>OY728165.1:631718712-632266212 GCA_963277665.1 Viscum album
TCACATAACAACTCTCTCTTCAACTGTGAATCACAAGGCACACACAATCTCCTCCCAAATCTTAAAACACAATCATTATCAATGTTGAATTCAGGCAACTTACCTTTCTGAACCAGCTCTACCCTTTTCTGCAACTCACTGTATTGCTTCTGTGCTTGCTTGATTCTATCTGATAGAGATGATCTCACTGATACCTGAAACAAAACAGAAGGACTTCCTGCACCAACAACTTCTATGCCAAAGTTCATCAAATCCTTAACCAAAGGATCACGTTCCAAACACAACATTGTTAATGAAGCATTACTTTTTCGACTCAAAGCATCAGCCACTTTATTTGCTTTTCCCGGATGGTAATGAATTGTACAATCATAATCCTTGATTAATTCCAGCCATCTCCTTTATCTCATGTTTAACTCTTTCTGAGTGAATATATACTTTAAACTTTTGTGATCGGTATATATTTCACACTTTACTCCATACAAATGATGCCTCCAAATTTTTAAAGCAAAAACAACAGCAGCTAATTCCAAATCATGTGTAGGGTAATTTACCTCATGAGTTTTCAACTATCATGATGCATAAGCAATTACCTGATCATTCTGCATTAGGACGCAACCAAGTCCTTTCAATGAAGCATCACTGTATATAACAAACTCACCATTCCTGGAAGGTAGTGCCAAAACTGGAGCATTCACCAATCTTCTTTTCAATTCCTAAAAACAATCATCACATTCTTTTGTCCAGATAAACTTAACACCCTTCCGAGTTAGCTTAGTCATTGGACTAGATAACCATGAAAAATTTCTAACAAACATTCGGTAATAGCCTGCCAAACCACGGAAGCTACGAATCTCGGTTACATTTGTGGGTCTTGGCCATTCTTCCACAACTTTTGTTTTTGCAGGATCAACAGTTATTCCATCTTTAGAAACAATGTGACCAAGGAAAGAAATTTGTTGCAACAAATACTCACACTTGCTGAATTTCCCATACAGTTTCTTTTCTTTTAAGGTTTGCAAGATAACCCTTAAATGTTTTTCATGCTCCTCTTTACTTTTAGAAAACACCAAAATATCATCAATGAAAACCACCACAAACTTATCCAAGAACTCATGGAAAATTCTATTCATTAAGTCCATGAATACAGCAGGTGCATTGGTTAGCCCAAAAGGCATTACTACAAATTCATAATGGCCATATCTCGTACGGAATGCGGTCTTCGGAATATCTGCCTCCTTAACCTTCAGCTGATGGTACCCCGATCTCAAGTCAATCTTTGAAAAAAACTGAGCTCCCTGGAGCTGATCAAACAAATCATCGATATGAGGCAAAGGATATTTGTTCTTAACAGTGATATTATTCAAGGCTCTATAATCAATGCAAAGTCTCATAGAACCATCTTTCTTTTTAACAAATAAAACAGGAGCACCCCATGGTGATGTGCTAGGTCTAATGAAACCTTTCTCTAATAAATCTTGCAATTGCTCCTTCAACTCTAAAAGTTCAATTTGTTCCATTCGATAAGGGGGTTTTGAAATTGGCTTAGCATCAGGAACTAAGTCAACAGTAAACTCAACTTCCCGATCTGGTATTATTCCAGGCAACTCATCAGGAAAAACATCAGGATACTCATTTACCACTGGCACATCATTAATCTGAACAATTCCTTTATTTTCAATGACGTGTGCAAGGTAACATTCATTTCCATCTTTTACAAGTTTATCAGCCTCTTGATATGTTATCAAAAGTTAGTGTTCATTCCTGTAAAAAACTGAAAGTCTTTCTGAAAAGAAATTTCTTTAGCTCTACAGTCAATCTTAGCATGGTAAATAGAGAGCCAATCCATACCCAGGATAACATCAAACTCTACTAGAGGTAGAACAATAAGGTTTGCAAGTAGGTTCTTTCCACAGATAAGGATAGGAAGATTCTTATAAATTCTTTTTGCCTCGACACTTCCCCCAGGTGTTTTTACCAAAAGTTCAGGAGTCATTTCTTGAGATGGTATTCCCATTTTACTAGAAAAGGTTTCAGAGATGAAAGAATGTGTAGACCCCGAATCAAACAACACACTGGCATAATCTGAGAAAACAAACAAAGTACCTGATACAACTTCATTTGATGGCCCGACATCTACTGAAGTAGTTGAAAAGGATTTCACCACCCCTTTCTGCTTGTAGTCTAACTGCTTCCCATCACTCAAGCTCTTTGTCGGACACTCGTTTGCATAGTGACCCATCTCATTTCACTTATAACATTTCACTAACTGTAATTCAAATTTGTTATTACCTTCACCTTGATCCTTTTCAGTGCAATCACGAGCCTTATGTCCCATCTTACCACATCGGTAGCACTTCCCAGAATTCAGAAGACATTCCCCAGCATGCCTTTTTCCACATTTATCACAAACTGGAAACTTAGTTCTCTTACCATCAGACTTTTTTGAAGAATTCTTACCTTTCTACTGCCACCTCGGTCTCTTCTTCTGATGGTTGTTATAGAACACTTGGTCATCAGCAAACTCCATTTCCACCTTCTCAGCACATCGAACAAGCTTTTCATAACTTTTAAACTCACGAGAAGCTAATGCCCTTCGATACTTTGGCTTTAATCCTGAGTAAAAACGATTGATTTTACTATCAAGGTCTCAGATAAAATTTGGAGCATACCTTTCCAATCGAGTGAACCTTTCATCATAGGCAGCCACTGAGTCTTCCTCTTGCCTCAATTCCAAGAATTGCTTTTCCATCCTAAGTCGAACAGCCTTAGGAAAATACTTCTCAAGAAACATACCTTTGAATTCATCCCAGTCAAGAGCATCAATCTCATCGGCGTCCCTGATATTCTTAACCATAGACCACCACTGATCTGCTTCACCCTCCAAACGGTAAATAACAAGACTAACCTTTTGATTGTCTGAACACCCCATGACATCAAAAATCTTCTCCAGTGCTTTAATCCACCCTTCAGCTAGCACAGGGTCAGATGATCCTCTGAATGATGGTGGATGTTGCCTCATGAAATGTTCCACCACTGACATGTTCCTCTGCGGTAGATCTGGCTAATCTCGTGCATGGTTACCACCGCCATTTATCGCTTGAGTCAACTGCGCCATTACTGCAACAAACTGTTCAGTTCCAATTCCGACCATTTCTGGATGCTGATTCGGAAGGTTATTTCCTTCTGTATGCCTTCCTAGCACTGCTTCCCTGTTTCCTCTGCGGAAAACCATTCTGAACAAACATGTCTTAGATGAAGCAACATGGTAATCTTTAAATGCTATACCATTTAAAAAAAATATTTTTTGGATAATAATTTAATAGAATTCTAACTCCTAAAGTTATCTAAACCGACCTCTGATACCATCTATAAGGACCCAGCCTTAAACCTTAATTAATCTTGAGTTATTACAAGATTACACATTGAGGATCTTTTCAGGTTTAGAGTTTTAGAGAATTAGATCATAAAACTTGCATTACATTCCACATATAAACAAAGTGGTTACATAAAGATAGTATTCTTCATTCCCATCAATGGAAACACATTTAAAATAAAACATGGATTATTTCTTGACACATCCTTGACTCTATCATCTTATCATGTACCTTTCCCTTGACCTGTGAAAAACATTTCAAAAACTTGGGATGAGCATAAAAACTCAGTATGGGTTATAAAAACATGGAAAGGAAACATGGGTACATACATACATAAGAGTGAAATCATACTTTACCCATAAAACATAATCACTTTAACATTCCTCATCAAATCATGAGTAAATCATATAAATCATAAGACATAAAGGTAACTTGAGGCATTCATAACATTCTTACGTAGGGAGTAACCCTCTTGGTTAAATTTGGAATACCCATAATAGTATATTCCCTAAAATCTCTTCGGAGAAACCTTAACGTTTCACTCCTTCGCGTTACCCAATGCATTGGAGAGCTATATCGGGCTCACCCGCCCTTAGTCTATCACGGAACCACCCGTCTTCATAATAATGCCCAAGAACCTCAACATAATCATATCACATAAAACATGCATAAAGGAAACATACATTTCCACCATTCAATCATAAGATATCAATACAACACATTGATATAAAAACATTATGAAAACAATTTTCAATACCAAAATAAAAGAAAAGTAAAACATGGTATTTATTTTTCTTTTAAAAAGAACGTATGGCTTGTAGAGGAAGCCGAAACTCGAATAATGGTCATGACGGCGGAGAAGTCGTTTTCGCCACATACGTACGACAAAAACATTCCCTTTTGTCGTTTAGTAAACTCTTCATATAAAAAAAATTTCTTTTGAATAAACGTAAAAGTCAAAAGGGTTTATACACCGTATAAAAGAACGTTTTGTATAAAATAAAATATGCCTCAATGAAAGAAGATAGAGACGAAGTCCCATACCTCGTATCCGACTTGACCCGACCATTCTTTAATATCCTGAATAATAAACTTGAGTTAATATCTACTTGCTTATGAATCTTTTTCAAGTTCATTATTCCTTTTATACCATGTTATGAACATCATGTAATCAGTTAAGTTAATAATGTTCATCTTGTCGGTATTTGGTTCTTAAGTCAAAAATAGACTTCTTACACTTACATGTTGTTAATTTGGTCAAAGGTTCGTTATATCCAAAATGATATTAATGATTTGGATAACATATACATCATATATATTCAGCATATACATGTATTTATAATAGTACATCACATTTAGAGGTAAGAAATGAAATGCACCGTTCATGGAGACGGTAAGCCGTACGTACGCATGAACGCTACTTCCATTTCTATTTTGTATTTTTTTTTGGAATGGAATCATAATTATATAAGAGTATATTATAATTCCAGTATAATAATATATATAATATCATTAACTTTATCCATTACACATCCCACATATGGTATTAACGAATCAAATCACTTTCAGGGGGCGGTAGTCCGCACTTCCTAAAATGAAGATATCGTGTTTACCCATAATGGAAACCATAAAGGTATGACCAAAATGAAAAAAAACAGAAGCTTAAGTAAAACATAAACATATTATATATCATATATAAAAATAGTGACATCATAATGGCCACCTTTGAAGGTGTTAAATGAGTGTTGAACAATCATCGTTTCGGGAGGCAGAATTTCGCCATCCACGGAAACCGTATGTTCTTTAACCATTTGATGTAGTTGTGTGAGAGTGTAGCTCAAATAAATCTTATAACAACATACTAGTATATTGAATATACTGTTGTTGTTACAAAAGGATTAAATAAAAATATATTAGGGGGTTGGAGAAGCAAAATAAAACAAATGAACATGAGAGAATGAATTACCTTTAAAAGTGTAACTCCTTTTGATTTGAGCCTAAAGGCTTCCTTTAAAAGGATTCTTCCCAAAGGGAATCCTCTAGGATTAGGAGAGGGATGTGGAGAGAGTAAATGGGCAGGGTTTGGCCGAGCCAAAGGCTTGAGGAGTGTGTGAAATGAGGTAGAGGTGGGGGCCTTTTATAAGAGGAGAGGAGGGGCACTTTTGGAAAGTAAAGAAATGTTACTTTATTTGAAAATGTGTTTCGGTTTCAAAAGGTCCCACATTGATATAATTCGTGGATAAGGTGATAAGGGTTCTAAATCCACTCATACAATTGGTTTTGTCCATGTGTAGGTCATAGATTTTACATTATCTTTCCATTTTATTTAAATCGTCAAATAATGATGTCATCACTGCATCATTATTATATCATAAATAAATTAATTTATATAATGTCTAAAAATCATAAAAAATTACTATGATGTAGGAAATATTTTTAGCTTTCCAATGACTATTTATAATCAAAAATCTGATCTTTATAATCCCATGTAAAAATTGTTTTCGTAAAACATATTATGTTTGTGTCATTTTTACTTTAACATTTAATAAAAAGTTATTTATGTCATTTCCAAACCAAAGTGTCTCCATGGGGTCCCCAAGTTGACCCATGGCTTGTCTTGGTCGTCCATGACACAACCAATAAGGTTGGGACATGTGTCTAGGTCATTTCCTATTATTAAAGCATTATTTATACCTTAAACTACCCTAATTACCACTAATCGCGATTAAGAACTTAATAAGTTACTATTCACCAAAAACTTATTATAATCTCATTGAACCACATTTTACTTCTTAATGACAACCATGTATGTCGGATTTTCAAAATTCAATACACATTAGTGGTAAAATTTCATTTAACTGAAAAATCAGTTTGCTTGATTACCACTTAGTGGTTTCACTATTCATCAAAAATTGATGTTTTTCAGAAAATTACCAAAAATTCACCCTAAGCTATATTTGATATTCCGAATTCAAAAATGAAGTCTATTTTACAAAATTCAATACATATAAGTCAAATTAATTAATTTAATAATTAATTCCCGCTGCCAGAGCAAATAGCGTGTTTTTACAAAACAATAAGTATCAAAAGATTGACACCAGTTTAAGTCTAATTTCAAAGTGAAATTTATTCCAATGAACACCATTGGATAAAATGGTAAAAATATATTCATATTACACTTCAAAACCAATTCAAAACATAATCTAATCATATAAATAAATTAGATTAAAAAGCAGTTTTGATATAAAATGCAGTATTTTTCACTATTCATTAAAAAATGAACATTGTCAGAAAAATACCAAAAATTCACACAAGGTAAATTTTGATGTCCCAATCATAAAGAATAAGTTTATTTTGAAAAACATAGTTTATAAAATTTTCAAAATATATATTCAAAAATGGTTTGCCATCAAAAGGCAGTAAAACAATCTTTTAAGAATATTAGTGTATTCCATGCATAAGATTGTATTTATTTTCATTTTAAGCCTCTATAAAAATATCTATTATTCATTACTTACTTGGGATGTTACAATGATGGTACTCCATGACACCTTATTCTTTGATATATATATCCATGCACGTTGATCTTGGGAGAAATAATATTTAATTTTGATAATGTGAGTTGTCATTGTAAGATAATCCACAACAACCCATATAGAATTATTTCATATGGATGTCTTAGGAAGTCAATTGAAAAATTGCAGGGAGATGTTTTCCCATTTATATGCTATTATGGGTAATGTTTTCGCTATTTCAAAATACTATTTCCTTTCAACCTTCACCTAATGGAATTTCCATAACATTGATGTATGACTAGAAATAATATTTTTATATTGACTGATCAATAGTTTTATCAAAGATCGTGATAAATAATTGCTCTACTTGTGTGAATAGAGAATGTTGAGCTATGTGGATCGCTTTTAAGCTCCCTCATTATAACTGGATTAGAAGGTACACCTAATCGTGACCCAAATCTCACAACTCTTACCTCACCCATTTTGAACTATGATGATATCTTTTTAATAATGTCTACCACCTTCTTCTGAATTTCTATTCCATTTAATTGATCATCCTTTATTTTCTCTATAATGAATGGTTGAGTAATTATTTTAGAAAGGATTTATTGTTTTATTTCCTTAATTATTCCCATTCCCTTCCTTTAAAGGTCATAGAAGACTAGATATTTCTCAATTCTCATCATTGAGAATGATGTATGATCTTTTCTACGTAGAGGATCCGCTACCTTATTTTGATTACTAGGATGATAGTGGATTGAGAAGTCACAATCTCTTATAATCTCTAACCATCATTGATTGTGCATGTTATGACCCTTCTATTTAAATATATATTCTAGACTCTTTTGTTAAGTATATATCTCTCACTTTTACCAATAGTGATAATTCCTCTATATTTTCAATGGAAAATTAAAAGATGCCAACTCCAGATCAATTGTGGGATATGTTTTATCATGGGGTTCAACTACATAGAGTTGTTGGATATATATTTATCATTTTTAATTAGCACACAACATAATCACTTCTTTGAAGAATAATTGTATAAAACAAAGAGTTCCTCGTGTTTTGGTAGTTTTAGTACAAGTGCAGTGATAAGCCTCTGTTTAACTACTTAATGGATTCCTAACATTCACTGGTCTAGAAAATAATTTTCCGATATGATTCATCATGGTTAGTGGGTCTGAAAATCATGATTAGTTCTTAAAAAATCACTAGAAAAGCCTTGATGGACTAAGGAAACAATGGATTTCCATCACAGCCATTGGCATCTTCCAGTCATAGATTTCTTTTTTCTTTGAAAGGGTCTATAGATATCTCTTTGATGGAGATTTAACACCCCAATAATGATACTTCCTCCATCTATAAATTTTATTGACGATAAATTTCATAATTTTTTTCACTTCTAAATTCCTTTAGCGCAGTATTCAGTTTCTCATCTTCCTCTCCATTACTCATTCTGTATATTAGAATATCATCTATAAAGACTACCAAAACACTGTCGAGGTAATATCTAAAGAATCTATTAATAAAATATATGAAAATTGATGGAGCATTGGTGAATATGAATATAATCACTATGAAACCAAAGTTTTCATACCTCATTCGAAATTTATTCTTGGGAATATATTTATTCATAAATATTATTTGGTGATATACTATGCAAAGGTCCACCATATAGAAATAACAGGGCCAACATAGATGATCAAAAAAGTCATCAATACATTGTAGGGGATACCTATTCTTTATCATGATTTTTTGAGCTAATTATAATCAATAAAGAGAAGCATTTATCCATCCTTCTTCTAGATTAAGAGGGCTCATGTACCCCATGGTGAATCAATAAAATAAATAAAACCCTTGTCAGTATTCCCCTATACTTGCTTCTACCATTTCTCCAGTACAATGGTAGAGATTATATAACATGTCTTTCAAATATGTTGTGATATAAGAATAATTTCAATTGATATCTCAACCTCTCAACCAGGACTAATAACAAACAACTCTTAAGGGATACACCAGTGTAGTTCACCACAATGGGCATGTCTTCAAGCATGATTTTCTCCAATGTTTCATTATCTTTAGCTAGATATGTTTTTTTATAGAGAACCATTATACACAATTGACAGAATGTGAGGATTCGTTGGTCTGTTTAGGGTGATCTACCATTACAAATAGTTGATGTTGGATTTATTAAAATATAGACAATCTATCTAAATTGTCACATAAAACTCTAAAAATGGAAGTATGATAATTTTTATAGAGGCTTCCTATCCACAAACAATAACCAAGGTGTATTTATATAAAATGGATGAAATTATTTTCCCATTTTCAGTTTGCATAGATGACACATCCTCTAAATTTTGACCGGGTGATTGAATAGTTCTACTAAATACACAATATATGAATGAATTTGTAGAACCAGAATCAAATATTATGTTCACATTTCATGAATGAATAACTAGAGTACCTATAACCACATCATTGTCATGATCAACCATAATATTAGTGTTAATAGTCACCCTTACTTTCTTCCTCAAGGGTTGTTGTTGTTGATTTTCTACAACAACCCTTCACTTATGAGAATTGTTTGCCTAATATCAAGGATACATGTAGTTTGAAAACTACAATATACATTAATTGGTGATTGGATCCTTCTTTTCATATTATGAAATAGTTGTATTATTCATATACCTTCAGTAGTTATTATCCGTATTCCCTTCTCTTCCACATTTGAAGCATCTCTTGGTTTTCAATAATAAATTTCTAGGATGCTTCTCCCCAAATTTTTGACATGTGGGATGTTGGGTATTTATTCCTTCAAGGTATTTATCAAACATATTAAACTCCATGTTTATAATTTTTTCATTTGGGTCATGAGACAACTGAGTGTCTCTAATATCCATTTTATCTTTTAGGGAAGAACATACAATATCCTCACAACTATCGAAGTCTAAAATCACTAACTCTATTCATAGACATGGGTTTAGTATGATAAATAAGTAATAAAACATGAATTTATTGTTCATGAAAAAGATAGAGGCATATCTTTGTAGGCATTTTAATTTTCCATCATACTCCCGGATAGACTCAACTTACATTTGTTGAAGTCTGAGGAATTCCCATTCCTTCATAAGATAGAGGGTTCAGGGAAAGTAATTATGGAAATATATTTACTTGAAATAATCTCATTCCATAGAATCAATTTCTTCCTTGGACATTGTGTTCCTGATCAGTGTATAACACTAGTCTTCTTCCTCATCAGAACAATATACATATAGAAAAACATTCTCTTTTTCTGATAACTATAGGATGGAGAATATATTCTCAAGAGAGTTAATATATTGTTTTGTAAGGAGGTAATCAAAGTACCCACTAAGAATGTGAGGTTTTTTCACATGATTTATATGATGAAAACATTTTATTTCATCAAATAAGTTGGTAGTTCCAAATGACTCATGTAATTATTCATAACTTGAGCCATATGATCAAGTATGGTCATATACTTTTGAACACCTGTTAACATCATATTTGTAATTTCATTATAAAAATAATCACATTACCTATCACAAATATTGTTGTCATGGGTTCTTCTATTTTAATCCATTAACTAAGAAAAATAATGAAAAATTAGGGGAATTGAATAATTAACTTATAATAATATAAAAATAAAACCCAAAACATATTAGGATAAACATGTAACTAAATATTTTATCTAATATTTTGATTCTATAGGTTTTAAAATAGGTTATCCAAGAAATATGTCCTATCATATATACTTATGGAAAATGATTTCCCTTAAAAATGGTTTTTAGTGAGATTATGAATTTCCCAATTAATATATCCTAGTATTAGAAATCTAGGTGCATAGTAAATCACATTGTTAAGTAACATGTTATCCTGAGTCTATACTAAAACGCATTGTTGATGTTGTTACTCCTATGTAAGTCTATACCAATTCTAGATCAACTTGTACCATTGAAAGAGATAAGTATTTTAATAATTAAGCATTTACTATAAAGATACCAAAATGTAGGAATGTTTTCTTATATTTATTCTTATCCATAAAGAATTAAACTCAGTTTTGTAACTATAATCCCAAAAATAACTATACTTTCCTTTGATACCATCTATAGTGACACTAATCTTCTACACATACCACTACTTTATTTTAATCATAATAAACCATAACATTACATGTAAATTATCATAAAGTCTAGTGTATTGGTATTATTATGTACATAATAAAAAAAACATGAACATATCTTTCATTTAGTATCCATAATGAGATCCTAACATCCATTATGCTCCTATAAATGCAACGGATAACATGGGAATACATGACCAAAAGGGATGAGCTAAAATGCTGAGGACAAAAACAATAATAGAAAAAAAAACATATCACATGGTTTAAGAAGCATAACATAATGACATAATAAGAATTGAAAATGAATAAACATAAGGATGAACAATAAGTATTTCATGGGAACATATAATCAGGGAATTGTTGGATTGTCGAAACAACAAATAACCTGAGATAAACATGAGTCAAGGATAAACACCAATACATGGTAGATAAATTCCAATAAATAAATCAATTTCACTCTATGTCCCAACTTGAAGTATCATCAAACTAATCCTTGTCCAAGGAATTTTAGTGTTATATGGGTACAACAATCAGAACATGTTCTTGAATTATGTGTCCCACATGAAGAATAAACATAATAGTTTCCCTTGAATTGTCATAACAAGTCCCAGTGGGGCCAAAGCTGCAACTCCCAAGCCCGCCTCTAATAGGCCTGGGGCTGGTGACTAGCACTGAGTAGGCTTATCACTAACATTGGAGGCATTGCCCATAAAAATGTACACACACACACATCTCCAAGCCCACAAAGCTTAAAAGTAAAAACTACTAAAAAAGAAAATGCATTCATACAATAAAATCCCAACCAATAGAGTATGATAGGAAAGTAAAGTACAGTAAGTGTAAATACCTGGGCCAAAAGTACACGCCCACCAAAAGAGAGTCTACAACAAAGTCCAACCTGTAAAGAATGGTACTAGGACTCCAATTCGTAGCCGTAGGGACACACCTCGGCTTGTCTGATCTCAATGAGCACCACCCGGTCCTGGTCCACCTAGAATCCTGTCAAAGGCTCGCTCGTCTGCACAAGACACCACATGTACGAGCAAAGTTCGTGTAGGGGTGAGTAAAACTATTCCCAGTAGGACACCTCAAAACCACGATGCAAATACAACAGGGGTATGTACCACAAAAGAAAGATACAGTCATCTCTACATAGAATATTTCTACAAAACATATAACAAGAATATCCAGATATACTCATACAAGATCGACTATCATGATACCACCACTAGGCTCTAGCTCAAAGATTCCACTAAGGATGTAACAAAGAGAACACACTCCTAGGTCTGAAGAGAGAGATATGAAGTACTCGTTCCAAGAGAACACACTCCACAAGTACTTGAGAACATGATTCTTAGATGAGGATCACAACCAATAGCCATGGGGTGATTCCCACAACTCAGTCTGAACTAATTCGCTAAGTAGAGGATTGGCGCCTGGCTAAAGTTGGTCACATTTATACCAAGAACACTACCTAGGGTACCATGAATTAATAGAGGATCCGGCTCCAAGTCTTACATAGGGGATTCCAAAAACTCTATTTAGGAAGTCCTGCTGAATGGATCATATTCTTTTATGTAGGAAATGATACCGGAAACCTTCAAGAGAAAGACCAAGGGGATTAACCCTAAGGAAACTAGTCTAAGTCATAGAATAAAACTGGCTCAAGCCATGTAAAACAGGTTACATGGCATGTTTTATGGTTACACGCTATGTTCTTTGACCCTAGGTACTGCCCGTCTAACGGCCCGTGTCATCCGTCTAAGTTGTGTAAAACTCAACTACACAGCGTGTAGAAGAATCACACGCCATGTTCTTTGACTCTGGGTAATGCCCGTGTAAACGGACAATGTGTTTAGGTGTGTTGTATAAAAATTCACTACATAGCGTGTACTTGGATTACATGTCGTTTCCAAACACCTGGGCTCATTCCATGTATGCTGGAAATGTGCCCGTACATAGTCTATATCTGTGTCACCATGCCCGTGTATCAGTACATTGGGGTGTCCCGTGTATCTAGTCGTGTCTGGATAGGGAATGGTATACACGTTGTGTCCTTGGTCATTTACACAACCCGTGTCCGTGTACTCCCGTAGTACATTCTAGGTGATCCTCGACAAATACACACCGTGTATCCCATACTACTTTCCATGTAGTCAGGATTTCACCAGAATCGTTGTCTTCCTCCTCACGCCTCGGCCGGATCTCCAGATAACGTTTATCTAGTCTGTTTGCAGCGAAACTCAATATCATGGGTCGCCTTGACGTATTGATACTGTATTCGTGGGTTTTGGGCCTTCGATCGACTCCAAAATCCGATTTCCATCATCCACCCATAAATCATAAAAAGAACGATATCTTCCATTCCGCTTCGATCTGTCCGTCGCCACCATAGATGCACCTCCGTGGGGTTGTACCGATGTCGGATCTTCAATTTGGGATGATTGCGTTGCACAACGGGTGCACAATGATCCGTCGTTCATGTCCCTGTGAAGAACACGTAGAACACGCACGAAGAACGCGAGAAATTGGGGAAGAAAGGCACAAAAAAACAAGAGGGATGAAACTCGATCGATGTTCGTGTCGATCTTAGTTCTTCACCATTAGAAGATTAACGGACCAAAACAACATCAAGAATTGAATCCCCAAAATCCCCACAAAAGGCCCATCCTACAAATACGATAGATCCACAGGCAAATTTGTTCGTGGATTAGTCCGCGTTGGTCGTAGGAATAAAGAACAGGGAAAGGAAACCAAAAATAAAACAACCTAACTGGATCTTCGGTGTTGGTTGGCGAAGATCTGGTCACTACGTCATCATCGCCGGTGAAATTTGTCAAGAACGTCGTCGCCGCGTTGGGGTCTTCCTCCAGAGCTTTTCCTAGAGCCTCTAGGGGTTTCAGGGTTATGAAGTCTGTAACCCTGGACCCCTGTGCAAATCTCTATTTAAAAATAAGATAAGGGATATTTGCCTCTGTAACACCCCATGCTTCCACAGTATGTTTCTCTTTCAATAACTCAATAGCTTTCATTGTACGTAAGTTCAAGATTCTAACACACCGCGACCAATCAAAGTAGTCGTTATAAATAATAATACCCACTTTTTGAATTATATCAATTTTATATTTCAAAATGGACTTCATTTTTGGATTTGGAATATCAAAATTAGCCTAAGTGGAATTTTTGGTATTTTTCTAAGAACATCTCATTTTCGATGAATAGTGAAAAATACTTAAAAACAACATTTTTAATCAAAATAATTTATAATGATATATTATACTATTGAGTGGATTTAAAGTAAAATTAGAATATAATTTTACCATTTTATCCAATGGTGGTCATTATAATTAATTTCACTTTGAAATTGGACATAAACAACTATTAATCTTTTGGTTGATATTGTTTCTTAAAAACACGCTATTTGTTTTGACAATGGGAATTAATTATAATATTAATTAATTAAAATTATATGTTTTGAATTTTTTAAAATAGAACTCATTTTTGAATTCATAATATCAATTATAGCTTAGGGTGAATTTTATGTATTGTTCTAAAAAACATCAATTTTTGATGAATAGTGAAACCACTAAGTGGTAGTTAAAAAACTTATTTTTCATTTAAATGAAACATTACAGCTTCTATGAATTGAATTTCAAAAATAAGACATACATGGTTGTCATTACTAAGTAAAATGTGGTTCAATGGGATGGAAATGATTTTTGGGGAATAGTAACTTTGGATTTTTATTTACTGCGATTAGAGGTAATTATGGTAATTTAATGTAAAAATGATATTATAAAAATATAAAAATAACTTGACACATGTCATACTCTTATTGGATGAGTCATGGACTACCAAGACAAACCATTGGACGATTTTTGGGACCCCATGGATCCACTTGGGTAAGATAATGACATTAATACCTTTTATTTAAAGTAAAAATAAAAATGTCACAAACATGTATTGTTTTACTAAAACAATTTTTACAAGGGGTTATATAAGTTATATTTTTGACTATAAATATTAATTGGAAAGAGAAGAATATTTCCAACACCATGGTAATTTTTTTATAATTTTTAGACGTTAAATATATAAATTTATTTATGACACTATGATGATACAGCTGCTGCTAATCGTTTTTTTTTTTCATTTTCAAAAGTCAGTTTACGGGTTCCCGGTACCCCACTACATAATTCCAATACAACCACTTTCACCATTACACAAAAACATCAAAAACCAATGGTAATGTCTAAGAAACCATGAACCAGGGAACAAGAACATCAGAAATGCTGGCCAAACCTCAGAAAGGATTACCTTGAACGTCCCCCAGCGCGACCATCGACACCAGGCCAAATCCTTCCTTCAGAAAACTCCACCGGAATTCACCCAAACTTCAAGAGAAATTAAATGTAACCCCAGAAAGAATCCATCCACACTTGAAGTCAATGAAACCAAAATAAAGATGACTAGATCCCTACGCCGTTAGCACCCTGATCCGCAGACAACTCAGAAGTTCCACCTTGCCCTTAAACCACAATCCTCCTTTACCATCATCGCAAAACCATCCCACACATCCCAACCATCCAACATTCCATTCCAATACATAAAATCATCAAACCCTCGAATAGAAAATGCAATAAGTGTAGCTGAACACTGGTGCAGAAATCGCTATACCAGAAATCATCCATATGAAAACATTACGCAAATTCAGAATCAAAGGCCCCCAAAAATCTAGAAACCCTCACGAGAAGAAAATCCAATGTTCCAGCCTCGGATTCTCGTCCATCAACTCCTCAACCAACCACGATGCCTGACCGTAGAAGCTCACAACATGAAATGAGTAACTGGACCTCAATCGACATCAAAACCACAGCCAAATCACACAGTCAACAGAAGATCACAAACCAGACCATCACCGTCTCCGCTCACTTATGTGACCGATGTGAAGAAAAAGTTGAAGAACCAACAATTCAACAAACATCAATCCTCTTCCTAAGCACGAATCATCAAATCCGAGTCCAATTTAGGCTCATGAACAAAGATGAACGCCATTCCAAGATAAAATACAAAAAAAATCTAAAATAGAAAAACATCACCAAAACGTCGGAAGGAAGACCGCCGAAAGTCGGATCCCATCACCGCAATCCCAGACACCGGTGAAGACCACGACGATCCACCCGACATACTGATGGAAGACATGGCGGCACACTCAATCCTTAGAAGCTGGATCATGGCCTCCGACCAGCACCGTGCATCCTTGAAAATCCCTATCCAGTGAAGGGGGGTTAGTGAGAGGAGAGGATAGCAGCGATGCGATCAAATGTCTAGTCCATGAAGCCGCCGACACTACTGCAATTAAGGATCTTCCGCCGCAACCTCACCGAGCACGAGGGAGGAGACGTCGCGCAATCCCTAGACGAAGGAGGCGGCGATGATAAAGAGGATTACATGAAGATCTCCCCTTCCGGGCTCATCCTTCACCTTATGGTTTCTATACCATGTCACCAAGTTACCACTATGATGATGTAGCGATTACCTAATTAATGAACGATTTAAATAAAATGAAAAGATAAGTTAAAATATAAGACATACACTTGTCAAAAACCTATTGGTTGGGTGTATTTGGAACCCTTATCACCATATCTTTGAAATATATCATTGTGGAACCTTTATAACCCAAAAACCATTTTATAATAAAATAATATTTTCAATCATTCCAAAAGATCCCATCCTCTTCTCTTATAAAATGCCCCCACCTATACCACATTATCACACCTTCAAAGCCATTTGGCTCGGACAACCTATGCCCAAATACCCTCTTAAATTTCCTCCCATAATCCTAGAAGCCATAGCTTCGGCAGAAATCTCTTCAAGAAACCCTTTTTGTTCAAATTAAGGGGAGTTACCCAATTTAAAGGTAATGTCTTCTCTTATATCCTTTTGTATTATTTTGCTACTCCAACCCCCTAAACTCTTTTTATTACTTTCTTCTATAACAACACCAGTATCTTCAATATACTAGTATTTTTTTATGAGAAGGATTTTATTTACACATACACAAACTCCAGTCTAATGGTTAAAAAACATACTTTTTCTATGGGTGGTGAATTACTTCCTCACAAAACGATGATTGTTCAATCTTATTTTAACACCTCTAATGGTGGCCATTAAGATGTGAATATATTTATATATGATATATATTATGTTTATTTTCTCCTTATTCTTCTATATTTTTCATTTATAGAATACCTTTGTGATTTCTATTATGGGTAAACATGATAATTTCATTTTAGGAAGTACCAACTACTGCCCCCTCAAAGTGATTTGAATCATTAATGCCATATGTGGGGCATATAAAGGATAGAGTTAATGATATTACATATGATATTATAATTTAATTATAATATACCTTTATATCATTATGATTTAATTCCATTATATATGAAATAGAAATGAAAGTAGTGTTCATGAGTATTTACGGCTTACCATCTCCATGAACGGTGCATTTCATTTCTTACCTCTAAATTATTTGTAATATTATAAATGCATGTATATATGGGATATATATGATATATATTATATCTACATCATGAATATAATTATGGAGATGATGGATATTTTACCACATAAACAACTTGTAATTATAAGAAGTTTGTTTTTGACTCAAGTACCAAGGATCGACAAAACGACCGTTATTAAATTAAATGATTAAATAATGTTCATAACATGGTAATAAGTGATGTAAAAGGAATAATGAACTTGAAAATATTTCATAAGTAAATAGAAATTAACTATATTTTATTATTCAGGAGATTAAAGAACGATCGAGTCAAGTCGGACATGAGGTAAGGGACTTCGTCTCAATCTCCTTTCATTGAGGAATATTTTGTTTTATACACAAATTTTTTTTATACAGTTTATAAACCCTTTTACTTTTACTTTTATTCAAAAGGAATCTTTTTATATGAATTTTTTAACTAAATGACAAAAGTAATGTTTTGTCTTACGTATGCGGCGATAATGACTTCTCCGCCGCCGTGATCATTATTTGAGTTTCGGCTTTCTCTACAAGCCATAACTTTTTTTTAAATGAAAAATAAATACCATGTTTTAGTTTTCTATTATTTTGGTATTGAAAATGGTTTTGATAATGTTTTGATTATATCAATGTGTTGTATTTATATCTTGTGATTGAGATGTGGAAATGTTATGTTTCCTTTATGCATGTTTTATGTGATAAGATTATGTTATGGTTATTGGACATTGTTTATGATATGTTTAAACATTTTCATATAAGTAATGCATTGGAATTAGTATGTGATGGGTGGAGCCTTCTGTAGCTCCTTGAGGCATCGGTAGGTCTCCTGAGACAAACTAGTGTCTTGGCACAAGCCCTTGACAAAATCTTTTTTTTAGTCTTGGAACAAGGCCTTGACTATGTGGTTATGATAGTCTTGCATTATTCATTCCATCATTATGAAAGTGGTTATTGATATTGCATGTGAATATTCAAATAGTTGAATATCCATGTGAATAATTAAATGGAATTATTTCATTTTATTTTTTCCATGTTATTCTGAAGTACAAGTTTAAAAGGATTTTGTTTTGGTTATACAATTTCCTTAAATGTTTATGCTTGTTTATGAATGTTTCCTCTATATTGTTATCCTTAATGAGAATCTGAGCTCACCCCTTTCTATGTTTTATATTTCGTAGAATGTGAATAAGTATATTATGATTGACCTACAGGGATATTCTAAGGGATAAGTCTGTTCAAAGGGGACAATATGTTGTTGTAGTTTTTATTTCATGATGTAATTTAAAACATATGAATGTATCTAGTGTTTCAAGGTTACTAAACTAATCGGAATTTTCAGAGTTGGCCTTTTTTTATAATGCTGATATCATATAATAATGCACCGACTCTAGATAACTAGGGTCGGGGTGTTACAGTTGGTATTAGAGGTATTTTAGTACTAACCATGGAAACTAGATTTAGGTAAACTATTATTAGAGCACACAACCCTAAGATTGTCTTTGAGGGTTAGTATAGAAGAACATACTATAATTTTGGAAAAGTATATATTTTGTGTACTTTCCGAGAAATAGATCCCACTTTGGATACGATTAGGTAGAGTCGGCTCTGGCACAGATGTGCCTTGGAGTGAAAAATCCGAAAAGGAGTTTCGGTCTTGACCTGGGGTATCTTGGTACACGACAATGGGCATTTCTACACTCTTGGTTATGACACTTATGGAGGATATACTTAGGATAATTCACTATTTACATATAAACCATTATGAAGGGTTTAAGAGTATATACTTCCTCAATGAAAACATTTTTATGATTATGGATTATATCCATAAACTGTTCAATTTATGTAAATTGATTTTCAAGTTTGTTAATTTGTATTTCGATTCATAAACTAATCTAGTTTATGAAATTGTTTAGATATGTTTCCTGGTGGAAGGAATAGAAACTGTATTAATGCACACACTCCATGTAGGTATTGACATCCTACTCAAGATAATTATTGTGGAGCTGGTGATACAAGTGGTGCTGATCAGCTTATCACCATACTAGGACAACTCACTCAGGTTATGAATAATAACCTTACTCATATGGAGCACCTTGATCTGCAACGTGGAGGATCAATGATATAATGCTTCATGAGGAAACAACCACCAAAATTTAATGGGGGTACAAATCCATTAGTACTTGAGCAATATATAAATTCCCTAGAGAAAATATTTTAGGCATTAGGGAGTAGTGAAAGGGAAAAATTTGTCATGGTAGTTTACCAACTCACTGGAGATGCTGATCAATGGTGGTCATTGATTAAAAATACAAAGGAAGATGAAGAAGTATAAATTCTGGAATGGAGAGTGTTTAAATATATTTTCTTAGAAAAATACTTTCCTCATGACCATCCATTGGATATGGAAAGACAATTTCTGAGTCTGAGGCAAAAGGAGGACGAGAAGGTTGAAAAGTTTGAGTCTAACATTACAAGGTTAGTGAGGCATGCTTCAGATAATAAAAATAACCCAAGAAGTAAGATTGATCGTTTCTTTGATGGGTTGAAACCATTTCTCTGTCGATCTTTAGTATCACAGTCCTTCTCATCGTCTGAAGATATTGTCTTGTGTTCTATCAAGATAGAAAAGGAATTCACTTATTCTTATGACAACGAAGTAAAGAAATATAAGAAGATAATGATGGAGCAAGAGACAAATAAAGGGACAAAGAGAAAGAAGGATTTTCCATTATGTGATAATTGTGGTAAGAAACACCCCAGTACTTGCCATAAAGGAATGGGAGTTTGTTACAAATGTGGAGAAAAAGGTCACCAGACTCGTGATTGCAAGGGAAATAAAGAGGATGTCAATGTTGAATGCTAAAATTGTAGTGAAATGGGGATTTATGAAAATTAATTCCCAAAGAACCAAGGAAAATTACCTCAGAAATGGCCAAGGGAGCAAGGCCAAGCTTATAATGTTACTACAGATGAAGTTGAATAATTGCTGTATTTGTGTTTTTGGACTCAAGAACTATATTATGGTTATAAGAATAATCTGATATATATAGGGTTGTACTACAGTTCTTGTTTCATTCATTTAGGTTTTAATATGATGAAGGTAATCATATTTTTAGTATGTGACAATAAGAGAAACATTACTTTTTTGGGGGAATCTGATGTTATAATTGATTTTTGAATTTAGAGACCTTTTAGAGAATGTCTGGATAGAGGTATTTTTGGTAACTATAAAGGATGGAATGTATTAAGTTTAAATTTGGATAGCATTGTTTATGGTTAAAACATTTCTGAAGATTATTTTTGGAATATTATAATACTATAGTTTTAGGAAATGGACAACCTGCAGGTCAGGGGATAACCCATCACGTCGGAAAAAGATGCAGGAATCGAACCCACAACCAAAGTGCGGCAGGCCTTTATTACCTACCACTAGCCTACAGGAAGTCCCTGGTTACTACAAAATAGATTTTCCTAATCAAAATGGTATGTGTTAATATTTGGAACCTTGTATTATTAGGATAAATATAATATTTTTGAGTTCAATTATATTTTTCATTGAAATATGAGTTTGTGGTAGAAATTAGTTAAAGGTTGAAACTCTACTAGTCAAGTATATATATATATATAAACCTCTATCTTATTCTATGAATAAATTAATTCTTAAACTTTAGGAAAGAGATATTAAAAAAATGTATTATCCTAATACCTTATGTTTTGTTGAACTAGTGATATTTTAAATCACTATATATTGAAGGCTTTGAGGCCCTCAATTTTACACTTTTTTTTGATTGATGACATGAATAACTCCCTTAAAATACTTACATTTTTCCTACAATTATGTGTCTCTAATTTCCACAAATTTTCTCCAAATAGATATCATAAATTGGTGGTGACTTTTTCATTTCCATTTTCCTCTTATTAAGGATGAATTTTATTAACCTTATTTCTGATGTGGTTTTCCACAAAGGTATTTTCTATTTTCAACCTCTTATTTTTTAAGAACAATTTCAAATTGTGAGGACGCAATTTATTGAAGGAGGGCAGAATGTAACACCCCAAGCTTCCACGGTACGATTCTCTTTCAATAACGCAATAGCTTGCATTGTAAGAAAGTTCAAGATTCTAACACACCATGACCAATCAAAGTAGCCGTTATGAATAGTAATACCCATTTTTTGAATTATATAAATTTTATATTTCAAAATGGAAATTATTTTGGTATTCGGAATATCGAAATTATCCTAAGTTGAATTTTTGGTATTTTTTTTAGAACATCAAAATTTCGATGAATAGTGAAAAATACTTAAAAACAACTTTTTAAATCAAAATATTTTATAGTGATAAATTATACTATTTAGTGGTTTTAAAGTATAATTGGAATATAATTTTACTATTTTATCCAATGGTTTTTGTTAGAATTAATTTCACTTTGAAATTGGACATAAACAATTTTCAATCTTTTGATTGATACTGTTTCTTAAAAACATGCTATTTGGATTGACAATGGGAATTAATTATAAAATTAATTATTGAAAATTATATGTTTTGAATTTTTTAAAATAGTCATCATTTTGTAATTTGGAATTTCAATTTTATCTTAGGGTGAATTTATGGTATTCTTCTGAAAAACTTCAATTTTTTATGAATAGTGAAACCACTATGTGGTAGTTAAAAAACCGATTTTTCGTTTAAATGAAACTTTACCACTTCTATGAATTGAATTTCAAAAATCCGACATAAATGGTTGTTATTAGTAAGTAAAATGTGGTTAAATGGGATGAAAATAATTTTTGGTGAATAATAACTTTTGAGTTTTATTAACCGCGATTAGAGATAATTTGGGTAATTTAAGGTAAAAATGATATTATAAAAATATAAAAATATATTGAAACATGTCCTAATATTATTGGATGAGTCATGTACGATCAACAAAAACCATGGGACAATTTTTGGGACCCCATGGAGCCACATGGGTAAGATAATGACATTAATACCTTTTATTTAAAGTAAAAAATAAAAATGTCACAAACATGTTTTGTTTTAATAAAAAAAAATTTAAAAGGGGTTAAACAAGTTATAATTTCGACTATAAATATTAATTTTAAAGATAAAAATATTTCCTGCATCATGGTAATTTTGTTATAATTTTTAGACATTAAATAAATAAATTTATTTATGACACCATGATGATGCAGTGATTGACACATTAATAAACTATTTAAATAAAATGAATCGATAAGGTAAAATCTAAAACATAAAGTTGACAAAAACCTATTGGATGGGTGGATTTAGAACCCTTATAACCTTATCTTTGAAATATATCATTGTGGGACGTTTATAATCTGAAAACCATTTTATAATAAAATAATATTTTCAATCTTTCCAAAAGAGCCCCTCCTATCCTCTTTTAAAATCCCCCACCTCTTACACATTATTAACACCTTAAAATCCATTTTTCTTGGAAAAATTCTACCCCAATACCATATCAACTTTCCTCCCTTAAACCTAGAAGCCTTAACTTAGGCAGAAAGCTCTTCAATAAATCCGTTTTGTTCAAACCAAGGGGAGTTTTCTGATTTAAAGGTAATGTCTTCTCTTATGTCCTTTTGTTTTATTTTGCTTCTCCAACCCCCTAATATCTTTGTATTCATTTATTTTTTAACAAAACCAGTATATTAAATATACTAGGATGTTTTTATGATAATTATTTTACTCACACTTACACACACTCTGTCTAATTGTCAAAGAACGTATTGTTTCTGTGGGTGGCGAATTACTGCTTCATGAAACGATGATTGTTCAATCTTCTTTTAACTCTTATCATGGTGGCCATTAAGATGCCACTATATTTATATATGATATATATTATGTTTATGTTTTCCTTATGATTCTGTATTTTTCATTTATGTCATAGCTTTATGGTTTCCATTATGGGTAAACACGATAATTTCATTTTAGGAAATGCGGACTATCGCCCCCTCAAAGTGATTTAAATCATTAATTCCATATGTGGGATGTATAAAGGATAGAGTTAATGATATTATATATGATATTATACTGGAATTATAATATACCTTTATATCATTATGATTTCATTCCATTAAATATGAAATAGAAATGAAAGTAGTGTTCAAGCGTAAGTACGGCTTGCCGTCTCCATGAAAGGTGCATTTCATTTCTTACCTCTAAATGTTATGTAATATAGTAAATGATTGTATATAATGGATATATATGATATATATGATAACTAAATCATGAATATAATTCTGGAGATAATGGATATTTTACCACATAAACAACTTGTAATTATAAGAAGTTTATTTTTGACTCAAGTACCAAGGATCGACAAAACGACCGTTATTAAATTAGATGATTACATAATGTTCATAACATTGTAATAAGTGATGTAAAATGAATAATTAACTTGAAAAAGGTTCTTAAGAAAATATAAATTAACTATAATTTATTATTCAAGAGATTAAATCGTGATCGAGTCAAGTCGGACACGAGGTAAGGGACTTTGTCTCAATCTCCTTTCATTGAGGCATATTTTGTTTTATACACATCTTTTTTTTATACAGTGTATAAACCCCTTTGACTTTTACTTTTACTCAAGAGGAATCCTTTTATATGAAGAATTTACTAAATGATAAAAGAATGTTTTTTATTATGTATGCAGCGTCAATGACTTCTCCGCCGCCATGACCATTATTTGAGTTTCGGCTTCCTCTACAAGCCATAACTTTTTTAAAATGAAAAATAAATACCATATTTTAATTTTGTTTTATTTTGGTATTAAAAATGGTTTTGATAATGTTTTTATTATATCAATGTGTTGTATTGATATATTTTGACTGAAATGTGGAAATGTTATGTTTTCTTTATGCATGTTTTATGTGATACGATTATGTTATGGTTATTGTGCATTGTTTATGATATGTTTAAACCTTTTCATATAAGGAATGAATTGGAATTAGTAAGTGATGGGTGGAGCCTGCTATAGCTCCTCGATGCATCGGTAGGTCTCATGAGACAAACAAGTGTCTTGGCACAAGGCCTTGACAAAATCTTATTTGTAGTCTTGGCACAAAGCCTTGACTATGTGGTTATGATAGTCTAGAATTATGCATTACATCATTATGAAAGTGGTTATTGATATTGCATGTGAATATTCGACTATTTGAATATCCATGTGAATAAGTAAATTGCATTATTTAATTTTATTTTTTCCATGTTATTCTGAAGTTCAAGTTTAAATGGATTTTGTTTTAGTTATACAATTGCCTTAAATGTTTTTTCTTGTTTATGAAAGTTTCCAATATATTGTTATTCTTAATGAGCATCTCAGCTCACCCTTTTCTATGTTTTATTTTTCCCAGGATGTGAAGAAGTATATTATGATTGACCTACATGGATAGTCTAAGGGATAAGTGTGTTCAACGGGGACAAGATGTTGTTGTAGTTTTTATTTCATGATGTAATGTAAAACTTATGAATGAATCCAGTGTTTCAAGGATACTAAACTAATCGGTCTTTCGAGACATGATCTTTTGTGATCATGCCAATGTTATGAAATAATTCACTGACTCTAGGTAACTAGGGTAGGGGCATTATATCCACAACATGATATAATAAAATATTTTAATAAAATATTTTATTATGGTTACGTCCAAAAAACCAGATTTCACCACCGACCTACGCCAGCCGATGTTAGGCCTTGCCTAAGGAAAAATCTTTGTTCTGAATGCAACGATGCCCTCAGATTTTTGATCCGAGCACATGTTCAAGAGTTATTACACTTTTCAGGAAAACTATACATGCATGTAATTTAATTATTTAATTAAATTCAAAATCTTGTTCTGGGATCACTGGGGCTCGGAACTGCACGCCGTCTCAAAGCCTGGTCTCCCAATAATTCCCATATAATATTAGAATAACACAAGGAAAAATCCGAGACATTACATCACACCCACCATAGGGATTTTACATCCCCGAAAATCCAAAACAAAGGCCACTCAAAAAGATGTGGGTACTTCACATGAATCTGAGCCACCCGCTCCCATATGCTCTCTTGGAGATTCCCATGCTACCACCAGACATGCACCAAAGGAATAGATCGCCCACGAAGGATCTTCTCTTGCCGATCCTCGATATCCCCTGGGTACTCAGTAAAGTTCACTCCATCATCAATGTCCAGCTCGCCCAAGTCGATAACGCGTGATGGATAATGCATGTACTTTCGTAGCTGCAACACAAGGAAGACGTTGAGTACCCGGTACATCTGAGGAGGTAGAGCCAAGCGGTACGCCACCTCATCATCTATACTCAGAATCTGAAAAGGGCTGATGAACCTCAGAGATAGCTTGCCACCTCATCCAAATCTCCACAAACCCCATCAAGACGAGACCTGAAGGAACATATGGTCTCCCTCCTCGAACTCCAAGGGCCTCCGTCTCCTGTCGGCATAAGACTTCTACCGACTCTGTGGAGTCTTCATCCACTCCAAGATTACCTGCACCTTCTCTGTAGTAGCTCGCCCCATCTTTGGGACCATGAGTGCTGACTCGCCTGGGTCAGTCCAGCAAAGTGGAGACCTGCAAGGTCGCCCGATCAAAGCCTCGAATGGTGCCATACAAATAGTGTAATGATAACTGTTGTTATAAGAAAATTCCACCAGTAGCAGGTAATCCTCCTAGCTACGACCAAAGTCAAGTATGCAAGCTCATATAAAATCCTCCAGAACCTGAATGGTCTGCTCCATCTAGCCATCAGTCAGTGGATGAAATGCTGCGCTCAAGCGTAACTGAGTCCCAAAAGCTTCATGTAATCCCTTCCACCACTAGTATGTGAAAAGAGCATCATGATCTGAGATGATTGTGGATGGAACTCCAAGAAGTCGAACTATATCCTGCACGTAGTGGCGTCCCAATAACCCGAGCTAACTTTTCTCCTGTATGGATAGGAAGTGGGATGACTTGGTGATTTGATCAATGGTCACGCAAATGGAATTGTGTCCCCTGGAGGTACGTGGTAAACCAGTCACGAAGTCCATGGATATCCCATCCAACTTCCACTCTGGCACCTCAAGGGGCTAAGTCAAACCTGCCGGCACCTGGTGCTCAGCATTTACTTGTTGACAAGTAAGGCACCAAGAAACAAACTCTGCCACACTCTTCTTTATTCCTGGCCACTAGAACTGACATCAGAGGTCCTGGTACTTCATTTCCACTATTAGATTCACCGCCAAAGGAGATGTATGGAACTCCATCAGAACCTCCTCCTGCAACATCACTGGTACTACTGTGCACCCTCTGAAAAGAACAATGTGCTCCCCACCTTTTGAATATCCATCTAGAGCATCACCTATGGATATTTGAGCACGTAGAGTCTCACAGCTAGCATCCTCAAGTTGTGCTTACCTAAATCGGTGTATGAGTGGAGGGGTAACAACCATCAAATAAGAGTAATCTCCCTCATCTCTATCCAGGAAGGATAACTGTAAAGAGTCCAACTGCCTTATTGCCTCATCCAGCAACTACGAACTTGATTTCTTGTTGAGAGCATTTGCCACAACGTTCCCCTTCCCAGGAGTATAAAAGATCTCAAAGTTGTACTCCCGGAGGAACTCAAGCCATCACCTCTATCTCAAATTAAGATCCTTCTGATAAAAGATATATCTGAGACTATTGTGATCATAGTAGATGGTAAACCTCTCACCCATCAGGTAGTGCCACCACATATTCAATGCAAAGACTACCCATTCCATATCAAGATCATGGGTCGTTTAGTTCTACTCATGTGGCCTCAATTGTCATGAGCCATAGGCAATCACCACTTGACTCTGAATCAGGACACAACCCAGCCCGGTTCCTAATGCGTTGCAGAACACCACGTGCTCGACACCCTCCTCCATTAATCTCAAGATCGGGGCACTCGTCAGACTCTGTCTCAACTGCTGAAAAGCCTTATGGCATCTCTCGTGCTATACAAAAGGCTCCCCCTTTCGAGTCAAAGTGGTCATGGGTGCTGAGATCTTGGAGAAATCGATAATTAATCTCCCAGAATAGCCTGCCAACCCAAGAAAACTCTGCACATACATCACGTTCTGGGGTGGCTCCCATGCTAACACTGCCTCTACCATGGCTGGGTCCACTACTACACCATCTACTCAATATAACGTGTCCTAGGAAGTGGACCTCTTGTATCCAGAACTGATAGTTTGAGAGTTTCATGTAAAACTGGTGCTCTCTGAGTGTGTCCAGAACCATCCTTAGGTGCCTCGTACTCTCCTCCTCGGACACAGAGTACACATAGATATAGTCAATGAAGACCACTGCGAACCGATCTATATATGGCTGAAATATGTGGTTCTTGGGTCCCATAAACACTGTCGGGGCGTTCGTCATGCCGAAGGGCATCAACAAGTACTCATAGTGACCCTACCGAAATATAAAAGCCGACTTTGATATATCCGTATCCCGTACTCGCAAATGGTGACAGCCTGATCATACATCAACCTTCAAGAACCATCATGCCCCTCTTAGCTGGTCGAAGAGGTCATCGATTATCGGTAGTGGATACCGGTTCTTCATGGTCACCTGATTCAAGCGCCAATAATCCACACACAGCCTCAAGCTTCAGTCTGCCTTTTTGGAAAACAACACTGGGGCCACGTAGGGTGAAACACTAGGTCTCACATAGCCCTTCCTCTGCAATTCTTCCATCTACACCCTTAGCTCATGAAGCTCTGCAGGATCCATCCGACATGCTGATGCTGATATCAGTGTCATCTCAGATTGCAACTCAATGAAGAAATCTATCTTCTGACGAGGAGGTAGTCTGGGGACATCCTCCGGAAAGACGTCCTCGTACTCGTCCACTACTGTTGGAAACTAAAAACTTGTGACATCTACTACCCCAAGTGATAGGCTAGCCAACTGATATGAAATCGGTTGTACCTTCCTATGCACGAGTCCATCTTGTGCTGCCTGGGTCTCCTTTTCACCGATGAAGGAGAACCTCGTTCCATCACTGCGGACAAACCGCCCCCTTCGCCTAAAACAGTAAATATGGGTATGAACTGTGGATAGCCAATCCATACCAAGAATGAAATCGTAAGGCCTCGACGCCACCACCAAGAGGTTCCAACCGAAACTCTCAACTCCAAAGGCCAAGTCACACTGCCTGAAAAGATGTGTGATCTCTAAATCCTCTCCAATATGTGTTTCTAAATGTAAGGGTCGAGTGAATGGATCAACTAGAATCTCAAGGTCTCGAACTAGATAAGCAGACAGAAAAGAATGACTAGCACCTGTGTCAATCAGTACGGAAGACAAAGTAGAAAAGACACAGATTGTACCTCTAATCATTCTAAGAGTACCTGAGTCATAAGCCTCTGCTGCCTACAGTTGTCCCTGCCTCTGTCCACCAGCTCCCTGATCCTGGGGTAGACCTCCAGGGGGTGGTGGTGGCAAAAGGTCAGAATGCTGACCACCTCCAGCTACTCTCCCTTATCCTCTACCATACCTTCTGCCCCGCGGATCTGTCTGCTCCACACTTTGCCTCTGCCTTGGTGGTTCATCCACTGCTCCCGTGTTAGTAGTACAGTGGGTCAGACAATCTCGAGCGAGATTTCCCCTGCCATCACATGAGTATCATCACCTCTCTTGAGGCTTACTGGATGTGCCCTGTCAACCATGTATGGAAGATCCCTTGTCATGGGATCTCCTCTGAAAACATCTCCCATGCTTGGGTCCCTGACGTCGCCTCCCTATGGCCGAGGTCTCTGATTCAGCTCACTCACTGCTGACAACTACCGGCAGTCTCTGCTCTTCCAGGAGGCACTCAACCACCAAATCCCGCACGTGCACCCCAGCACAAGTAGGAATGCTCATTGGGATGATGATAGCTCGGATGTCTCTACACAAGCCCCACTCAAACGTCTGAGATATGAATTACTAATCCCGAACCATATCCATCGAGTACCGTGAGAGGATAGTAAAACTCGATAAATAGTCAGTCACCGTCATGGTTCCATTCTGGAGCTGAAGAAGATTCTGTATATGTACTTCTCTCAGGGTAACCGGTGAAAACTCCTATCTGAAGAGATGCTCAAACTCTGACCATGCAAGAGTCACCTCATCGTGGGTCTGGATAACAAAACTCCACCATCTCCCTGCCGATCCCTGTAGAAGGCTCACTGTCAGGATCACCATCTGCTCTGCTGGTGTCCTTACCAAATGGAAGACTTCGTCCACTGTCTCAAGCCAGTCCTCTGGAGCCTAAGGGTCAAGCTCGCCTCGAAACCTGAGGGGTCTCTGTCTCTGAAAAATGTGGATTTCAATCGGCTTGCGCTCCTCCTCTACTGGTACAGCAGGAACTAACCATTGCTCCACATGTGGTGGAATAACTGGAACACCACCCGGAGGTAAAACTGGGGGATCTAGTCTCTGAATCTAACCTTCATCACTGAGGGGGTCATCCTCATGATCGATCTGCCAGATCCTAGTGGGTGCGCGTCGCGAAGGCATCCTGTAAAGAAAACAAGATGTATCAAAGTCGGTGAGTATATCTGGAGAGATGACTCAAGAGGGACATGGAAACCACAACCCATTACTATAAGATGCATGTACCATTATTTTTTCCCCACAACTAGTGTTCTCATGTTCCGAGTCTAAAAGCAAGTTATCAAAGTCCTGGTGTATGGATACATCGGCCGCCCGCACCAACACTGGGGTCCATGGCTTGAAAGCCGTACTTGAATCACTTTACACTGTTGCACCAAACCAACTCACAGAGTCTCAGTCCTAATGTACAACTGACCACCTCTGATACCACCCTATCATGACCCATCCCAGTGGGGCCCGAGCCACAACTCCCCAAGCCCGCCTCCAATAGGCCAGAGGCTAGTGACTAGCACCCAGTAGGTATATCAATAACATGGGAGGCATTGCCTATAAACCTGTACACATGCACACACATCTCCAATCACACAAAGCTGAAAAGTAAAAACTACTAAAAAGGAAATGCATGCATATAATAAAATCCCAACCAACAGAGCACAACATGAATGTAAAGTACAGTAAGTGTAAAACCCTAGGCCAAAAGTACAAGCCCACCAAAAGAGAGTCTGTAACAAAGACCAACCTATAAAGAAAGATACTGGGACTAAAATCTGTAACCGTAGGGACACACCTCGGCCTGTCTGGTCTCACTAAGCTCCACCCGGTCCTGGTCCACCTAAAATCCTATCAAAGGCTCGCTCGTCTTCACAAGACACGACACGTGTAGGCAAATCCCGTGCAGGGATGAGTATAACAATACCCAGTATGACACCCCGAAACCACAAAGAAAATACAATAGGGGAAAATACCACAAACAAAATATACAGTCATCTCGACATAGTATATGTCTACAGAACATATAACAATAATATCCAGATATACTCATACAAGATCGACTATCATGATACCACCACTAGGATCCAACTTAATGATTCCACTAAGCAGGTAACAAGGAGAACACACTCCTAGGTCTAAAGAGAGAGATACGAAGTACTCGTTCCGGGAGAACACACTCCACAAGAACTTGAGAACATGATGCTCAGATGAGGATCACAACCAATATCCATGGGGTGATTCCAACAACATAGTTTGAACTAACCCACTAAGTAGAGGATCAGAGACTGGGTAAAGTTGGTCACGTCGATACCAAGAACTCTACCTAGGGTACCAGGATTGAATAGAGTATCCAGCTCCAAGTCTCACAGAGGGGATTCCAACAACTCTATTTAGGAAGTCCTGCTCAAGGGATCATACTCCTGTATGTTGGAAATGATACAGGAAACCTTCAGGAGAAAGACCAAGGGAAAGAACCCTAAGGAAACTAGTCGAAGTCACATAAGACAACTGGATCAAACCATGTAAAACAGGTTACATGGCATGTAGTATGGTTACACAACATGTTCCTTGACCCCAGGTACTTCCCATGTAACGGCTCGTGTCATCCGTCCATGTTTTGTAAAACTCAACTATATGGCATGTAGAAGGATCACATGTCGTGTTCCTTGACTCTGGGTCCTATTCATGTAAACGGCCCATGTATTTAGGCATGTTGTATAAGAAGTCACTACACGACATGTACTTGGATTACACGCTGTGTCCAAACACCTAGGCTCACTCCGTATACGCTGGCAATGTGCCCGTACACGATCTCTGTCCATGTCGCAATGCCCTTGTATCAGTGCACGGGGTGTCCCATGTATCTGGTCGTGTCTGGCCGGGGAATGGTATACACACCGTGTCCTTGGTTGTCTACCCATCCCATATTTTTGTACTCCCAGAGTACATGCCAGGTCATCCCCGACGAACACACGCCGTGTAGCCCATACTACGTGCCGTGTAGTCAGGATTTCTCCAGAATCTTCGTCTTCCTCCTCACACCTCGGCCAGATCTCTGGATCGTGTTTCTCAAGTATGTTTGTCGCGAAACTCAAGATCATGGGTTTCCTCGACGTCGGGATGCCGAATCCATGGGTTTCAGGCCTTTGATCGGCTCCAAAATCCAATTCCGGTCATATGTGCAGAAATCATTTGAAGAAAGATATCTTCTGATATGCTTCGATCCGTCTGTCGCCACCATAGCCGAACCTCCATGGGGTCATACCAACACCAAATATTCAATTTGGGATCGTTTCATCACACAACAGGTGTGCACCGATCTATCGTTCATATCCCCACAAAGAACACGTAGAACGTGCATGAAGAACTTGAGAAATCGGGGAAGAAAGGCACCAAAAATTGAGAGGGACAAACCTCGACCGATGTTCTTGTCGATCTTGGTTCTTCACCTTTAGAAGATTAACGAACCAAAACAACATCAGGAATTGATTCCCCAAAATCCCAGCAAAAAGGCCCATCCTGCAAATATGATCGATCCCAGGCTAATCTGTTCGTGGATTAGTCCACGTTCATCGTAGGAATCAAAACGGGGAGAGGAAAACAAAAATCAAACATCCTACCTAGATCTGCGGCATCAGTTGGTGAAGATCTGGTCGCTACGTCGTTGTCGCCAGCAAAATTTGTCAAGAACGTCGTCGCTGCGTTGGGGGTTTCCTCCAGAGCTTTTCCCAGAGCCTCCAGGGGTTTCAGGGTTATGAGGTGTATAAACCTAGACCCTTGTGCAAATTTCTATTTTAAAAATAGATAAGATATATTTTCCGCAAGAAGATTTAATAAAATATTTTAATTAAATATTTTATTACAGTTACATCTAAAAAAACAGATTTCACCACTGACCTGTGCCGGCTAATGTTAGACCTCACCTATGGTAAAATCGCTGTTCTGAATGAAACAGTGCCCTCAGATTTCTGATCTGAGCACCCGTTCATGAGTTATTCCATTTTTTCAGGAAAACCATATGTGTGCGTAATTTAATTATTTAACTAAATTCAAACACTAGTTCCAGGATCACCAGGCCTGAGAACTGCACGCCGACTCAACGGTTGGCCTTGAGATAATTCCAACATAATATTAGAATAACACATGAAAAAATCAGAGACATTACATGAATGAAATGGGTATCATAGTCAGGTTGCAAGGCATAACAAGTTAGCATATCATAAATTATTCCATGAAATAATGGATAAAAACATATATGTACATTTACAAGGGAAAATAGGCAATGATCATGATAATTTAAGTCCATTTGACATTAAAAAAATGAAAAATGAGTGTTTAATAAATTTAGAAATGAATCATTTTTGTGGGGTTTAATTAAAATATTAAAGAGAATATAAAAAAGATATTACATATTTGTTTTCATAAAAAAAATAAATGAAAAAAGTTATTTATCAAAATAAAATTTGTTATTTTAAAAAAATTATTTTTTTTATAAAATATAAAAAATTGGGTACAACCGCGAAAGCGGCACACGACGCAAGGAAGAATATTACATTAAATTGTAAGTCCAGGGACTTGACCCTTCAACCTGCCACTTACCCCCCCAAACCCTTACCACCCCACCACCAATGGTTGAGCTCATAAAATATATTTTGGTGTTTTCTTTAATAAGAATATTAAATCAAGACATTCTCTTTGGTTGGTATTTCATATTAGAATGAATTGGAAAGGGAACAATTCTATATCACGTATTACCCCATCAATGAGGATTGATATTATTTGATTACATGATTTTCAAGAATTTATGTAGAATGTAAAATAATTATTCCAAAATATATAATCATTCCATTTTGGAGATTATAGAACGAGTAACACAAAGGAAAAAATTTAGGTTCAGGCAGAATCCCTCACCTTATGTATGAAATAGTTCCACACTTAATTTTATTATAATGAATAATCAAATTAAATCCATTAATTAAGTAATTCAAAACATTTTTAAAATTTAATGGATTTATTATAATATTATGGGGTTCATTTATCAATTTTTTATGTGTTATAGTGTTCAATTTCATCACGTGAGAGTTCTTGTTTCATAGTTTTAATGATCATTTCACTTGTATATGAGTATAGAAGTTCATGTACAATGTCTATAATTATATAGAATTGGAATTATAAGTTATTAATCAAAAATACATAAGTGTATCTTTACTTATATATTATTGGTTTTTAGATGTGATTTGAAATCATTATATAATAAGTAAATCATAATTGTTTATATTAATTTTTGTATTTTTGTATCAAAAAAAATAGTTTTGTTCCACTGTTAATTATCATATATATATAAATGTTCCACAACATTAAATAATATATAAAAAATATATTATAAAGTGTTTCAACCAAAACAATTGTCTCATGACTAGATGTGAATGCGGTATTAGAAATTGAAAACATGTTATCCTTGAATCTGATAAATTAACACATCACAGATGATGTTTTCATTTCATTGTAAAATATGAGAGGTGGGGGGTTAAATGTGGTATAATTATTGTATCATAATATATTTATAAAATGTATGAGTTAGTCTAGTAATCAAAGATTTTTATTGAGTGGATATATGTAGAAAATAAAAAATAACATATAAAGAAATTAAATTAACACTACTAGAAAAACAGGTATTTCCGACGGGTGATTTACGACAGGATCCCGTCGCAAATGGATTTTTGTGACTGGGGCCCGTCGCAAATCGCTCGTTGTGAAAAACGCCGTCGCAACAACAACTATTTGCGACGGGCCCGTCGCTAAAGCTAGTATTTGCGACGGGGATACTTCCCGTCACAAATCTTACTCCGTATTTTTTGTAAAAACTTTTAAAAGAGTAATTAAGACGGGCCCCATCGCAAATACTGTTTTTTAGAAAAAAATAAAAAACAATTATGAAATTATTTTAATGAATATAATAATAATAATATTTGCGACGGGCATAGTATCCCATCGCAAATACTATAAAAAAATAAAAAAAATAAATTATTAATAAATTATTTTAATTAATATAATAATAATCCAATTATAATTCAAAAATAAAAAATAATAAAATATTAATAAATGATTTTAATTAATATAATAATAGAATTATAATTCACAAATAAAAACAATAAATTATTAAGAAATTATTTTAATTAATATAATAATAATAGAATTATAATTCAAAAATAAAATATAATAGAATATTATTAAATGATTTAATTAATATAATAATATTAGAATTATAATTAATAAATAAAAAAATATTAATATGTTATTTTAATTAATATAAAAATAATACAATTATTTTATATTCAAATATTAAAATAATTCAAATATTACAAAAAAATATAATTAAATTATAATATTATAAAATTTTAATATGTATATAAAATTTAATATTATAAAATATAAATAATATTATTATTCATATTAATATTGTTATTTCAAAATATAATATTATTAATAGTTTATAATGAGACAGAAACTACGAATAGAAAAAAATTCATATTTGATTTTACAAACTTTATAACATAAAAACAAACTCTAATCTGAAGGAGGGGGAGGGGGGATCTGCAGATGCCGGTGGAGGAAACTCCATCCCTAAAGCATGAGTGGGTCGGTGCATGTACTCCATCTGCTCCTGGTGCTGCTACTGCCACCGACTCATCTGCTCCTCGTACAGCTGCTGCTAGCGTCGACGCTCCTCCTCATGCTGCTGCTGCTGCTGACGCTTTTGCTCCTACTCCGGTCGGAGACTCTCTATCAGTGCAGTCTGAGATCGCAACTGATCCTCATACTGTGTAGCAGAAAAGATGCACGATCTCCTCTCAAGCTGGACGCCGACATCGCAGCACTGCCATAATAATCTCCGGGAGTCAGTAGAGAGCTAATACCAACTACCCAGCCCTTCTCGAAGGCATACTGGGTGGCCTGCATCCATGCCGCCTCATCAAACTGATGGCCAGTTGTCTGATCTGATGACTCGGCCTAATTCTCAGGCTGGGTCTGTGACGCTGCGGCCTCATATGACTCCTGTAGTTGCAATTTAAAATTAAAATTGTGAATATATTATATGCAGTTAATTTTTAAACTTGAAAACAAATAATACTGACCACGATGTGATGCTGGCGATCACCTCTGAGCTCCTCAGTAGCAGGATCACTATACATCCTCTAATATACGGCGTACTCTATAATATCGGGGTGCTCGACATCCTATAAGAATAAAAAATAAACTGTTAATATTTATAGTTATATAAAATAATTATAAATAATGTACGTACCAGATGCTGTCTATGAGTACTGAAAGAATGACTCCCAGTTCGATGAGTCCCCTCCTGTCTCCCTCGATTCTGCCTCCCCACCGATGATCTCCTCTAAAAGGAACCACTCAACCAGTAAGCACATAATCCATCCCATACATGGGATGAAATGTACTCTGGTCGGTGTGCTCTACATGACTCGTCAAAATCTGACACTCCTGCTTTCTTGGTGCTAGCTTTTCTTAAATTGTGCAAAAACTGACGAAAGCGATCACGCATGGCCACCTCCCATGCCTTGTGGATGGCGTCACTCATGGTATCCTCGATCGGATACCATAAACCCTACAAATAAATCAAAATATCATGTTAGAAATGAAATAATTTTCAAAATAAAAATTATTTATTTACGTACGTACCAACCAATGGCTCAACATGGCCTGCTGCACATCAATGGGAATCTGCTCCCATGTGGTCCACGGCTGAGAGAAATAGTTGCGCAAAATAGCGTTGCCCTGTCCGACTGCTATATGCAGAAAACTGTAAAAATAATAAACATTTATTATGTGAATAGATTAATGAAATCTTAGTCAAATCCACAGATTATCACATAGGTTATCACACATCCGTGTGCGTGGATCAAACCCAAGACGTGGACATCGCTCGGGGATGGGGTCAGGAATCATCAATCGTGAAAGACCGCGCCCCCTCCGCGTAATCCCTGGAGCGCCTGATGGCTGAGGGTCATCTGCCCGAAAGTCATCCGCATCGAAAGGCAGGTCAACATCTGCCAACTCACGAAATGTGGCATTGTCCATGTGAAACAGAAAATGTTAATATTGTTAGAAAATAATTGATAATTACTATTATATATACATATATACATATTATGATTGTATATAAATACCATGGAATTATATCAGTGTTCATCTTCATCATCATCTTCATATATGTCAATGTCATCTTCATATTCCTCCTCAACATCATTGATATCCATTCGAGTTACAGTTGCTTCATCTCCTACCATTTCAAATTCATATGTGACATCATTAACATCATCGTCATCACCGACTCTTAAATGTGTGGTTTCGTCATCGATACTCATGTCTCTTTGTAAAAAAGATTGATTTTGAGTACTCTCTTGAAAAAATTCAATTCTTTGCACATCAGTGAAAGCACATTAACTTTGACTAAACTGATTGTCTCGAATTTTGATTTTTATTACACTCCACCAATCAGTCAAGGCTCTTGATGTAGCACAGTACTTTGTGTAATAAACTTGATGTCCCTGTTGAGCTAATATGAATGGTTCATTTACTGCGAGAACACTTTTACATTTTATATCGATGATTCCATGAGTCGGATGAACACGCACGCCTCTCTTTGTATCCAACCACCGACATTTGAACATGGTTATGTAATGTTGTCCAAGATAACAGAGTTCAATGATATCATCAAGTATGCCATAAAAGTCAACTTCATTTTCTCGATGATGAGATCCTCTCAAGTTAACTCCACTGTTCATTGTTTTTTTCGATTCCCCATATGCATGTGTGTGAAATCGAGATCCATTCATCACATATGTATTATAAGTTTTAACAAGTTTGGAAGGTGGGTTACTCAATATACACAGCCATTTGTCAATTTTATCAGTATATCGAGACACCTGAAATTTTTTTGAAATAATTATCAATATAGTAAACTGTACATTGAATGAGTTTCTAAAAGATAAAGAATTTATGTTACCAGTTTTTTAAACCACTGAGAGAAATTTTTCAGTCGACGTTCTTCGAGAGCAGCTGCTGTAATTTGTGGAATTTGTTTCTTGATATGATTATCATACAACCTATAAAAACCAAAGTTATTTACTTTAACATAAATGATAGAATAAGTGATATAAACACTTACAGTACAACTGATGTCATCTCTTCACAGTTGAGCAGAACATACGTATGAGCTCTATGATGTTCATCATCCGAAAGCCAGCGTTCATAAACTCTGCCAAACCAAGCTCTGGCTGGTGGAAACAGATAATTGATTATCGATTTCATCAATATTCCTCTCGTTCCATCCCATTCGGTTGTGTTTTGAAGGGTACTCAGATTCAAAATAATGGGACCAAAAAAAAGATATTTCCTCTTTCAAATAATCTTCTGCAATAGATCCTTCAACAGATGCTTTGTTACGTACTTTTCTTTTCAATTTTTTCATGCATCTTTCAAATGGGTACATCCATTGAAACTGTACTGGACCTCCAAATTTGGCTTCATATGGAAAATGTAACATCAAATGTTCCATTGAGTCGAAGAAAGACGGCGGAAATATTTTTTCCAGTTTACATATAATTACAACAACATCTTTTTCAAGTTTTCCTAGAGCATCATAATCTGCTGTATCCGCACAAATTTCCTGAAAAAATGAGACATGTTTGTTATGGAATCCCAAATCACAGAATTCAATAGACCTCTTAATCCAATGGGTATAAGTATTACCATTATAACATGACAATCATGACTTTTTAATCCAGTAATATGACCATTCTTTACACATCTACCCAAATTGGAAGCACAGCCATCTGGAAGTCTCAAATCTGTAATCCACTGACAAAATAATAAACTGTTTTCTTTTGACAGTGTATAAGCTGCTTTTGGTTTCAGTAACCTTTCTGTTCTGACATTCTCAAACAGTTCTAATTTTGGACGCCTGCAAATTTGGTCAAGATCTAAACGTGCATTTACATTGTCTTTTCTCTTTCCTGGCGTATCCAAAATTTTATGAAACAAATTATCAAGCCAGTTCTTCTCAATATGCATGACATCTAACATGTTTTGGACCAACAAATCACACCAATATGGCAAATCCCAAAATATGCTACGTTTAATCCAATTGTGTTCTTTCCCAAAACCAGAAATTTTCTGTTGGTTTACTGTGGGACCAAAAGTTATGGGAGGTAATGAAAATACAACTGATTTTAACTCCGAACCTGATAGCATTTTTGAAGGTTCATCCCTTTCAACTGTTCCTTTTCTGAAATGAGATATGTTTCTGTGAAAAGGATGATCAGCTGGAATAAATCTGCGATGACAGTCAAAATAAAAAGGTTTCATTCCATGAATGAGCATAAATGCTTTGTTCTCTCCCATACAGTAAGGACATGATTTCTGACCATGTGTACTCCAGCCAGATAACATACCATAAGCCGGGAAGTCACTAATTGTCCACATCAATGCTACTCTCAGTATGAAATTCTGTTTCATTGCAACATCATATGTACTGACACCAGTACTCCACAATAAACTTAATTCATCAATCAATGGATTCAAATAAACATCAATATTTTTCTTCGGATGTCCTGGAATTAGTAACGTCAAAAAGATATATGGCTCTTTCATCAACATCCATGGAGGTAAATTGTACGGAGTTAAAAAAACAGGCCAACATGAATATTGACTACCATAAGATCCGAACAGACAGAAACCATCAGTGGAAAGGCCCAGTCGAACATTTCTAGCTTCTAAAGCAACGGATGGATGCACTCTATCAAAATGATTCCATGAATCACCATCGGCTGGATGATTCAAGCTTTTATCGGTTGAAATATTCTCTTTATGCCATGACATCATTGTCACTGTATTCTTAGACATGAGTAAACGCTAAAGTCTTGATGTAAGCGGAAAATATCTCAACTGTTTTACAGGAATCAAACCAGACTTCCCATGTTGTCTTTCTTTATATTCAGTTTCCCACATGTGGGACAACTATCCAACGACTAATTTTCCCTAGAATATAAAATGCAGTCATTTGAACATGTGTGAATCTTCTGACAAGTAAGTCCAAAATTTCAAACCAGCCTCTTACTCTCATAGTAATTTGCAGGAAAAACATTTCCTTCGGGGTGTTTTAAGCAAAGAAAATATCTAGTCAAAACAGGTGTTTGACATTTCGTTATCTGATTGGATAGCCATAAATTTTGCAACTGCTTCTAATTTGCTCATCTTGCAGCCAGGATATAATGCATCCTCAGCAGACCTCAACAACTCATAAAATTCAGTCGGTGCCAACTTAGGATTTGAATCTATATCAGCCGGAGTTTCTGTATGTTGAACAGATGAACCTGCAACATCATTTACTAAATCTTGAAACATGGATGGATCTAGAATCAAGTTGGTATCACCTACTCTGGAACTGTGTTCACCGTGTTGATACCAAAAATCATAATCTGGTTGAAAACCAAAACGCAATAGATGTCCCCCCACTTTTTGAAACGTGTCAAACGTTCTCAATGCACATTTTCTATAATGGAATTTTATTTTGCCTTCTGAAACAAATTCTGGATTTGATGCCGCAAATGATAAAAAAGTCTCCACACCCTCTACATGTACTGGATTTAAACCAGAACTGTTTGGATTTCTATGTTGATTTATCCATATGCGGTCACCTAATAATGATTGTTCACGACCTTGTTGTTCCATATTTCTCTATAAAATATAAAAGCATTACTGGTTTTGAATAATTTGTTAGAAAAAACACTCAAGCAAGGATAATTATAGAGTTTACATCATACATGACTGACGCAAACTTTTTATTGAGATAGACCTAAAAATTGACCCTTTAAGAATTGAATATGTTGAGAATAAAGCAAAACCTGTTACAAATATTGATAATTTTAATATTACATAAATTTTTTATTATTTTCATAGTACTAATAATATTGGTAATTATTCCAAATTATTGGAAATTATTCCTAATTATTGGTAATTATTCCTAATTATTGGTAATTATCGGTAATTATTGGTAATTATTGGTAATTATTACTAATTATTGGTAATTATTACTAATTATTGGTAATTATTACTAATTATTACTAATTATTGTTAATTATTCGTAATTATTGATAATTATTACTAATTATCGGTAATTATTGATAATTATTGGTAATTATAACTAATTAGTGGTAATTATTACTAATTATTGGTAATTATTGGTAATTATTCGTAATTATTGGTAATTATCGGTAATTATTGGTAATTAATGGTAATTATTGGTAATTATTACTAATTATTACTAATTATTGGCAATTATTACTAATTATTACTAATTATTGGTAATTATTCCTAATTATTACTAATTATTACTAATTATCGGTAATTATTGGTAATTATTTGTAATTATTGGTAATTATTGGTAATTACTACTAATTATTGGTAATTAATACTAATTATTACTAATTATTGGTAATTATTCCTAATTATTGGTAATTATTGGTAATTATTGGTAATTATTGGTAATTATTACTAATTATTACTAATTATTACTAATTATTACTAATTATTACTAATTATTGGTAATTATTACTAATTATTACTAATTATTGGTAATTATTACTAATTATTACTAATTATTGGTAATTATTCCTAATTATTACTAATTATTACCAATTATTGGTAATTATTCCTAATTATTGGTAATTATTCCTAATTATTGGTAATTATTACTAATTATTGGTAATTATTACTAATTATTGGTAATTTTTACAAATTATTGGTAATTATTACTAATTATTACTAATTATTACTAATTATTACTAATTATTACTAATTATTGCTAATTATCAGTAATTATGGGTAATTATTGGTAATTATTGGTAATTATTGGTAATTATTACTAATTATTGGTAATTATTACTAATTATTACAAATTATTGGTAATTATTCCTAATTATTGGTAATTATCGGTAATTATTGGTAATTATTGGTATTTATTACTATCTATTACTAATTATTGGTAATTATTCCTAATTATTACTAATTATTGGTAATTATTCCTAATTATTACTAATTATTCCTAATTATTGGTAATTATTCCTAATTATTGGTAATTATTACTAATTATTGGTAATTATTACTAATTATTGGTAATTATTACTAATTATTGCTAATTATTACTAATTATTGGTAATTATTACTAATTATTACTAATTATTGGTAATTATTCCTAATTATTACTAATTGTTACTAATTATGGATAATTATTCCTAATTATTTGTAATCATTTCTAATTATTGGTAATTATTACAAATTATTGGTAATTATTACTAATTATTGGTAATTATTACTAATTATTGGTAATTATTACTAATTATTACTAATTATTACTAATTATTGGTAATTATTACTAATTATTACTAATTATTACTAATTATTGGTAATTATTACTAATTATTACTAATTATTGGTAATTATTCCTAATTATTGGTAATTATTACTAATTATTGGTAATTATTCCTAATTATTGGTAATTATTCCAAATTATTGGTAATTATTCCAAATTATTGGTAATTATTCCTAATTATCGGTAATTATTCCTAATTATTGGTAATTATTACTAATTATTGGTAATTATTACTAATTATTCCTAATTATTACTAATTATTACTAATTATTACTAATTATTACTAATTATTACTAATTATTGGTAATTATTCCTAATTACTACTAATTAGTGCTAATTATTAGTAATTATAAGTAATTATTACTAATTATTACTAATTATTACTAATTATTACTAATTATTGATAATTATTACTAATTATTGATAATTATTACTAATTATTACTAATTATTACTAATTATTGCTAATTATTGGTAATCATTCCTAATTATTGGTAATTATATGAATAATTACCAATAATTAGGAATAATTACCAATAATTAGCAATAATAACATTATTAGTATATTTTATTATTAATATTAAAATAATATAATTTTCTATATTATATACAATTCTCCTTTCATCTGTGTGTTTTCTGTCTCCACATACAAATATTACATGTGAAGACGGAAAACACACAGATGAAAGGAGAATTGTATATAATATAAAAAATTATATTATTTTAATATTATTAATAAAATATACTAATAATATAATAATGTTATTATTCCTAATTGTTGGTATTTATTACTAATTATTAGCATTTATTCTTAATTATTGAAAATTATTACTAATTATTCCTAATTACCATTAACTATGAACAATACTAATAATTTAAATTTATTAAGTAACAAAACAATGTAAACATAATTAAATTACAACTAATTAAGAATAATTGAAACTAATAAAAAATTTAAAATAAATATTAAATTAAAATGAACATAAATACCTTTAAAATTGATCTAAGGTTGATCTTTGATCGTTCTTGAAAACTTCAATATCAACTTCGGAGAAAGAAATTAAACTTAAGAAATGCTGAACTCTAGAAATAGAATTTTGAGAGAAGGAGAAGATGGAGTTTGAGAATGAATTGAAAAAAACGGATGGGGGCATTTATAGGTTAGATTATTTGTGACGGGTCCATTTGCGACGGGTATCCCGTCGCAAATAATATTATTTGCGACTGTACCCGTCGCAAATACCTTAGCCATCATTTTTTACGGTCAACAGTTAAATAGTTCTTTGCGACGGGACCCGTCGCAAATAATAACCTGCTGACATACTATTTGCGACGGGGGTATACTCTCGTCGCAAATACCTTATACCGCCCCCGGCTATTTGCGACGGGCAATAACCGCCCGTCGCAAATACGTTTCCCGCGATTTGGCGCGCAAAGCGCGCCAGTTCTTTTGCGACGGGTAAAGCTAACCCGTCGCAAAAGACTACTTATTTGCGACGGGCAAATACCCCCATCGCAAATACCCATTTTTTCCGTAGTGTAAAAGGAGATAGTAAATTTCCCCTGGAGTTTCTCCTCCCTAAAAACCTATTTTGGGAATATATATTAGTCTTTTAATGAGAACAAGAACTATTAGATGTGGGGGATGGTCATCGGAAGAGTATTGTTCATAATTTCGAAAACTCTGATTGCTTGAAAGGTGTGAGGAGAATATGTGTTGATGGGTGGTATTTATAATGGAGGAGACGAATTCATTCTCATTATATTACACATTAGATTATTATTTTAGCTCAGTAATATGAATTGTTTTAGAATTATCATAAAATAATTTAATCTAATTATGTATATTCGTATATTTTTGGGTTATATCATCCACACAAAATTTATGACTCCATAATTCATGTTTTTAGAATTTATCATAACTTATCATATTTTACTATTATCCAATAAAACAAGTATTTTATAAAAATAAAAAAGAAATATTATCCATTTTTTGACATATAGAAATCATAAATAAAATTAATTTTGTGAAAATAAATTTAAAAATGAGAATATTTTATTTTATAATTGAATTCATTATTTAAGTGGAATATCCAAATTTTAAAATTATAACTCATTTTTCCCCACTTTGAAAAATTTAAAATGGTCTCATAAAATTTTCATAAAATAATATGAAAAAAAAATCATAATTTTTTAATACATTTTATAAAAAAAAAATTTTAAATATTTATAATATATATAAAATTATAATTATATCATTATATGATGCCAAATTACCAACACTTAACTAACAATTTTATAAACATTTTCTTACATATACTATGATATAATTATATTATGTTATCATTTATAGTATTCCTAAATATTATTTATTACTTCATGGGTGGGGACACTATTCTATTGTCTAGTTTACAATTCATAATGGTTATATTACTATTCCTATGTTTATGTTACTAGTTAATTGGTAATGTTTCCTTTAGGTCAAGAAATATATATTATTATATTGATTATTAATTTATAATGCCTTTATTGTGTTCTTAATATAAAAAATTTTGATTAAGATATATGAAAGAATTATAATAAATAAATTTCCATTTAAAAATTTTTGTTCCAAACAAGTTATACCGTACAAACATTTTTTATTCCAATTTAATTCCATTCTAATTCTATTATCTTTGTTTTATTATGTTTTGACTATATTTCATTGTTGGATTTCCATCATGTCAATAATTTCAAATTTACAACACATGGTTGATGATTATTTAGGAGGTTCATTCTACCTACTAATATGAATGTTTTTAATATACCAATTTACTATGTGTTTAAGGGATATGTCACTGGAGTCAGAGATATTATTTAGCTAGCCTTGTTAGAGTTCATAGTTTTTTTCAGTTTAGAGATTATCATTTAAGTACTCGTATGACGTTTTAAATTAGACATATTAGAGACAATTTGGTTTTGAAAAAAATTATTTATGGAGTATATATCCATTTTTATTGATTTTTGAATCTCCTATTATTTCAAATCGTGAAATTATTTTGTGTTGGTAAATCATTCAACATAAGTAACATCCTATGATTTTTATGAATTATTTTTTTAAATTAAATTTAATCATGTAGATATTTTTCAATTAAAAATGCACTAATTATTGATTTTTATTATATAAAATCATTATTTTTGATTATGTAATATGAAACAACATGTTAAGCTTTCACTATATACGACACCGACTTAGCTTTTGTTACATGCAACACCGAGTTTCTTTGATTCAACAATTTGATATAATAATTATTTAAATGAAATATTTATAGAATAGCCATTAAAAATACTCATATTAATATTAATAACTACTTTTTAAATATTATTTAATATGATTTCAAAAAAATAAATCATACTGATAATCTGAGACATAATTTTTTTTGGTAAAGCCGTTATTTGTTTTGAAATACTATTTTCATAAAATAACATCTTCTTATATCCTCCTATAATCAATAATGAAAAAAATTTCACTCTTAGAAATTTAATTTCATAAAATAAAGATAAATTTTTATTTTTATTGTCAAACATTACAGAGGATGAATTTTTATTATTTCTCTAAGAAGAATTGTTTTTTTATTAATAGTGAAAATTGTAGCGTTGTAGTTAAAAACTACCTTGTTGTTTAAATAATAATTTTTATTTAAATTGATTTTAAAGTAAAAATATATCAATAATTCATATATTAATCCTATTTATGTTTTGGAAATCATTTTTATAATGAAATTTGATATAAAAACATTTTGAACTTTTGATAGTTCTTTTTACACATTCTCACCACATCAACGAGACTAGTGTTAAGATTGATTTTTCTAGTTATATGAATTGAATTTAGAAAAATAAGTCCTAAAAGGTTGTAATTAGTATAAAATTTTTTGTCTAAGAGGATCAACTAAAATTTTTGGTAAATAGTAGCTTCAGTAATTTTATTTACCACCGTAATGGGTAAATCAAGTAATTTTTTTTAAAAAAAATTATATAATAAAATTATATATTTATCCTAACACTTGTATAAATTTTTACGGATGACTGGGATTTGATCATAATAATCCTTTATCTGAAATTATATCCTTTTAATGTACTTGGGTAAGAATAGGAAATTTATTTTATTTTATATATATATAACATAAAATTGTCATACAAAAAATATTAATAAGTAAATAATTATTTATATAGGGTTAAACATAAGATAAGTTCAACTATAAATATTCATTTAAAATATTATAACATTATACACATCATGATATTATTTTTTAAATTATTATAGAATAAATAATTTAATTAAAGGGTCATATAATAAAGATGCTGTAATTGTTTAATTAATTTAAATTTAATCTAAATAATAGAAAACTATTGAGCTAAAAATATTATTACACAATTAATTAAAAAGGAATAATAAGATAGATAAATTAGAAATTTTATCAATATATTAGATGTGTTAGTTTGATGTTATAATATTGTTATGATTTTTTAAAAAGAGAAATTATAAATAGATTCATAATTTAGATAAATGATACATTAAAATAAATAATATTTTATAAAATGATATAAAATTAATAAAAATTTATAAATAAACCCAATAAAAATAATTCAGTTAAATATTTTTTCAATGACCCATAAGGTGTTCGTTTTTAATTTTATGAAAATTATGTTAACCCTAATGAGTAAAAATCCATTTTGTCATGGTAAGAGTTAACAGGTTTAACTAATTGTTAAAACCAAATGTTAAGGGAAATAATGTTACCTAAACCAACCAAAAAAACATTGGATGAGGTGATTTATACTCATCCTCAACCATGATTCAAAAAAACCTACTTTGGTGTGGTTTTAGTTTGAAAAATAATTTTTATTAATTTTTATTTTAAATGATTCTTAGATTCCCCCATCTCTTAAAAATGGAACATCCTCTGTTACATCCTCACACTATAATGAGACATAAATCATAAAAAAAACCCTACCCACTTCCTTTCTCAACATCCCTAGTAAAAATATACAGTTGATGGTATTCTCGAAAGACATATTCTATTGTCCCTAAGTGGAGATCTACAGGGATATCGTAAGGGATGAGGAGTTTGAAACACATAAGGATGGAATCAGACCAAAGGTAAGGGAATTTCACCAGACATTCTAATTTCATGGGATACATTCAATATTTAGAACTCATTTATTTTGTTTTGTGTATATAACAACCTATGATATGTTATATCATTAATTTTTTTTAATGATAATGAAAAATTTAGTTGTTGTTATACTTTCATGGGGATAACAATAAAAAAGTTCCCCTAGTACTAAGGAATGTTTATATAAACTTTATTTCTACAAGATACATGGCTCATATAGTTCTTGTTTCTTTAACACGATGTATATACTAACCATGAATGTATAATATGAATATTCACCATAATATTATTGTATATTCATATCTATATAATTTCTTTTATTTCATGGGGAATAATATTCATATAATTATAATGTTGTGAGGGATAATTTTACAATATATTTACTTTCTGATATTATTTATATGTAAGTATTAACTGATGTATATTTATCATCCATGTCAAATTTTATTAATTTTTTTTCGAAGAATATTCTTACCATTCTTCTAAAATACTTTGAGGTTATCTTTACAATAGATGAATTTTTATTAAACGTTATGAAAAGAATCATTTTTCATTTTCCAAACTAAGTACATTTTTTATTTTGTAGAAATGTTTTGATAATAATGATTTCAAATTATACAATATGAATTGATTTATATGATTTCATGATGACTTATACCCATTAATCTTACCTTAAAATCATACAGGGTTATTTTCAAATAAAATGTTTTCTTGCAAAATTCCATGACATTTTAAAAAAGAATACAATTTCAATGAAGAATGGGTATTTCTATCAAGAATTGTTTTTTTTCATGATCCCTTTATATGTTTCCAATGTCTTATAATATGAAAGGATTTTGAAAAAAGTTCATGTTTTAAATATGTTATTTTACAGAAAAATTCATATTCCAAGTGATCTTTAAAAATCATTCCCAACTAATATGGAATACATTGTTATAGATGAATAATTTCATTTATATTATTTCATCTGATGTTTCAAGTTTTATGGGAATGATTTTTAAGAAACAAACATCTTTTCATAAGTTATTTTTTGATAAAATGCTTATAAAACATGTATTTCTTCTATTGGATATGATATGATTATTGTTAATGATACCCATTTAATTTCTTGTGTTATGATATGATTTTTTATAATATTTTATCACATGTGTGGAAGATTTCATTATGAGATTCATGGGACTTATATATCTTTTAAATTCATTTGGGAATGCTTTTTCATAAGAGATGTACATAAGGAAATTTTTAATTATAATGGTCATCATAGTGAACTGTGACTACCATTGGGGTTAGGGATGAGAACCCATACTACCAATATGGATATAGAATCTATTCCATGACTACCACAGAAATCGATATTATATGATTATATGTCTAACATAATTCAATATTTTATTTTTGATGTTATTATTTCACATCTCATATTATTTATTTCCATATGCTTAATTTATTATAATCTTCCAATCATTGTGGCATGATTCTTAATTATGGTCACTGACAAGTAGGGCATGATCTTCTATTTTCATGATCATGTTCTCGTACTCTTATTCCGATGATTATTTTTATATATAATCCTTATTTATCCTTAATGAGCATCTTGTATGACTTATTATTTTCATTCACCCAGGTTAGGAAGATATGTATTATATTTGATGTGTCTCTGAAGCGTTAAATTCGAGATGAACCTAGTGGGAGATAATTTACCTTAATTATGTACCAGTGATTTAGTAACTGTGATTTAAAGGCAATAGAATAATATGATATTTGGGTTTCTATTTGTGTAATGAGATATTTTTTCCACAAAATAAAATTAATGATAATGTATGAAATGTGTGGGCCTCTATAGTTGGTATTAAAGAGATGGTTTAGTTAACCTTTGGAAACTTGGATGAGAAAAATTTTCTAAAATACTTAGGAATATTTCCATGAATATGTATATGGACATATCAATGGATAAGTTTAAGGATTAGTATAAGTATAAAAAAATGTCCATGAATTTTGGTAAGGGATAGAGAGGGTGGTTTTTTATCATTACATTCATGTCTACATACAAAAAGTGTACAATGATTTAGAAGATATGTACATAGGGGTAACAACTTTGACAAGGTTCATCGATCACAAATCATTGTAACCTAGTATATGACAATGGGAATTTCTAAACAATTGGTTTGACATATAAGAGGATATTATTAATGAATTCAAAACTTGTTATGATCCATCGTGAAATATTTAAATTTATTTTATATCTGAATGAGCTAGAATAAACCTAATTTTATATTGACTAAATAATTATGTATCATGATTTAGACATCCTATATGTGATTTTTCATGATTATGTGGTTTCCAATATTATAAATGTTTCTTAAAATATTATTTATGGTTATATTCAACAATGAGAACTATATAGAATAAGGGAATCATTAAATGGCTCATATGTGGAATTTATGGGAATTAAGAAAATCTGTTTATTGAGTTGAAATCTTAGTAATATAATCAGGATGTCGGAATAAGTTTTTCTTAAAATACAAATGATAAAGAGACCTCAAATTACTTGTGAAATGTATTAGATTTTTATTATGTATTCATTATATTAAATATAAGATTCCTGATAATATTTAGGCTGAGTAACCATGATACATGATTTGTATTTCATATTCAAAATTGGCATAAATGATACTTTAAAATAAATGATATTTTATTAAATGATATAGAATTCATAATAATCTATAATTTATCCAAATAACTAAAATAAGGTTAAATATTTCATCAATGATCCACTTGGGGTTTTTTGAAATTTTATAGTAATTATATTAAACCTAAAGTATAAAAATATATGTTTTCATGGTACAAGGTAAAGGTTTTTAACATAGATATAAAACAAAGAAATAAGATTAATAATGTTACCTAAACCTGTCTAAAAATAATTGAGCAAGAATATTTATACCCATCCTAATATTATATTCAAAATAACTAACATTGGATCTATTTGAAATCGAATATCAAATTATATTAATTTATTATTTTAAGAGTATCATAGAGTGACCTCCCCTCTCTTATAAAAGGGAACCTCCTCCCTCACATCGTCACAACACATTGAGACTTAATGCCCGACCACCCCTACCCATTTCCCTCATCAACTACACTAGTAACATTATATAGGTGATGGTCCTATCGTACGTCCTACTCTAGTGTCCCTATGAGGAGATCTAGAGGGTGATCATTAGAGAATAATAGTTTCTCACACGTATGGAGGGAATCAGGCCTATGATAATGGAATTTCAACTTACTTTTTAATTTCATGAGATACATTATATATTCACAACTCACTAATTTTGGGTGTGGTATATATTTACATATGTATTTTTATATCATTAATTTTAAATATTTAATGATATTATAAGATTTAATTTATGTTATACTTCCATTGTGATCATGATCCCAATGTTACTCTATTATTAAAGTGGTGTTGTCTCACATTTACTTTTTTGATACACATTCCTCGAAAAATACTTATTTATTATATGTGGTTTATACACTTCACATGCATGTATTTGATGAACCATCAATATAATATTATGGTATATTCATATATATATATATAATTTATTTTCATTCATGGGGCACATTATTATAATAATTCTAATTTCATAAGGGTAAATTTCCCAATCTCATTACTTTTAGAGATCATTATTATATATGTATTTACTGGGGTATATTTATCATCCATTTCCATGTTTTATAAAACAAAAATTCATAATATTTTTACTATTCATATACAGTTGTTTAAAGTAATTTTTAATAATGTAGGACTTTTTATTTAATGGTTTGAAAATAATATCTTATCGATTTTCTAATGACTTAATTTGTCGATTTTCTTGGACAAGATAAAGAAGAATTTATTTATCTTATACTTAACAAGAGGATATTTATGTTTTCATGATATGTTATTTCCATGAAGCATCTCTTACAAGCATATAAGGTTATTTTCAAATAAAATGTTTTCTTTTAAAATTTAAAGGAATTTTAAGAAAGGAAAAGGATTTCAATGAATAAAGGATATTTTCCACAAGAACTATTTTAAAAAAAATTTGAAATGATTATTTATTTATTTCAATATAGTTTCAAATAAAACAAAATTAACTTTTTTTATGTTTTAAAAAGTTCTTTTTATGGAAATTTCATGTCAAATGTGATCTTTAAAAATCCATCACCAACTCTGATGATATTATTTGTTATAGTTCAGGAATACTATTCTTATAATTTCTTAAAATTATTTATGTTATGATGGAATGTTCCTGAAGAAACCCACTTCATTTCATGGGTTATGGTTAGATTAAATGATTATCAAACGTGTCTATGTTCCGTAGGTTCTGATATGATTACATGTTTATGACACCTGTTTTATTTCATGGGTTATGATATGATTGTTTAGGATAATCTAGAACATGTTTGTATGATTTCATTATGATATGGGTGGGAAAAATATATTCCTATAATTAATTGGGTAAATATGTTTATCTCAAGAGATAGACATAAGGGAATTCGTCAAATAATATGATCTTGGGGCAGAACCATGAATACCATGATGGTTTGGAAAGTGAACCCATACTACCAAGATGACCTTAGAATTAATGCCTTGACTACCATGGAAATAAATATTATAGGATTATCAGTCAACTAAAAATTCTTGTTATATGCATATGATACTCTTTTAGAGATTGTGTTCTTTATTTTAATATGATTCTTGTTTTAGGAACTACCAAAATTTATTCCATGATTCCATTTTATGATCATTGATCTGTAGGGTATTATCTTATATTTTCATCGACATGTAATAATAATCTTATTATCATTATTATATTAATATATATCCCATATTAACACTTTCAGGTCATCTGAGATCAATAATTTTTTGTTTCATTTCACACTGGTAATAAAGAAATTAATTATGTTTGATGTATCTAAGATGGGCGTTAGTCATGAAAAACATAGTGGTTTATAATGTATCGTAGTTATATATTATTGTATATGTTTTCATGTTTCCAAAGGAATTATTCTAATATGGCCTTTGGGCATTTTTTTGTTCAATGTATTCTAGTTTTCTAAAAATGTATTATAATGTTAATATATGAGAAGTGTGGGTCGCTATAAAACCTATGATTTTTATACTCTATATAATATTCTCAAACCTATGGACTATAGTAGGTGGTATTCATGGTCACTATATCTATATCTTTATTTTCTCTAAATAATTTATTCCCTTGAGATTATTTGGTCATGAAATCTTATCATCCATTTTAGAGATTTTGATGATCTAATCAATTATTATCCACAACAGCCCAATTTTTATGTTATCTTATATCTAATAATGGAGAGAGAGAATTAAATTTAACCTTAATAATGATATTTATATTCCTTGGATTTTGTTAATGCACCTAGTTACTCATTTTTATATTCAACATCACTCTAATTGTATGAAAATAAAGAATGCAGGTGGTCACAATTTTTTTCGGTTCTTGTTACTACACTTTTTTCAACCACATTGAACAATAAATTTACATGGAAAATGATACAATGAAATTTTATGGATTAATTTTTTTGATATTATTTAAATATCAAAATTATCATTGGAAAAGTTTTGGTAGTCATTAGTGTGAGTAACATTGGACAAGGACACAAGTCTTATGACTATCATCAACATCATAACAACGTTGATGTTAACATAGAGGGAAGAACACTGGTTCCATAAAAATAAAATTTGTGTCATTGAAGAAGTAAGAGGAATATCTTTAAGAGGGTATTTTTTTATAGTCTCAATTATTTGGGAGTGGTATCTTATAGATCACCTATATAGTAGAATAATAGTGTGGAATGCAATTATTGCAATGTGTTAATTAAGAATTTATCTATGATTCATATTGAGACTAGAACACCAATTGTTTTTATGGAATTTGTGTTAAATTATCATGCAACGGTATATTATGAAATTATAATTAGTATAACTATTTCTATTGGAATTAATTTTAATCATTATGGTACTACATCAAACAATAATGAACCTATAATGGGTTTTCATTATCTTGAAATAAAATTATAGTGTAATATTACTCTGTTTAGTGATGAATCAAATAAGAAGAAAAATGAAAATCATTAGGAAAATGTATTGATTAAGAATGAATAAATTCATGGCCAAGACACCCCCCAATAGAATATAAAAATAGAGGTAAATCTTTTTCAAGTTAATACAATCTATGTTAACCCCACTAAATGATGAAAATATCAAGTCTCACCCCACACCTATATTTGGGTAGGATTATAAATCAAGATATCTTTATACTTTATGAATGAATACATAAACAAATGTTGTATGTAATTAAAAGAATAATTAATTTTAAAAGGGAATTATTTTATAAAATATAAATAGTGGTTCATGTTATATAAAAACCATAAATAGAATAAATAGGTATGGTAATAAAAAAACAAAAAAATAACACCAACAAGGGATCATATATATCTATTGATACCAACTTTATTGATCAAAAATCATCATAGGATCATGATCTAGTACTTTACAAAGAGGTTTCAATAGAACTCCATATATAGTCTAAGTGTTCTAGTAATTCATATATAGTTATGTTATTTCTACCATAGTTAGAGCATAGTAGTGTAATAAAGACTATCTAAGACTGTGGAATTAAGCATTCTTTGGAATTACTCATTCATTTCGATGAAGTGTGTGTGGATGTTCTATAAAATGTTAATTCCTTATCCAAATAGTATCACAAAATTTCAGAACAAAACTATAAAATCAGAACCAATAATGAAAATGTGGTAGATATCGAAAATTTTGACCTTATCTTACTCTATTTATTAAATAATTGGATGATATCCAATGTCATATAGACTATTTCATTGTAACATATGGCCTATTTTTTTAAAACCTTATATAAAAGGAGCTAGAGTGAAACAAATATAGTATTTATTGGATCCTCCTATGTATGAATGGTATATACACTTAGAAATATGTTTTAGATGGTTCAATAGTTATTTAATTTCAAAAATTGGTTCTTGTTTATTTTCATTTTGGTTCCCACTTCTCTGATTAATGTTGTTCACATGAAATGTATATATTTTAATTAGTATGAAAAGATATTATCAAATAGTAGGATTAAAAATGAACCCCCATTAGTAATTTTATAATAAAATATGTAATAATTAATCAAATATTTAATATAATCATTAAAATCTATAAATTAAATGAACAAAAAATAATTGACCTACATTCTACTATAATTATAAATAATTATGTTTTAAAATGAGTATTTTTTTTATGAATTGAGAGTGAGACAAGAATATTTTAACAACCTATAATTTTATAATTTGAATTTCACTTCTTAGTTCATAAAACACATACACCACATAGAGAACCAAATAAAAAAATTGATCTCAAATATTAATAATTATACATTAGTCCTAAAACAAACCAATAATAATTTGAAATATTATATAGGGACAATAAATATAAAATAAGATATCAAAACTGGGAAACATTTGATCTGATCGATTCTCTAGAAAAATCATAATAATGAACAATGTTGTGGAAGTAAAATATAATGGTAATAATATAATATTCATTTTGTTGATGAAAATATATAACCCTGAGGGAAAGAGGATTTTAATGAAGAATCAATGAAATATATCGTATTTATAGAAATTTGTGAATCCTATATGACTGATATAAATATGCATATTTTAAAAGTAACACAACTATTATGAATATAAATATGTCCATTATAATAGTTACCACACCTTTGAATGTATAAAATACTATTTACGTTTCCTATAAATTAAAAAATGATATACTTATACTATGGTAGAAATAAATAAATGTCTTCAAAATGATATATTATGTGTTGGTATTATTGTAAAACATAAATGATTATTTAAATTTTAATAATGAATACAATTAATTATAATAAAATTTATATTAATAAAGTAGATTTATAAATTAATATTATGTTTTATTATAATTATAAGATAAGTTTATGTTAACTGAATTAATTTATCAATGGGTCCCAAAAATAAATAAAATTATTAAAATAGTAATTTTTTAATATGTTATATGTTTATTTAAAAATTAAAATTTTAGTTTTTAGAAAATTATTTTATTAAAATGGATTAAAATTTTCAAATAATAACATAAAAAAATTAGATTGATATTTTGGAATTTGTTCTTAAATTATTGAATTTTTTGTTAATGTTGAAATATACTAAGGTACAGTATTTTACACTATAATCCAAATAAATGAATTTATAAGTAAGAAAAATGTTGTAGGAACCCATTTTTTCAAACAATACTAATATTTTTACTATATATTGTCATATTTATAAACTATATTGATAGTGTTGAGCAAAAAAAATCCCTAATGAATATTATTTCCAACAACACCCCTCTCCCTTATAGGCTCCACCCCCCACCATCCCTTCTCCTCACTCAAATTACGTCTTGTATAATATCTATTTTCTTCCTAATTACCTTCCCAAACCCAATTCGAACATTATAGATCATCATATAACAAAAATATTCCAATTCCACATTCCTTAAGGGGTATTTCAAGGAGGCGGTATTTAAGAGGTTACATTCTCAAAATGACTTTTTTAGTTTCATTTATTCCTCTAAATTTTACTCACCCATTTCAAACATAAGATAGTAATAAATAAAATATATTGAATATAAAATATTTTTATATCTCTAATGAAACATATTTTTCATCAAAGTTTCCCATCTCTTATTATTCAAGGAAATGAAACAGTTGTCCAAATAATGGTGGTTAACCATCTTTGTGGATACTGAATTAACATCATTGATTACTTCCATCGACGATTGTAATAAAACAAGATTATGGTTAAATAATATTTTAATATGTATATTATAAATCATATTACATTCAGGATGTAACATAGAAACATACAATTAAATAATACTGAACTACATAATGATGGTAGTATAAATGGAAAAAATATCAATTGAACAATTATCATTACCATTTTATCAAATGAATCACCCACATACCATAAAAAAATTATATATAGGGCCATTTGAAATAATTAAAGTTAATAAATAATCTATAATTTAACCTTTGGATAAATATTCTCATTTTAAACGAACTTATATAATATCACAAAAGCAAACTGATCATGAAACGATGAAACAAATGCTCATAGAACGATTAAATTAAAAATTATAACTCAAATAAATTATAATAAATTAACTGAATAAATTTATAATAAATCCAATAATGTCATAGTAGGTTCAATATTTACTATTTAATGAATTAAATTTGATTTCGAAGGACATTAAGTTCAAGTGTAGAACACGTTTGACGAAAGGAAATGGTACTCAACAAACTACCATTTTTTCATTTGGGTTACATTTTCTCTCTAATTAACCCAATGTATTTATTAATTTTTCATCTATAATAACTATTTATTTGGATTATATCATACATTCATATCTACAATGATAAATTAATCCATATTTTATTGGGAAATACTAATTTTAAAAGTTTCCCATCTCAATTCCTCTTAATACGAAAGTCCAATTAAACGAAACTTCTCTTTTTCTAACCCATTGTCATGTACACTCTATAATATGTTTTAATACACCAATATCTTTCTCAAATGATCATTTTATCATGTAATATTTTTTGTCTAATTTCTATTTTTTGGAAATAATTATGCGTTTACCTTCTTCAAATACTTCTTTTTCTTTTACATGAAACTATTCATTAGTGGAAAATTTCTAAAATTTATAACTTAAACTTTCATTGTTTTTAGATCAGATGGGAATCAGTATTCATGATATATTCATATATTTTTATTACTATTTTTCAATTTTTATTTAAATCCATTCATTCAGGGATACAACTAAGATACGCTGTATGGTTATTTCTGGTGACATGATTACGATAACCATTTCCTTCCATGGGTAACCCAATGTTTATTCCTTATATTTGATTTCTTGTTTTGACACATATATGCCTAAAAATTTAATTACAGTTTCACCTAGATTGTTATGCAATGAATTGGGTACTATTTTGTCTCACAAGATTCCATGTACGAGATAATGGGAAAACCTAATCCATTTAGTGACATTGTCCCCCATGTGATATAGTCTTTCTAGTTATATTTGATACATATTTATATCGTGGAATATATTACTTATTCATTAAAATGTTTCTATGTTTATATAAAATCAATTTAAATATGTGATGATTCCATATTATAAACATGATCCATTAGTATTATTTTATTATTTAATTCCATCTAATTGATGTGTTATAATTTTTTCCAATTTTTATTCCATTACTGGGATTTTTGGCTCATATATTTGTTCTATGTATTCCACAGATTTTTTTAGGATATTATTTTTATTTTTTTGTTTTTACCTTAATTATTATAGATTCATTTTTATATATTTAATTATTATGTATTAAAGAACTTTAATTTTATTTTTTCTCATTATTTATCATATCATTTTAAACAATAGAACAACATCTAACATCCAATGTGATGAGAAATTTTATTATTACTCTAATGAAACTCCAAATTTGTTGGGAAAGAGAGTCGAAAATTTATTGATAGTACTGGCTCCACCTTATCGTGTTTTGAATAAAAACATTAATCATCTGGAACATCACCTTTAACCTAAGATAGAGCATGGGATAGTTGAATGAATTATTTAAAAAATACCTCATATCTTTTGATGATATTCGGACCTCCCTACACCACATAATAATGTATTAACAACATTGTAGCGATATTATGTGTCTTCCAAAGATCATATGTAAAGAAAGTCATACATGTATATGATGGTTTAGTTAAGGAATATTTTATGTGGTGGAAACTAATCATAAACAATAAGTCTATAAATGAAATTTATTCCAGGGATTGGGATAAATTGATGAAATATTTTCAATAAATATTTTCCCCATACCCTTCATCTTAATATAACGTGGTACTTCCATAGAATTATAAAATGGAATATAAGCCTATTGGGTTATACACATAAAACATAACATAGATTTCATGATACACCTCCAACTATTTCTTTCACTAAATCTAATGAGGGTAACATATTTGGGGGATTATATCCAAATATATAAAAGCCCTTAGAGATTCATGAAATTGACATCAATACAGATATTTTCTGATGTTCCTTTAAATTTGTTATGGAGATTTTAGGCTCTCTAGGGAATTTTCACAAGGAGATAAAAAGTAGAAAATATTGGTTAATATGGGTGGATCAACAGATAAATCCAATGAAGCAATGAAGACATAACATACCACAATTAATATGTGTGAGAAGATTCAGATGATGAAATGAATAAATGGAATTGGAATATTGGTAATATGTGGAAGAGAGGAGAATTATGAGAATTATTTCTGAAGGTATTTGAAGAATCCCATAAATAGTTATAATGAAAATATTATTTAAGTCAATAATCATCCATTATTATAATGTTTATAATATTTATTATCTATTATATCTTTTCAAATAAAACCTCAAAATATGGAGATTCAATTATATTTAAGTTTAAGAAATGGGTAAAATATTCCAAATAAAGTATATAACTCCTCCCCTATTAATTTTTTGGGGAATAGGCCTAAAAAAACCTCATCATACGTACTTTGGTGGAATTTTATGTCTTTTTGGGATTTAATTAGCTATATTTATGAAAATTTGACCTCAACTACTAGGAAATGGTGATCACTCTTAAAATCATGATGAATCCACCAATTATGTACATGTCTAATGAGGATGATGAATATCCCATAAAATCATTATGTCAATTTTTTTTGTTATTTCGTTAGGAGTAAGCATAACATGATCAAATGTTTGAAATAAAGGATAGGTTCATGCTCAAAGACATTCCCTTGGTCAGGGAATAAACTAATGTGTCATCTAAATAATTTCATGTTCTTCCTCCTAAAAAATCCTAATTTTTTAATTTATCATATACATAGATATATGTCCATACCAAACACTCCTTACATGATGGTCACTACTGAGCTAGAGGAAATGATGAATTAGTTATAAAAGAATATGGTCAGGGGGATTATATACTAAATTGCTTCAACATGGGGTTTTTGAGTTCTATTTATCAAGAATTAATATGGATCTATGTGCCTCTTCATTGATTTTTGTGAGCACAAAGAAATCACTATACAAATCATTTGTCCCCTATAATGAATAAATGACTTTTTCAATCAGCTACTTGGAGCCTTGTATTTCTCTATGATGGAATTTCAATCAGGATATCACAATTTAAATGGGATGTGTTATTATATTACCAATATAGTATTTGAAATTATTTCTGGACACTAAGAGTAAATTATGATTCCCTTCGAACTCACAAACACTCTAGATATTATGATGGTCTTAATGAATAGAGTCTTAAGATATTACCTTGAAAAAATTTTATGGTAGTCTCCATAGATGATATTCTCATATACTCCATGCGAATGGAGGAACACAAGGGTCATTTTAATTCTGTGAAATAAAATTTTCATTTGGAGAAGCTATAAAAAAATATTGAAAATGTGAGTTTTAGATTGAGGAAGCATCATCTTAGGTCATGTTATCACCAGAAATGGTATATATGTAAAACCTTCTAGAATAATGAAAAATGAGGATTGGACCAAATATGAATTTTTACTGGATATCATTATTTTCCTTAGACTAGTGTGGTATTACCATCAAATTTTGAGGAAATATTCATGATTTACCAAACCCACTAACCAATATAGATAGGAAGGTAGAAATATTTTTCTATACCATTTAATGTGAAGAATAATTCATATAGTTGAAAAGGAGGCTTATTAATGCATCATGACTCACATAACTGAAATTTGGGGAACACTTTGGGGCATTGAATGATACTTAAAGGAATGTATTAGGTTTTAAACTGATGAAAAATGATACATTCATATCCTATACCTGAAGAAACCTGAATGTTCCTATGAAAAACTATCCCACACATGATTTGGAGATGGATGTTGTGATATTTATGTAGAAAATTCTGTAGAATTATCTCTAGTGTGATAAGTTTAAAATATATTATTATCATAAGATCATAAAATATATATTCACATATAAAGAGATTAATATGTTCCAGTAAATATTTTTAGAAATCATCAAGGATTATGACCTGTCAATTTACTACCATCCTAGTAATGAAAATAATGTGGCAGATATAAAAAATAGAACGGATCCTAAAACATTATCATGGATGAGAACTAATAACGATTTAGTATTTTAAAACTTGTAAATGATAGAAATGGAATCATAATGGAAGGTACATCATCATTAATTTCATAATGGATGTCCCAACCATCCACTTTTTAATGGATAAATGAGGCTCAAATAGGTGATTTCGAAATTTAGATAATGTTGGAAGATATAAGAAAGGGGGAATCCTAAGAGTTCATAATTTATGACGAATAAATTTTAAAATATGTGTCACAACTATTTTTACCATCCAATAAGGATATGAATAATGATATTATGAATGATTAACATATCTCAACATTCTATATTTAACTAGGGATCAAAATGATGTATCCAGCTATCTAAGAGAACTATTTTTTAGATAATATGTTGAAGCAGAGCCTTCAATATAATTCAAAGATTCTGTTATTTAATCGTCTAAAGGATGAAAAGAGAACATATATATGAATAATAAACTTTTTATCCATACCTAAATTGAAATGGGAAAACATAACTATAGACATTGTTTGTATATTTACTAATACATCTGGAGGAAATATTTCTATATGAGACATTATGGATCATTATAAAAAAGACTACTTAGTTTGTAGTGATTCAAAAGGAAATCATTGTCAACTAACATGCATGGATATACATTAGAGATATGGTTAGGTTGTATGGATTACTATTACATATTATATCCAATAATTATCTGATATTTAAATACATGTTACATACATGTATCCAAAATTATATATATACTAAATTGAACATCAAGGGTGGTTATCAACCCCAAACCAATGAAAAATATGTGAGGAATATTCAGAACCTGTATGTTATGTCAGTAGTATGCCCATTGGACATTAAAATAAGAGGGAAATAACATATTCCACTGGTCAAATTATATTACTTGAATTTTTTAAATCATGTATCAAAATAGATCAATATGAATCCACATATGGGAAAATATGTAGAAAAACTCTACATTAGGATGAATTTGGTGGATGTAACCTACTAGGACCTAAAATGGTTATAGAAATTGTAGAAATGGTGATGACCATACTCTAGTTTATACAGGCTTCCAATTGTTAATATAATAGATATAAAAACAATAATATATGGGATCTTGAGATTGAGGTTTGAGACAAAGAATTTATCTTTATATATCCATGGAAGAGGGTCATGATATTTTGGATGAATGGAAAGTGTAGATAAAAGTTCATTAGACTTATTAATATTATTAATCATATTAGAAATATTTCTTATTTACTAGCACATCCACCAATAATGTCACTAGTATGTGGTTTGTTAAATGCATCCATCTTAAGGAAGTACATAAACGATTCCTCACATAATCTAAACTCGTCAAAAACCATATGTTGAAACCATATGTATGAACATAATAAGTGGGAAATAGAGGAAAAACTGAAGGATATATAACCTCATATTATTTAACATTAGTATGTAAAACTAAATTTTTAGGTTGAAATTTCATAATGGGGGTAGAATATAGAAACCTAGAATTTTGTCAATGGAATTACACTTGTTATGATAAAAAATAAAAAATATCACATTTGGAAACAAATTTAAAATTTTCTCATATATTAAGAATGATACATTTTCTATAAAATAAACCTATAATAATTCCAAATATTACCCTGCGATAATAAATAAAAAATAAGTCAATATAATAGGGAAATTTGGAAAATATTGATCCAATATAAAAACTACACTCATGAAAAATTATATATAAATAAATCACAATGTTAGTAACATAATATTTATTTTAATTTCAAAATGTTTAAATTTTATATAATTTATAATTCAATGAATAATGAATGTAATAAGTTGTATTTATATAAATTAAGTAATCTATATGACTAATATAATTATGGATGTTTCAATAGTAATCTTATTATAAGTAATTGTAATCTGGCTATTAAAATAGTAACCACAATATTGGAATAATAAAATAAAATTAATTTACATATAAATTAATATATATATATATATATATATATTGTGGTATAAGTATGAAATGTTTTAATAATGATAAATTGAGTCCTTTCGTTTTTGTAAAATATAAAATTCTATTTAAATTTTTATAATTAATAAAAGGGATTAAAATAAAAATTAGTCACATAGATTAAATTTTATAAATTAATTTAAAATTTTATTATAATTATAATATAATTTTATGTTACCAAAAATAAATTTTCAAAGGGAGGAAATAATTTATTGTAATATTAAAATCCGTATTTTTCAAATAAATGATGATGTTGTTGAAAAATTAAAATTCGTCATATTTAGAAAATTATTATCACAAAATAGATATCATTTTTGAAGTCTAAATGTCTAAAAATGGTTTGGGTAAATTTTTTGGATGTTTCAATAAGAGTTTAATTTCTAGTGAAGAGTGAAATACAGTAAATTAAAGTACTACAAATTATAATCCCAATACAGGAATTATAGAATCATGGATGTTGTAAGAACTCATTTATTCGTAGTTTATTAAATTATTTTATGTATTGAGTTAAATAAATAATAAATATTTATAGTCTTCATCCAAAATAAAAAATAATAGTGAATTTAATTATAAATAACACCACTCTCCCCTATAAATAGAACCCCTCCCCACCCTTTCTCCTTAATCATTATATTCTATCTATCATTTTAATATTATGAAAAATTCCATTCTTATGCCTCTTCCCCACATCCAAGATCTATTATTATCAATAAAATGATAATTCTATGTTTTTTAAGGGGTCCATTAAGTAGGTGATATTCATGTGGTAACCTTCTAAAACAATCTCATTAAATTTCATTAATTTATATACCTTCTCATCACCACCTCCATCCATAAAATAATAATAACTCAAGTTTTATGTATATAATATAATTATATATATATAATTTAATATATTATATCCAATTTTTTTCTCATCTCTTATTATTTAATGAAACAAAACCATTTTCCACATTTTAGTGGTTGACTTTTTTTGTGGATAATGTTTTACTTCTATCATTAACTATTTCATGTCCAGTCATAAAACAAAAAACATGGTTACATAAAGTTTTAATATTTTTATTTTAAATTATTTTATGTTGTGTAACTATCGTATTAAGAAAATATCCAACAAAACAAAATTATATCATAATGGTTGGAAAAACATACAAAAATAATCTTAATAATTATCATTAACATTTTATCAAGATTCATCCTAATATAAGAAAAAATTTATATATGAGACCGATTAATAATTTAAAATTTTATAAATACTATATAATATCACTTCTAAATAATTATTCCATTATGAAAAGAAGATTCAAAATAAAATAGAAGTGAACTAACTAGGAATCCATGAAATGAACACTCCATGAATGGTGATTTTGAGCATTATAACTCATTGAAATAGTCTTAAATAGACTTAATAAGGTTATAATAAATCAATATATATAATTAGTTCAAATTTAGGTAATTATTACATCTAATTTGATTTTATAGGATATTAAGTGAATGTTCGGAATGCTTTTGGACATCAGGTGTGGGATCTCTATGAACCATCATTTCTTCATTTATGTTTCGTTCTCACTCTCTTTTCCAAACAAAAAATTAAGGATAATTTTTTTATTCTTCTTATAAATTATTTTATCATGTCCAGAACATATTTATCTTGAATAATTAAATATTTTTAGGGGTAAATAATTTATTTAAAATGCTCTGGTCTCAAAAACATTGAATAATAAATCCTAAATAATGGTAACTACTCCATTTTTACCCAATTTCATGTACACTCCATAAGAAATTAATCCATGGTTATATTTAAAAAGTATCTCATTTTATGAAAAAAAACTATATTATTACATTTATGATTTCTCCAAATAATTATTCATTTAACTTATTCATGTAATCTTAATTCTTATCCTAATACAATGCTAATGTGGAAAATTTGTAAAATTTCCTAACCACTCTTTTAATGTTTTAACATTAGGTTTATAATAATATTCAGGATAAATTATTATATTTACTTCATTAATATATAATAATTATTTAGATCATATATTTCATGTATACAATTATGACATACATATCAATATTTTTTATCTTACATTAGTATTACCTCAATTTAAATATAAAAAATAAAAGTGTTACAAAAGAAAGATAAAAAAGATTAGTGTCCTGTTTAAAATATGACCACAAATATTATTTACATATTTAATCATAAAAATTATTAAATTCCTTATTATATTGATTCTCATTGTTCCTATTTTTCTTCTTAGTAAATGTAATCACCAGAGGATATACATCATAGAATGGGGTGAGATAAATGCTTATTAAGAGGATAAAAAGAACATGTCTCAATATAAAAAGAGTGACTATAAAAATTACCATAATAACATAAACTTTTGATCATAATAATTAAAAAATTTATGAATTAGATAATGGTATAGAATCTGGGAATTCATTTGAATGATACATTTTTTTCATATAGGTGAAATAAGACACATATTAGTGAACAAATCTAGTATTATATTCATCGATAACATATGTTCATAATCATAACATAATAATTTTTTGAAATCATAGATTAATTTACATTAATATTTAAAATAATATCACTAGAATAATCACATTACACAATTCATTGTAGTACTATATAATTCTTTGTGAACCTGTCACGTCATAACATATACATATTCTGGCATTCCATAGAAAATGTAAGACAAAATTTTGGAATAAAATTACCAATGGAAGGGAAATGGTTTTCATGTGATTTTCATAAATAATATTTTATGAATAAATATTTGGGGTCAAAAAATAAAAAGGGAATGGAATACTTTGTATTAGAATCATCAATCATGGGGAATAACAAACAATCTCAAGAGAAGCAGAAGTTGTGTTTAGTAGAACGAAGAGTTATTCTTGACAAATATCTTCATTTTTAAAAAAATCATATTGTAAACATGTATATCCCTGAAAATATAAGACAAAAATTATAACATCACGCCTTTTTATCACATTAACTTTTGTTACATTATACAAAACCGATGATCTTTAAGGTTTAGTGTCTTGGAAACCAAGAACTTAATACATGACAACATAAAACATTCTTCTTAAACACATAAAAGGATTCTTCATTGTTCACCCTACGTTCATTACAACAACTCATAACAGGGGAGTATACATTAAAGGAAAGGGTGAGCTGAAATCCTAGTATGGGAAACAAGGGAAACATTTTACATCTGAACTTGAGATACATCAAAAAATCATGAAAAATAACTTTAAGGCATGAGAAGGAGATCATAAGGCATATCATAATAAAAATAACGTGTTTCATAACATGAAGATGTGGCTACAACATTTAACATATACAATCATTTCCATTTCACCAAGGTCCATCCCCAAGGTGTCATAAAAAATTACCAAGGTTATTCACCAAGGTATCATTAAAAATGGTCATCTCTAGAGATTAAGTCTTTACCCAATGCATTAGAGCTCTATAAAGGAACACCCTTAAATTTTACTTTATTATAATGGGAGACACATATTTATTCATTAAAAATTTCATAAATAACCCATATAGCATAAAATAAATGGGTTTCATTTCATAATCATAACGTTTTAAAAACTGCTTTAAAGACCTGATCTTTATGTCACTTTAAAACCACGGAAAAAAGAAAGTGGGTTTCATGTATGTAAGTCCCAGAATTAAAATAGAAAATTTTGATATAGATTTGGATACCCATATAGAAGAAATATCTTTATGTATTCACTTAATAAAATAAAATAATTTGAGAAAAAGAGGGAGACATTTTGAGAAAAAAATTCTGCAGCATAATGACTATGTTATAGGGTTTTAGAAAATACTGAAAAGAAAGGGGACATGGGTCACCCACTCATAAATAATCCATAAAACTGTATAGGGACAGAATATAAATTTTATAAGTACATGGTAAGGAAATTTTAAATACATACCATATAAATGAAAAACATGGAAGGAAGACAAAAATAATATTTCTCTAATGAAAATTCAGCAGCCTAACGGCGTCACTTAAAACATAAAAAAAATGAATTGATGATATCAAATAGGCTCTCTCATTATATGAACATAAAATATCAGTATGATAGATATAGAGATCATACCCCAACATAATAAATAGGAACATGAAAGACTTTACATGAAAATAGATATTGAAAACGAGATGGGTGAAAGAATCCCTTAAAAATTTGATAGCCTAACGACACCACATAATCATTATTAAATTGAATTGATGAGAGAAAGAAGGTGTATCTCATCATATGAACAATAAAGTGGCAGTATGATCAATATAAAAGGACTTCCCCAACATAAGAACATGGAGCATAAAATAAATGGCAAAAAAGAGAGTACTTAGAAAGAAAGAGAGAGGTAGGATCCCTTACCTTGAAGAGTATCTTCAAAATTTTGAAGTTTGGGACCTTGGGAGGCTTTATGGAACCTTGGGAGGAATCTTTGTGAGGTAAAGAGACCATAAAATCGTTGAGGAGGATTTTTTAAGGGAAAGGATGAGGGAATTTCTTGGTATTTATAGGGGAAGTGAGGGGACAAGGCATTTATGGCCAAGGGACGCCTCATTGGTGGTATTGGAAAAACCACGGGCTTGACCATGGTATTTGCACATGGTATTGGCCACATGGGACACCTAATACCTTATATTACTATTTATAAGTCGACCCGAATTATTAAATAATTATTACATCCTTAATGATGTCATTAAACACCCGAAACTATAAACTGAAATTTCATTATTCACCAAAAATTCAAGTGTTTCAGAAAAATCACAAAATTTCACCTTAACCAAATATCGATGATTTGATTTCAAAAATGAACTCCATTTTATGAAATTAATTTTATAAATATTTTTAATGTAATTTTTATATAAAAACACTTTTCACTGAAAAATCATTTTTTTTCAGAAAAATCCCCAAATATTACCTTAACATAATATCGATGTTCTGAATTCAAAAACAAATTCCATCTTATAAAAATATTTTTATAAATATTTTTAATTTAATTTTTAATTAAAAAACACTATTCACCTGAAAAAACTAATACTTGACTAATAATTTCTGAAATAGTTATTTACATATTTTATTGAATCACATTACTTAATCAAGGTGCCTATATTATATTAATACTTTCTTTAAGTGAGATTACTAATCCATTTGGTCACATTACTAATCCTAAGCGTAAAATCACTATTCATAAATTACTATTGACTAAAAATTAAGTTGATCATATTAGACTCCAAATTTCTTACTGAACACAATTTTAGAAGACCATTTTTTGAAAATCTTTACACATCATTAATTATTTAAGGTTTAGATAAATATTTTAAAATATCTGTTTTCCAAAATTCATCAATAATATACATCCTAAAATTATCCGGACATTTGAAAATTCACAAACTTCACTATAAGAATAAATCACAATTTTATTTATCTCAAAGGATTACACAAAGCAGATATGGTTTCTTTACATAGCCCCTTATAACCCCTGCATTGGACCTAAGTGTAAGGTGTGCTAAGGTGAGAGATTCTTATGGCGGCTCGACCAACAATGCACGAGTATTAATTTCTATCAGTTTGAACTTCTCGTGAAGGTGATTCAGTACTATCATCACACGATGAAGTTTGGATTGGGTTTGGTCTAGAGAAAATCCCAGTTGTGCTAGCTCCTCCCCATGTTCTATTAGATGGGTATTGATTGGCCCAAGACTACTGGACGAGGCCATAGAATCTTCTTTATATATTAATTAATCAAGATCATATGTATTTAGAGACAATAATCACAACATGTAGTTTCCAATGGTCATATTGACCAATGGTAACATAACAGTCGAAACCCAACTGACTCATTTTAATTATACTCATGTTATCAAATGAAATAGTTTTATTGAGTATAAAAATAAAATAACACACTAAATTAGGAAACAATATTTATTCAAAATTTCAGGTTGTTACAATCTTCCCCCCTTAAGAAATTATGTCCTTAGAATTTTTAAAATTGGGCATAGAAATTTCATTGAATGTCCCACATCGGAAAAAGAGTCAGTAACACTATTACTTTAAAATAATGAAAGAGAAGTACAAAGGTCACCCGAGTTATCCCATACTAGGATTCCATGTACGAAAACATGGATATGGAGGAGAAAATAAACGGTCATGTTCTGATGGAGAGTGATAGAAAACATGTTTAAGAGAAAGTTAACCAACAAATTATTTCTTTTGTGTTCCTTTTATTAATTTTAAGGAATTCATTTAATACATAGAATAAGAACACAAGGAAATATACTTACCTTCAAGTAGAGTTTCATCCTTTAATAAGTTTCAATAAATACTAATATTTTCTCCAAACGATGATCATTCAAAAATACTTGGACTCATCAAAGCACAAGAATCATCTTCTAGAGAATCACGTAATCCAAAAAATAATAATTATTTATCTTTAAACATTTATCCCAAAAACATAAAGGGTAGGATTAAACAACACTTCAAAAAAAATTACCCCATAGGAAGAAAAACTAATTTCAATCATCAATGTTCCACGTTACTTCCCAAAGTTCATCATAGACCATTCCATAAATAACTGTCCTTAAAAATCCTCAAAATAAACCAAACTAATATTGAAACCCAAATATAAGAAGGATTTTATAACATAGTCTTCCATGATAAACTTTATCGTTCATATCCAAACAACATCAACCACTCCTAACATCTTATAACAAAAGTAACTAACCTAAACATATTTTTTCCCAAGATAGGATAATCAATTCTATAAGTAACCTAAATTAATATATGTTCACCTAAAATTCATTGGTTCTTCAAAATATAAGTCAACCATTACTACTAAAAGAAAATACCATAGTAATCTATTTACCTCAATCATATAGGGTTCCCAAAACAGTGAACGTCTTCCAAAATAATAATCATCTTTTAATCCCCTAATCATATTTTTTTTCAAGAAGAAGAGCATCATAACATCAACATGAGGTACATAACAACATATGTTTTCCTTAATGATATAAAACCATCTTAGGTATTAACTTGATGTTATTATAAAACATTAAAGATATGTTCATAGGGCATGAAATAAAATGCCACATGACATAGACAATTATCGCAAAGAAGTTACACGTAATTTAGTCGTCATGATCCATCTCAGCATTGGACTTGCATTGTTCCCTTATCCTTGATGATTTTTGATGCTCATCATGCTTCTCATCCCTTACAAGAGATCATTGACTTGGATAATGTCCAACTTATCCACATTTACGACATTGAAAAGTATAAGGTACACTAGATTGAACCTTATCTCATTTCATCACATTATCCATTTTTTAAAGAAATTGGATACTTTATGCCCTATCACCCCACAATTAAAATTTCTCATGGTTATTTTGTGAGATTCTCCTTAGTGCCCCTTTCCACACTTTTTGCACAAAGTAAATTAGGTCTTCTTTCCTTTATCAACTTTATTAGATGAACATCCTTGAGACTTTGTCTTCTTCTTCCTTGATGAATTTGGGCATTCAACTGGGTACCAATTATTAATTGTGATTTTTGATAGCTGGTTAGGCATAATCACAATATGTTCAACATGATATCTCGTCATCTCTATTATATTAATAGGAAAATCATCACATTTCATATCACATTGGTTATTGGGACATATTCTTCCATTTCCCTCCATTAGCTAAGAGAAGAAAGTATAATTAGGGGGATTAAATACTTATCCAATAAACAAGAAAAGGAAACTTTAAGCATATAAGGATAAAATTGTAGAAGAAAAGTATATCCTAATTATTGATCCCCTAGGTTACAATCTAGGTTATCCATGATCATATATTCTTATGTGAATCTTTATTTTATTTTATCTTTGTTCCTTTAATAATGGTTCATACTAAGATTATGAATTTACCAAAGCGTATCCCCCAGGAGTGTCGTAACCAAGAGTGCAGCAATGACCATTTTCGTGTACCAGTTCTTATTCGAGTCTAGCTCAAAGCGGTGTTTTTGGGTTCTAACTCTATGTAAATCTATTCCAGAGCCACTTATACCTTCTCATATCCAGATAGGGATGTATTTACCTGATAAAACACTTACTCAACACTCACCAAAATACCAGGAATATTTCATATATTTAAAATTTTTTGTTGGCTTCTTCCTAAAGTTTTCATATCCTAATCTCCACAAATAACTAAACCATCTTTTTATAAAAACTATAGCATCCCACCTTTTTGTCACATTATCTTTCATTACATTATACAAAACCGAGGATCATTAAGGTTTAGTGTCTTGGAAACCAAGAACTTAATACATGACAACATAAAACATTCTTCTTAAACACTTGGAAGGATTATTCATTGTTCATCCTAAGATAATTATAGCATCTCATAACCTGGGAGATTACATAAAAGGACAGGGTGAGCAGAAGTCCCGGTAAGGGAAACCAGGGAAACATTTTACATGTGAACTTGAGATACATCAAAAAGTCATGAAAAATAACACTAAGGCATGAGAAGGAGATCATGAGGCATATAATAATAAAAATAACGTGTTTTAATAACTTGAAGATGTAGCTACCAAAGTTAACATAGACAATCATTTCTGTTTCACCAAGGTCCATCCCCAAGGTGTCATTAGAAATTACAAAGTTTATTCACCAAGGTATCGTTAAAAATGGTCATCTCTTGAGATTAAGTCTTTATCCAATGCATTGGAGCGCTATCAGGGAACACCCTTAAATTTTATTTTATTATCATGGGAGCCACATATATCATCATAAAAAAATTCACAAATAACCCATATAGCATAAAATAAATGGGTTTCATTTCATAATCATAACGTTTTAAAAACTGCTTTAATAACATGATCTTTATGTCACTTTAAATCCACAGAAAAAGGAAAGCCAGTTTCTTGTATGAAAGTCCCAGAATTAAAATAGAACATCTTGATATATATGTGAATACCCATATAGAAGAAATATATTTGATTATTCACTTAATAAAATAAAATATTTTGAGGAAAAGAGAGAGACATTTTGAGATGAAAATTATGCAGTATAATGGCTATGTTATAGGGTTTTAGAAAATATTGAAAAGAAAGGGGAAATGGGACACCCATTTATAAATGATTTATAAAATAGTATAGGGAAAGAATGTAAAGGATATAATTACATGGTAATTAAATTTTAAAGACATACAATATGAAATGAAAAATGTGGATGGAAGACAAAAAATGATTTCTCTTATGAAAATTTGGCAGACTAACGGCGTCACTTAAAACAAAAAAAAATGAATCGACGATATAAAATAGGGAATCTCATAATATGAACATAAAATATCAGTATTATAGATATATAGATCATACCCCAACATAATAATAAAGAACATGAGTGACTTGACATGAAAATAGATCTTGAAAATGAGAAGGGTGAAAGAATCCCTTAAAAATTCGGCAACCTAACGACGCCACTTAAACATTATTAAAATTAATTGATGAGAGAAAAAGGGGTTCTTTCATCTTATGAACATGGAAGGTCCAGTAGGATCAGTATAAAATAACATCCTCAACATAAGAACATGGAGTATAAATGAAATGGCATAAAAGTGAGTACTTGGAAAGAAGGGAGAGGTAGGATCCCTTACCATGAAGAGTAACTTATAAATCATGAAGTTTGGGACCTTGGGAGACTTGAGGGAAACTTGGGAGGACTTCTTAGGAGGTAAGGAGACCATAAATTCGTTGAGGAGGATTTTGGAAATGAAGGTATGAGATAACGGCTTGGTATTTATAGGGGAAGTGAGGGGACAAAGCATTAATGGCCAAGGGACACCTCATTGGTGGTATTGTAAAAACCATGGGATTTCCCATTGTATTTTCCCATGGTATTGGCCACATGGGACCCCTAATACCTTATCATACTGTTCATAAGTCGAGCAGAATTATTACATAATTATTACATCTTTAATGATGTCCTTAAACACCCAGAAATCTAAACTGAAAATTCACTATTCACTGAAAATTTAACTTTTTCTGGAAAATCCCAAAATTTCAGCATAACCAAATAACTATGCTCTGATTTCAAAAATAAGCTCCATTTTATGAAAATCAATTTCTAAATATTTTTAATTTAATTTTTATATAAAAACACTATTCACCAAAAATTCATTTTTTTCAGAAAAATCCGCAAAAATTACCTTAACATAATATCTATGTTCTAAATTCAAAAACACAGTCCATTTTATAAAAATAATTTTATACATATTTTTAATTTAAATTTTAATTAAAAACACTATTCACTAGAATAAACTAATACTTGAATAATAATTTCTGAAACAGTTATTTATATATTTTATTGAATCACATTACTTAATCAAGGTACCTATATTATATTAATACTTTTATTAAGTGAGATTACTAATCCATTTGGTCACATTATTAATCCTAAGCATAAAATCACTATTCATAAATTAATATTCACCAACAATTAAGTTGATCTTATTAGACTCTAAATTTTTACTGAACACATTTGAAGAAGACCATTTTTTGAAAACCTTTACACATCAATAATTATTTAAGGTTTACATAAATATTTTAAAATATCCTTTTTCAAAATTTCATCAATAATATACATCCTAAAATTATCCAAACATTTGAATACTCACAAACTTCACTATAAGAAGAAATCATAATTTTATTTATCTAAAAGGATTACAAAAAGTAGTTATGGTCTCCTTACATAGCCCCTTATAACCCCAGCATCAGACCTAAGTGTAAGGTGTTGTAAGGTGATAGAATCTGAGAGCGGCTAATCCATCATCGTACGAGTAGTAATTTCTATCAGTTTGAACTACTCATGAAGGTGATTCCGTTCTAGCTTCACACGATGAAGCTTGGCTTGGGTTTGGTCCAGAGCAAAGCCCCGTGGTGCTACCTCCTTCACAAGTTCTATTAGATGGGATTCGATTGGCCCAAGACTACTGGATGAGGCCATCAAATCTTCTTTCTATAAGAATTAACCAAGATCACTTGTATTTAGAGACAATAATCGCACCATTTAGTTTCCAACGATCATATTGGTCAATGGTCATATAACAGTCGAAACCCAACGGTCTCATTTTAATTATACTCTTATTATCAAATTAAACAGTTTTGTTGAGTATAAAAATAAAATAACACAAAAAATTAGGAAACAATATTTATTCCAAATTTCTGGTCGTTACAGTCTTCCCCCCTTAGGAAATTGCAACCTCGCAATTTTTAAAATTGGTCATGGAAATTTCATTGAAATTCCCACATCGGAAATAGAGTCAGTAACAGTACTACTTTTAAAGAAAGAAAGGGAAGTACAAAGGTCACCCGAGTTAACCCATACTAGGATTCCATGTAGGAAAACATGGATATGGAGTGGAAAATAAATGGTCAAGTTCTGATGGAGAGTGATAGAAAAAATGTTTAAAAGAAAGTTAACCACCAGAAAATCACAAACATGTGATGGGTTAAACAGTCTTTGATTACCCAGTAAGAAACTTAAACCAAAAACTTTTTTGTTTTACATTCCTTTTAATAATTTTGAGGAATTCATTTACTACATAGAATAAGAACACAAGTAAATATACTTACCTTCATGTAGAGTTTCATCCTTTAATAAGTTTCTTCTAAGACTACTCTTTTTTCCAAATGATGAGAATTCAAAAATACTTGGTCTCATCAAAGAACAAGAATTATCTTCTAGAGAATAACGTAATCCACAAAAGAATAATTATCTATCTTTAAACATTTATCCCAAAAATAGAAAGGGTAAGATAAAACAACTCTTCAAAAAAAAGAACCCCATTGGAAGGGAAACTACATTAAATCTTCAAAGTTCCACGGTTCTGCCCAAAGTTCATCACAGACCATTCCATAAATAACTGTCCTTTAAATTCCTCAAAATAAACCAAACTAAGATTGATATACAAATATAAGAAGGATTTGATAACATAGTCTTCCAAGATAAACTTTTTTGTTCATCTCCAAAAAACGTCAACCACTCCTAACATCTTATAACAAAACTAACTATACTAAACATATTTTCCCCAAGACAGGTTAATCTTTTCCATAAGTAACCTAAATTACTATAATTTCATCTTAAATTCATCGTTTATTAAAAATATAAGTCAATAATTTCTCCTCAAAGAAAATACAGTGGTAATATATTTACCTCGATCATATAGGGTTCCCAAAATAGTGAATGTCTTCCAAAATAATAATAATATTTTAATCCCCTAATCATCTTTTTTTAAGAAGAACAGCTTCACAACATAAACATGTTGTAAATGAAAATGGATGTTTTCTTTAATGATAATAAACCATCTTAGGTAGTGACTCGATGTTCTTAGAAAACATTAAAGATATTCTCATAGGACACGAACTGTAATACAAAATTACATAGGAAATTATTGCGAAGAAGTTACACGTACTTTAGTCATCATGATCCATATCAGCATAAGACTTGCATTATTCCCTTGTCCATGAAGATTGTTGATGCTAATCATGCTTCTCATCCCTTCCAAGAGAGCATTGCCTTAGATAATGTCCAACTTCCCCACATTCACAACATTGAAAAGTATAAGGTACATTAGATCGAACCTTATATCTATTCATCACATTATCCATTTTTTTAAAGCAATTGGTTACTTTATGCCGTATCACCCCACACTTAAAACATCTCCCGGTTCCTTTGTGACATTCTCCTTGGTGCCCCTTTCCACCCTTTTAGTACAAAGGAAATTGGGTCGTCTTTCCCTTATCAACTTTATCAGATGAACAACCTTGAGACTTCTTCTTTTTCTTCCTTGATGCATTTGGACATCCAACTAGGTATTAATTATTTATTGTGATTTTAGAAAGCTAGTTTGGCATAATAACAATATGTTCAACTTGATATCTCTTCATCTCTATCATATTAATAGGTAAATCATCACAATTCCTATCACATTGGTTGTTGGGACATGTTTTTCCATTTCACGCCATTAACTAAGAAAAGAAAGTATAATTAGGCGGCTTAAATACTTAGAAAATAATCATGAAAAGGAAACATTAAGCATTGAAGGATAAACTTGTAGAAGAAAAGTATATCCTAACTTGTGATCCCATAGGTTCCAATATAGGTTATCCATGATCATATATTCTTATGTGAATCTTCATTTTATTTTATCTTTGTCCCTTTAATAATGGTTCATACTAAGATTATGAATTTACCAAAGCATATCCCCCGAGAGTGTCGTAACCAAGAGTGCAGCAAGGCCCATTTTCGTGTACTAGTTCCTATTCGAGTCTAGCTCAAAGAGGTGTTTTCAGGTTTTACAGCTATGTACATCTGTTCCAAAACAACCTCTTCCTGCTCGTATCCAGACAGGGATGTATTTTCTTGATAAACCATTTACTCAATACTCACTAAAATACCAGGATGATTTCCTATATTTAAAATTTTCAATAGGCTTCTTCCCAATGTTTTCATATCCTAATTTAAATAAATAACTAAACCATCCTTTGATACCAACTATAGAATCAAAAAATTTATAAATAACCCATATATCATAAAAGAAATGGGTTAAATTTCATAATTTTAACGTTTTAAAAATTGCTTTAAAGACATGATCCTAATGTCACATTAAACCCACAGAAAAAGGAAAGAGGGTTTCATGTATGTAATTCCAAGAATTAAAATAGAAAATTTTGATATATATGTGAATACCCATATAGAAGAAAGAGCTTCTAGTATTCACTTAATAAAATAAAAGAATTTGATAAAAAGAGAGATACATTTTGAGATGAAAATGCTGTTGCATAACGGCTATGTTATTGGGTTTTAGAAAATATTGAAATAAAAGGGGACATGGGTCACCCACTCATAAATGATCCATAAAATATTATAGGGACAGAATATAAAGGATATAAGAACATGGTAATGAAATTTTAAAGACATACCATATGAAATGAAAAACATGGAAGGAAGACAAAAATAATATTTCTCTTATAAAAATTCGGTAGACTAACGACGTCACTTAAAACTTAAAAAAATGAATTGACAATATCAAATAGGGTCTCTCATCATATGAACAAAAAATATCAGTATGATAGAGATAGAGATAATACCCCCAACATAATAAAAAGTAACATGAAAGACTTGACATGAAAATAGATCTTGAAAATGAGAAGGGTGAAAGAATCCCTAAAAAAATCGGCAGCCTAATGACGCCACTTATAAATTATTAAAATGAATTGATTAGAGAAAGAGGGGGTATCTCATCATATTAAAATTAAAGGGGAAGTAGGATCAATCTAAAATAACATCCCCTAAATAATAACATGAAGCATAAAAGAAATGGAATAAAAGAGAGTACTTGGAAAGAAAGAGAGAGGTAGGATCCCATACCATGAAGAGTAACTTCGATATCTTGAATTTTGGGACCTTGAGAGGCTTGAGGGAACCTTGGGAGGACTCCATGGGAGGTAAGTAGACCATAACTTCGTTGAGAAGGATTTTGGAATGGAAAGGATGAGACAATGGCTTGGTATTTATAGGAGAAGTGAGGGGACAAGGCTTTAATGGCCAACGGACACCTCATTGGTGGAATTGAAAAAACCATGGGTTTTACCATGGTATTTGCCCATGGTATTGGCCACTTGGGACACCTCATACCATATCTTACTATTCATAAGTCGACCAGAATTATTATAGAATTATCACATCCTTAATGATGACATTAAACAACTGAAACTCTAAACAAAAAATTAACTATTCACCGAAAATTCAACTTTTTCAGAAAAATAACAAAATTTAATCTTAAACAAATATTGATGCTCTGATTTCCAAAACGAACTACATTTTTTGAAAATAATTTTCTAAATATTTTTAGTTTATTTTTTATATAAAAACACTATTCAATGAAAATTCATTTTTTTCAGAAAAACCCCCAAAAATTACCTTTACATAATATTGATTCTCTGAATTCAAAAACAAAGTCCATTTTATAAAAATAATTTTATGAATAATTTTAATTTAATTTTTAATTAAAAAACACTATTCACCCGAAAAAAACTAATACATGACTAATAATTTATGAAAGAGTTATTTACATATTTTATTGAATCAAATTACTTAATCAAGGTGCCTATATTATATTAATACTTTCTTTAAGTGAGATTACTAATCTATTTGGTCACAATACTAATCCTAAGTGGAAAATCACTATTCATAAATTACTATTCACCAAGAATTAAGTTGATCTTATTAGACTCTAAATTACTTACTAAAAACATTGGTAGAAGACCATTTTTTTGAAAATCTTTAGACGTCATTAATTATTTAAGGTTTACATAAATATTTTAAAATATCCTTTTTCCAAAATTCATCAATAATATACATCCTAAAATTATCCGGACATTTGAAAATTCACAAACTTCACCATAAGAAGAAATCAAAATTTTATTTATCTCAAAGTATTACACAAAGAAGTTATAGTCTCCTTACACTGCCCCTTATAACTCCAACATAGGACCTAAGTGTAAGGTATGCTAAGATGAGAGAATCTGAGGCCGGCTCAGCCAACATTGCACGAGTAGTACTTTCTATCAGTTTGATCTTCTCAAAAGGTGATTCCGTTATAGCTTTACACGATGATGTTCGGCTTGGTTTTGGATTAGAGAAAAGCCCAGTGGTGCTACCTCCTTCCCATATTCTGTTAGATGGGATTTGATTGGCCCAAGACTACTGGATGAGGCCATCAAATCCTCTTTCTATATTAATTAACCAAGATCCCTTGTATTTATAGACAATAATTGGAAAATTTAGTTTCCAATGGTCATATTGACCAATGGTCATATAACAATCTAAACCCAGTGGTCTCATTTTAATTATTCTCATGTTATCAAATGAAACAGTTTTGTTGAGTTTAAAAATAAAATAACACACAAAATTGGGAAACAAGATTTATTCAAAATTTCGGGTCATTATAACAATACATAAATTATATTTGAGAAATATTTAATGACATCCAAGTAAAATTCGTCACAAAAGGGGAATGGCCAAAATAAAAGAAATTGTGTTCCATAACCCCCTTACCTTATGTTCAAAAAATTTATTTGCTTTAATATCTAATACAATAGAATTAGATTAATTAATTAAAAAAACAAAAATCTATTTTACATTTTTTATATATTATTGTTTTTTTGTGTTAATTTATGGCCACTATAATTTGTTATAGAGTTCAATTCCATCATTTTGAGTGTGTTTATTTTCTTCCATTCCATGATTAGTTCGCTTGTATTCATGTATAAAAGTTATTTTAAAATGAGGATACATGTCAATAATTTAGATTATATATTATTAATTGAATTATTTACGATTAAAATATTTTAGATATAATCTTTTTACATGATATTTGGATTATTCATTAGATAAATAGTAAATGATAATCATTTATATTTTTTTAAAGGATTTCAGTTACAATGAACAAATTTTATTTTATTATTTATTATTATGTATATATTTTTATTACAAAACATATAAACGGTTATAAAAAACAATTTTAAATATCTTTCAACCATTATTATGGTTTTATTACCATCCTGGAAAAAATTAAATGGAAATGAAAACCTTTTATCCTTGAAGGCGAAATAACAACACCTCACAAACGACACTTCATTTTTTTAAATAAAAGGGAAAAGAAAAGGGGTTGGTGATGGATTATTCCATTATGGGAATAAAAGTATAGTATGTATATGATACAAGAGTAATCATTCCACAAAGATAATGGTAGTTTAGGTGATAAAATGAATAGAAAATAGGTTTAAAAAAATATAAAATGAGGATTTTAACTATTGAATCCTTCTCCTTTAGAAACACCATATGGAGATTGGTTTGGGTCTTTTATTGAGATCAATGGATACTAAAAATGTTTAAGGGGATTGGGTTGTGGATTTGGAATAAATTGTAAAATATTTATGTCTATCAAGATGTATATAGAAGGGGTACTAAAAGATGATATTTGTAGTTGATGTGGGGGGGGGGTTATTATTTTATTCATTAGTTTGTTATTATTAACTAAAGTCTATGAATATTTTAAACCCTAACGATAAATATATTAAAATAATTATGGAGATTTGCATATTATGAGCATAATTCATCCATACATCATATATGACTATGTAATTCTTATATTTTTTAAATACTATAAATTATCATTTTTAAACTTTCACAAAAAAATCCATCTATTTTAGAAAAAAAATGATTAACCCTTTTTTAAGTGTAGAATTGAAAATGGAATTAATTTTATATAAATTATGCTCTAAAGTTGATCACATTTGTTTTTAACTAAAATGATATTTTATTAGATAAATACATTTTTTTAAATTATAACCCATTTTAGGAAACATTGAAAAATCACTTTATGGGATCATTGTATTATTATATAATCATAATAAATAGATCTATAATTTATGAATAAAAATTATGAAAATAAAATTTCCTTTTAAATCATTATAATTTGTATAACAATAAAAATACATATTTATGACATACCAAAATACCACCATATAATTTATCATTTCTAAAAAATTTATTAACATATACCACTAAATAAATATATCATATTTTCAATCATATTAATTCTAAATTGTATATATACTTTCATAGTTGTGGTTACTATTCTATTAAATGGATTACTCTTCCTAATATGAACATTACTATTAAATGGTCAGGTTATTATGCAATTGGAATATATTTTTGCACTTCTATAAATACCTCTTAATTCATTTATTATTCATTTATAATGTTTCCATTATTGTATATATGGGACTTTATGAGATCTATACGGTATGAAATAACTATAATATGGGAGTTTACAATGATAAAATTATTGGTTTCTACATTCTTTTCCTATATGGAATTTCTCCCTTGAATTTTTTTTATATACTACATTAAAAAAAGTGAGGGTAATTCTCCTGTATCGCTTCCTCGGCTTCCCATATTACCTCTTCATACTTATGGTTTCACCATAGTACATTGACTCATGAAAAAGATTGATGTGTGGAGAATTATCATTACAGTCAGTGATCTTCACTAGTCTCTCCTTGTAAGAGATGTTATTTTATAAGAGTACAACCTCTACATTAATTACATATGAGGGATACAGTATGTACTTTTTCAAGCGGGTTACATGGAATACATTGTGTAATTGAGAAATAGTACATTTATGTGCCATTCAATAGACCAAAACTCATAAATGCTAGTGAATCAAGAAGTGAATAGTGTTCTTTGGACTAATGGTTCCATTCAACAAAAATCAAATGATCATATTATATGGATATATAAAATGAATACCATTTATCAAACCCCAAACTATAGGTCCTGTCAATGAGTATCTTCATTTGTCTTCTGTCAAAATTGGGCTTCCATGATGTGATACTGATTTGTTTTAACATATTCCACAATTTATTTTACCATTTTAGGTCCTAGATGCTTATGTTCACCACCCTCATGCCAGCATGTTGGTGTCAGTATCATTTCCCTTAAAATGGATTTATATGGATCAATTTTATAGCTCGAGTGGAAACGGTTGTTGTAAGAGAACTCACCCCGAAGAAGATGTTAGTCACATACTCAGTTTCAGTCCATGGAACATGCTCTAAAATTTTATTATAGTTTTTAAAAAGTTCACTAGTATTTTCCATTAGTTTGAGGACGATAGGTTTTACTAAAAGCTAGCTGAGTTTTTAGAGAATTTTGTAAAAAAAATTAGAATTTGGTTGTGAACCTCATATCTCAATCGGATACAATATATAATGGTACTCTATGAAACCTTTCCAAATCTATGATATATATATCTATGCAATTTAATCCACTGAGAATTCCTTTCTTGTTGAGATAAAGTGATCTATCATTGAAAGGTGATCCATAACAACGCATATAGAATTTCTTCTTTTGGTTGTTTGTGGATGTTTTGCAACCAATTCTATAGTGATATTTTCCCATTTCCTTGTTGGTATGTGCAATGTTTTCATCATCCCCTTATAAGTTTTTCTTTTCATAATTCACTTTCTAACTTAAAAAACACTTTGATGTATATTTATTGATCTATTTTTTCATATAGTCCCACTAATATTTCTCTAGGAGATGTCAATATATATTTTTTCAACCGATTTCAATAAATAAGGTTGATATATGTGTTTTACTAGGAAAATATTTAATTATCATTTTATTGGTTGGTACCCATAGTCTTGACCTAAATCTTATTGTTCATTAATTATCGATTTTCAACAATGAGTAGTTCCCCATTCTCATAGATTTATTAATATTTTTTAGTTTAAAATAATTTCATTGATAAACCATTACATTATCCATGAGGGATTATTGAGGAATCATTTGAGAAAGGATAGATAAAATTCCTTCGTTAATTATTCCCACATTCAACCATTATAAAAATAATAAGATTTTATCCTTCTCAATACTCATCATTGAAAATGTTGTTGTATCCTATATACATAGAGAATCATCAACTTTATTTTCTTTTCATTGATGGTTGTTGATTGAGAATTTATGACCATTTATGAGATCTAACCATCATCATTGTCACATATTAAGATCTTTCAATTTTAATATATTTTTTTGGCTCTTGTGCTCAATATATATTTCACACTTATCTCCAAAGAGATAATGTAGTTGGATATTCAATGAGAAAATCATATGTTCTAACTCTAAATAATGTTTAGGATATTTTTTATCATGAATATTCAACTACCTTGAGTCATATCATATCACTTCATCATTTTTCATCAGTACACACCCTAATACCTTCATCGAATAACAACTCTATACTACAAAGAGTTTCCTACTAGTCCACAGTGTGAGTACTAGTGTGGTGACAAGCATCTTTTTTTACTATTTCATGCAATCTTCAAATTCAATAGTCCAGAAAATCCATTCTACCTTCTATGTTAGCTTGGTTATTTGGTTTGAAAATTGTGATATGTTCTTTACAAATCTTGTTTAATAAAAATCTTGAATAATGAAATCACGGACAACCATTACAGATGTTTGTATGATCCAGTCATTAATTACCTTTTTCTTCGGTCTACAAATATTACTTTATTTGTGATAACATGTACCAATAATGATACTTCCTCCATAAAAAACTATAATTTACAATACTTTGTATAATGTTTCTCCCTTCCCATTCTCTTCTGTAAAATATTCTTATGGTCCTCTTGTTCCTCATTTCAATTAGATTATATAGGAATATCATCAATAAAGACTAACAAAAATTTGGTAAGGTAATCTATTATGACACTATTATTTAATTCCAATAATAATTCTAGGGAATTTGTGAGTACTAAAGTCATAATTATGAACTCATACAGTTTATTCCAAGTTTGAAATGATGTCTTATGAATATCTCCCTTCATCAAATTTAATTGGTAATATCCCTACCGAAGTTCCACCTTATGGAAATACTCATACATATGTATATTATCAAATAATTCCTCTATCTGTTGAAGGGTATAACTTTTATTTATCACCATTTTGTGGAGATCACGACAATCAATGTTCAGGCATATCAATCCATCATTCTTCTAGATTAAGAGGACTACTACACCCCATGGTGAAATACTCGGGTGTATAAAACCATTGTCAGGATTCTATTGTTACTACTTAATTATTTCATCAAACTCAATGGCGGTTATTTTTTAAGGTGTATATAATATAGTTAAAGGTCCATGAATATGTTCAATTGAGAAATAAATGTCTCAGTTAAGGGAAAAACATGATATTATTTAGGGAACACATCATTGGATTCCCTTACAATGGGAATGAATTCAATCCTGATACTCTCCATTGTCTTGATAATTTGATCTAGATAGGACTGGTTATAAGATAATAATATACACACCTTAGAGGTAAATTTTGAAGGAGACTCATCATCATCTTTACATTTGGAAAATATTGGAGGATTCATGGGGATGTGAATTTAGTTCTCCCATTCTAGAAATTTGATGTTAGTTTTTCATAAATAATCCCAATCCATGCCTAATATTGCATCAAACTCCACCAAATAAAGTAAAAGAAAATTTTTTAGGAGGTTCAATACACAAAAATTAACCAAGGAGGAGTAATACAATTTGGATGTAATAATTGAAAAATTTTATATTCTAACATGTAACTCAATTTCCATTAATTGATGTGGTGGTTGAATTTTTCTACTAAAATTGTACGATATGTAAGAATGTGTAGAACCAGAACCAAATAGTACATTTCCTATAATTTAATAAATAACCAATGTAACCACCACCCAATCTTCATTTTACTACACTATAATATTAATGATGGGATAAGATTTCCTTAATCATTTGTATTTATTTTCTACTGAAGTTGATTACCATAATAGATTCTATGTATAGTGCAATATCTAATATAGTACCCATAATCAAAACAGTTATAGAATTAAACCATGGGTGTAACTCTATTTTTCACCACCACATTGGATGGATTCTTCATGTCACTCTAACATTCATGAGAATGGCGGCCTAATATCCCACATTTGAAGCATCTCTGCATCCCTTGATGGACATTCCAACGATGATTTGTCCCACATTTTTTGGCATGTGAGTGGTTGATATTTCATTCCACAATTCTGATTAGATCCCATAACATGAAGATTGAAATTTATTTTATAATCTCCATATCCATGGGACCATTCTCCAACCATTGTCTCTATTTTGAGAGTACATAAAACTACATCTTCAAAACTACCGATGTCTCTAATTAGTTCATCTTTTATATGATGTGGTTTTAAAAAACTAATGAATATTTATATTTTTCTACCATTACTGATAATAGAACATGAGGCATACCATTCATTCCTTGTAAAATTTTATTTGTATGACATGGAAAATTATTTTATCTTTATTATTTAGCTCTATAATTTATCAATATATCATTTTACTAAGTATACTAGTTAAATACTTATTAAAAACTTTTTTCATCATGTATTCCCACTCCATCACATTAGTTTTTTCCTCAACATTATATTATTAATAAAAACAAAATATTGATCAGTATATCAATCCAAATGTAAGAATGCTAGATTCACCTTCTCGTTCTCGTAATAATTAAGCACATAAAAGAATTCTCTATTTATTTTACCCACTATTTCATGACATGTGGACCTGAAGATCCATTGAATGCATGTGGTCATTTCTATAAAAAAGACTCAAAATCAAGTTTCCCTATATTAGTTGAAAGAAGTAGTTCAACATTATTAATTATATTTTTTATATACTAACACATAAGGAAAAAAATCACTATGAAATTCTGGTCTCTACCTCACAAGGTTCTATGGATGTTGTTCATCCAAACGTTGCATTGTCACTCACATATATTGTAGTCATGGTTTCTCCCCATTCCTACCATTTTCTAATATAGAAAATTCATCAAAAAAAGTCAATATATTTTGAATAATTTAATTATTCCTTTATTAAATTAATAATAATGGCATATTATGTGTTATCTCTCGGATTATAATTTTTTATTAAATAAAAAATCTTATGTGCTTTCATATACATAGTCTCATACTAAGGGATTTCATTAGGGTCTAATAGTTTTAATTAACATTTTAATTAAACTATTCTATGATAATAACTATAAATACATTGTTTTCATATATTAATATTACACAATTTCATTGATAAATAACATAATATTGTTACAAAACTAGTATACAAAGTTTTGGTATCATGGTCAAATATTGAAAAAACAAAACATTTACATAATAAATCATAAAAATTAGGTAATGTGTAATTAAACATATTTTTATTATCCCTAATTTTTCAATGAATATTAGTAATCACATGAGGATATACATTAATTAAAGGGGTGATCTAAAAGCCCAGTAAGATGATAGATAAGAATATGAATAAATATATCATGGGTGGGAATAGTCATTATCTATATAACATAAGCATGGGATCATCATCATAATCACAATACATAAAATTAGATATTTGAATTTAGTTTAGAAACTCAAAACAATGAAACAACATGTATTAGCAGTCAAATACCACACATAGTTGTGAACTAAGGTATCATCATGTTCACGCATAACATATGTGAATAATAAAAACTTAACCTCTATGAAAAAAGATAGAATTGTGTTCCTGAATGTTTCACATTATCTCATTAGATGCATAATTTTACCAAATTCATGAGAGTTCTATAAAATTATGGTTGCACCTATCCCATCATGAAATTTACATAATCATGCATTCTACATAGAACGTTTGACATTATCTACCATAAAAACCCCATGGAACTGAAATTGGTGTAATGCGTATTTTCAAACGCATAATTTCATTAATGTGAATTGGAGTTCCTAAACTAAAAAGGGAATAATATACTTGGTATAAGAATCATCAATAATTGGTGAAGAAGAAACAATATGAAGAAAAGTAGACAGTTTTTTTAGAATGAAATGTTGTTTTTGAAATATATTTTCATTTATCATAAAATAATACTGGATATATGAATATACCATATATTTAATGGTGTGATAATAAATTATATTTTAAAACATTATAAATCATGCATTCAGAAATGTTTTTGAAAAAGAGGAATAGCACAAGGAAATTAAATTTGCTTCTAGAATCAACCTAAAACAAGTCCAAGTGTTTTCTTCATTTTAATATAATGGATAATACAATTAGATTCATTAATTACCTAATAAATAAAAACATGTACATGTATTTGATTTACTATAATTTTATTATGTTCATTTATGAACATAATGATTTGTTATATAGTGCATTTCTATTGGTCTGATAGTTTCATTTTTTTGGTTTTCATGATCGGGTTTCTTGTATACACGTATAGAAGATAATTTAAGAAGGGGATAATTATATGTAATTTAGATTATATGATATTAATGAACATGAAAAATATAATATTTTCTTATATATAATTTGGTTATATGGTATTCGGACGAATCATTAGATAAATAGTTAATAATAGTCCTTTAGATTAATTATAGTGGCTTTATGTCAAAACAAATTTATTTTGTTTTATTATTTTATATTACAAATATTTGTTAGGTTTTTCAAAAAAAGGTTCATTACATAAATTTCAAAAATATATTTCAACCATTATAAAGGTTTTAAGACCATATTTGACAACGTTAAGGGAAAAAAATTATATTCCTCAAGTCAATAGAACAACACCTCATGGATGATGATTCCATTCTTAGAATAAAAGAGAGAGGATACGAGGATTGGTGATGAATTATTCCATAAATATAATAAAATTCTAATGAATATAAGATAACCGACTTATCATGAAACATTCATGATATCATGTTGAATGTGGATAATAAAAGAAAAGTGACAGAAAAGTAGTTAAATTAAAAGTATAACGATCATTCTTCATGAATAATTATCTTTGCGAACCACCTTACGATGATTGGTATTAGTCATTTTTTTATACCAATGAATCATGTATGTGGGGAAGTGGCTTGAGGAGAGGATTTTTAAAAATTATGGACAATCTTTTAGGCTTTGAAGGTAATGTGGTGATGAGTGGTGTTGTTAATATTGTATGAGTGTAGAGTTTGTTAATTATTTTATTCATTATTTTTTTATTTTTCCTAGATATACATAGTTTTGAATTTATCACTAAATATTTTAAAATAATGAATTAGATTTTTAAATTATGGAAATAAATTATACATACATCATCTAAGACTCAATAATTCATGTATTTGTTAAATACTAAAAATTACTCTATTTTATTCTTCACTAAAAATTAAACTATTTTAGAAATATATCAAAATTTCACCTTAACAATTTTTTTCTATATATAATTTTAAAAAAGAATCCATTTTATGTATATAATTTTCTAAATATGAAAAATTTAGTTATAAATCAAATAAATATTTATTTTTAATATTCTACATTTAAATTTATAACCACTATTTTGAAATTTTGAAAAACTACTCAAGGTTTAACAAAATCATCTAATAATCATAAGTAAAAAATAAGAATTTAGGAATAAATTTTAATTTAATACATTTTCTTTTAAATTATTAAATTAAATATAAAATTTTAATTCAATATTTATAAGATACAGAAATATGGAAAATAAATTTATCATTTCAAAAATGTTTATTTACCTATACAATGAAATAAATATGTCATATTTTCATTCATTAGATACCTAATTTTTATTTATACCTTCATTGGTGATGTTAAATTCCATTAGATGGATTACAATTCCTAATGGTCATATTACTATTCTAAAAGTTAATATGATATTCCATTGGTATAGGTTCATTCAATGCTATAAATAACTCTTATTTTATTAATTAATAATTTATAATGAATATTTTTTGTTATTTGTAAAATTTTGTGTTTTTATACTATTTGGAATAATTATGATAGTTGAGTCTCCATTGATAGAATTATTGGTTATTACAATATTCCCATTTTATTTCCCTATGACTTGATTGTGATACTCATTTACTTTTATGTGTAACCCCTATTTTTATTCCCTATGCTTTCATTCTTTATCGGCCCCACATATGCCTGAACATTTTTTGATGGGTGTGAATAGAGGACTCTATAATTATTTTGGTAATGTTTTGTATAATGAGACATAATTAATCGGATTACAAAGCTAACCAAATCCATTATGGGATTGTGTCAACTATGGGATATAGTATTGACATGTTTCTTTGAATCATGTTAATTTAATGTTATATGTTACTGCCACATAATAATAATTTATGATCATATAATTCAGTGTTCTATAAGCAATTATTTCATATGATTATTCATGATCTATTCCTTTTATGTTATCATGTTATGCCTTATAACTCATGTGATATGAATTCTTCCCTTAATATGTTTTTATCTTATTCCTTTGGTCTATGTATTCCCAAGGGTATCCTATGAAGTTATAAGGGACAAAAAGGAGTTATGATTTCATTTGGAAAATTAAATGATAGATTATTTTATTTTTAGTTTTATGTTTACAAAACATGTACCTGGTTGTCATAATACACAACACTATTCTATCCAGGGTTTTTTCATCAATAATTATTCATAATATCCTGTAATAATATTTATTAAAGGATTGGGTCACTATAAATTCCCTTAAATATTGTAGAATATTTCATAATCAAACTAACATTTCATCTATGGAAACAAATTGTTATAAAACATTATTCCAAAAATATATTTTTTCGTATTATATAATTTTTTTTATTTTATTTGCAATTGAATGTATCTATTATCTTATTTATTATTGATACAAAGGTATAGGGATATGTTTGATGGAATTAATAAATTTTTTTATTAATCATATTTATTTTTTTTGTTATTTTATTTATACATTATTTAAATTACAAACAATTTCATATATATATATATATATATAAGATATACTATCCACAAGTGTATGTAATGATTATAATGATTCTAAAACATCCTCAAAGGAGGTAAAACCAACTAAAAATGGTATGTGTCAAAAATTAATGAGAGGTAATATATAAATTTAAATATCTTTTTTATAAATATACAATGAATCAAAAAAATTATATAATATGAATTTTTAAATTAATTTTTTAGGTTTTTTAATATTGATGTGGGAACAAGATAATAGAATAATAATGAAATGAATTTATTAGATATGGGAGTAACAAAATATGTGGTGATTACTCCTTCTAATAAAAGATTAAATCATTGAACGGTTGGAGTGGGTTGAGACCAAAAAATACCCATGAATATTATGATCTTAATAATGATGTATTTGGTAAATCCTTTTCATTTGTGGTAAAATTATCAAGTAATTTTCAATGTAGGAGGAAGTTGGTATTTATACTTATTTTTAAAGGATAATTTTAGTTAAAATATAGAATTAAATTGTATCCAATGACCAGAACATGAATTAATGGGTTTCATTGGCCAGGAAAGAAATATTTAATTTAGAAAATAATTTATAATTACTCTTTATAAATTTTACTACTTTTTTATAAAATATTGTAACAATATAATTTTTTTTATTTTAATTTATTATACTTTTATAGTTTTAAAAATAAGATTTAGTTCTAAAATGTATTTTATAATTTTTAAATATATTATTCATCTTATTAAAATTAAGTTGGGTAGATAACATCATCTTTATTTTTCTTTCAAAACATTTATATATAATTATACAATAAATAATATAATATTTTAATAAATGTATTTTTACTATTTATCTCCCAAAATCATGTTTTCAAAAAAAAAAGAAAAAAACCCTATATTCCATACTATAAATGATTTTATCTAAAAAATAAAAATAATTTAATATAAATCATAGTCAACCTTATATAACTATACAACTAAAATAATAATATGAATTCCATTATTCTTTTAAAATAAGTTACATCATACCTTAATGGAAATGTTTTCTTCCAGTTTCGTTGCGTGATCGAATAATTATATATATTTTATAGAATTATTATGAATTATTTATTTAATTATTTTACTTTTAAATATTTCATAATAACTGGTTTATTATTCAAACAATAAAGTTATTATTATACTGATGATGGTACTATTATAAAGAATAGGTCGCTATTCTAGTGGCAATGTAACTATTTTATTGGATTCTCAGTATTCTAAAAACATATTTATAATTATAATATTTCATTTTTTTTCAATATACTCATATTATTTTACATAAATTTAGTTCACTTTTATTCTTCCTAGGGATTCAATATTTCCATTACAAAATCAGTAACTTATTTCAAACCATTTACTGTATTTTTGTTTTTGAGTTCAAAAGAGTGAATTTTATAGGAGACGAAGACACAATAAAATATAAAATCTTTGTTAAATTATTTGATAATATGTATTGTTTATTTTTTTTATTTCCAAATTAATATAATTTTATTTACACTTTTTATTCAATGGTCTATAAATAATAAATAAATTTCTGCTCATTTTTTGTGTGGTGCATGTTAATTAATTATTAAATGTACATCCTTGCTAATTATTAAAAAATGCATTAATTTTATCTATGAATAAACCAAAATTATTATTATATATATACATATATATACCTGTAGACACATAATAATATTATTCACATCATTATAAATAAATTTATATTTTTCTGAATATTTAAATTATAGGGTAACTTATTAAAAAATTGCATTGAAAATAGGAAATGTAACATTAAATGCCTTTAATAAATTAATAATATTCAAATTTTAATTCAATAAAAATACATATAATTATTTATAAATAGTTTATATAGCCACATTAATAGAAAAAATGTTATCATAATCACAATTATGAGTACTTCATAATTGAACTCAGGGAAAACTCAATGAAAATGTGAACCCAATTTATATATTGTCATTCTATTCTCAAAACCATATCCATGCTATTAAATAACACAAACAATATTCTAAACTAAATAAAAATTTATTATTCACATCAACATTGAAAACCACAACTTCTAATATCCTCCATGGTAACTTATCAAAACACTTACAGTACATCAGATGCCAATAAACAAGACTTAAAAAAATAAACCAAAAAAAAAGTCAAATAAATTATGAAAATTTATTTTAAATTAAATAACTCAAAACTAGTATTTAATCAAATTATAAATAAATTTTTATAATTAATTCGTGTATAATTTCATTTTCAGTGTCAACATCATTGGCAGAATTTTTAGACATAAATAATCCACATCATTACAATCATTATTTTTTATGATTTCATGGGATGAAATTATAAAATATTGATCACAATAATAACACATATTTCCAAACATAAAATAATACTTTCATTGACCAAAATAAACAACCATCAATTTTAAAAGGTATCATAGAATCATATAGAAGATAAATAAAATTTCCCATTATATTAAATTACCTTTATAAAATATTAGTATCATCTATATGTTAATCCTTAAAATCATTAAATATAAAAAAACACAATATGAAAATAATTTACATAGATGAAGGATTAATATTTAATTCTAAACATTAATTGGACAATTAGAAAATCAACAGATGAAATAGGAAAGTAGAATGATCTTATGTCTAAGAACCAATGACATCCCTCAATATCATAGATCACAAAAACCATTTTCAATATAATACCCAAGTCCAATATGAATTACACTACACCATTTAATAATTATTACACTCAAAATGGATAAGTTGAATATAAAAATTGATGCAAGGAAAATTCATCTTGGGCCAAAAAAAATTTGACCACTTTTAGTCTTTGTCCAATTAAAAGAAAAAGTGAAACCAATAGTCAATAAAGAATAATCTCTACTCCCAAAACATATTTCAAAATGACTGAATAAGAAACTACATGTTTAGGAATTGTAACATATAAAATAACATGAATCATATGGGGTTATAACATGACATGAAATGATTATATCATGATAGGAATATACTAAAAATATCCCTAAAATATACACTTTAATCTATAAAACTGTCCCAAAAAAAATAAAAAAAAATTAATATGATTAATTCTATATAACATGGGGAGGTCAACTCAGGAGGAAAAGAACAATTTTGATGTATAATAGTTTACTGAAAACATTATGGAAACTCCAAATGGAGCAATAAATAAAAAATAACTGGGTTTTTTGAAAATAATAATTCATGCTAGGACAAGCTAACAATAAAAAACAAAAAGTAATTTTTAGGGTCTTTCAATTTAACAATCATCGAGAAAAAAACATTTTGTTATGACTAAATCTAGTCACACCAAGAATAAGCATTTAACCCATAATATAATACTTCTTAACTCTCATAGTATAGTCCCAAAATAAATGAAAAAAACAACCACACACCATGACATATACCATCATAGTATTTCATATGAAAAAGAATGAATTCACATCTCCTAAATTATCTTAACAGACCACAATAATGAAGATAGATTGGGAAAAAAATACTCAAAAAGAAATATCATCTTGAACTCCCCCTCCAATATCCCATCCTTCTTGAGGATCCTCCAATAGCTAACCTACATAGTTTAGTGTTATATAGTTTTATATTCTATTATAATATATACCTTGTTAATACTTCTCTTCATTGAGAATCAGAACAAACCAAAAATCAATAACTACATCACAAGTGCATCTCTCAAGAGTGGCCACTCAAATAGAATAACGATTTTAGTAATGTCTAACAAATCACATGTTTTAATCAACCTCAATAACAAAAATATAAAACATTATATCACTCAGTTACAAAAAAAATAAAACCATAAAATTTTTATATAAAAACAAGGTTTCGAAACCACTCAGGATACTAATATTTAATTTATGATTCACACACCCAAATATTATCCAAAACATATTAATAGAGGAAATGACATGGGTACTAAAAAATCAATGATAGAGATCCAATAAAATAATATTCCAAACTAGTTCACCACATGACATCAAGCATGACTACCCATATATAAATGCATTTCAACTTGAATTAAGGGTCTAATGAAAAACATGGTGGACTATAACTCTTTACCATATTTGAAAAATAGTTTAAAAAGTTAGCAATAATAAAATGGGTTATAATAAATAAAAACACTTCATTTAAAAATTTCTTGAAACTTTGAAAATTCCCACAAACTAGTAAAATCAAAACATCTTATCATAGCAGTTTCGTGCACCAATGGAAACCCAAAATAAAGACATTGAGAAAATCCACCAAAATGGGACATAACATTAGCCTAGTGACATCATCCATGCATTATCCTAAATATATAATCAACCATATAACATATATACATATCATTTATCATGAACTACAACCATGAATTCGGCTAAGTTACCATTATCACACATATAATGGTTTTAGAAAAACACAATAGGCTACCATAAATGGCATCGAATGAAATCTCCAAAAAATTTGAGTGTGTGTTTAGGAAAGAATAAATTATACAAATGTAATTAAGAAAACATTTTTTATTATTTAATTTTTTTCAAAAAATGAAATGGTATCATATCATCCAAAATCACTTGAATCCCAAAATCATCTTGTGCCTTTGCCTAATGTGTGAACCATATATCATGAGGGGAAAACACCATAAATCTCAAGGAAATTAATTAATTATATCCATATAGTTCATTTTAGAATTGATACATCATGAATGTACTACGTATATATAAATTATTGTATCATTAAACCCCATTCAGCTTACCAATACTATATAAACCATCATATATTAGAGCATAGTCATAAAATCCAATAACATGGAAGAAATTAGTGGAACCAAGATAAGGAATCTGGCCGAGAGAATGAAATGAGTTTTTCTACCTAGAAAAATTGTTGGTCCCAACCCAAGGTTAATTATCCACATTCCAACATCCACCACACCATTATTTGGATTTTCCTTGGCACTTAAAGAGTTTCCTCAATTTAAAAAACACAACATGTGGAAAAAAATTATTCATCATCTTTTCCAAGATTTATTAAATTTAGAAATTTATGTCTAATTAAATAACAAGTCTGTTTCTCCATTAATTCACCCCAACCACCATGAAAAATTATTTTAAAGAATTAGAAACATGGTAATAACCTTTTAATAATTTATCACATTTCCTTGGAAACATAAACAACCCTTTATGAATTCCATGTTACGAGATAAACGGCTTATATAATTTTTATACCAATTATTTATACGCAAATGACATCACCACATAAACCCATTGTTTCTATGATCCACAACTCATATCATTATTCTCAAAGTGTTGGCACACCCCATGGGTGACAATTGAACTAGTGTCACAATATTCAACAGGAAAAAGTGGTCTATTAAGTGTTTCTAAATCCAATTAAATAGTTAATGGACATATAATTTATAAATAAAAAATTGGCATAACTTATTAAGAATGAAACTACCACATGTGCATATATATAATAATGAATTTGGGAGAAGTCTTGTGGAGAACCTATTCGAAGCTCACAAAAAACAGTCACCCAATCATAGACCTTGATTGGATGTAAAAAAGATAATTATTATAAAACAATGATCCCCTTTAAAAAATATTTTAAGTAGATAAAGAATAAAATGAAAATTATACATGGAATCATCATGAAAATAAAATTTTTAGGCATCATATTATAAACCAAGGCATTAATTTTCACTAAATGGAACTCCAAATTACCAATACTCAAAGGATATAGATCATTGTAAGGTGGGAGAGCTCCTAGTTTCCTCAAAAGCCCATTGGAGAGGAACTGTTGGGAAAATAGAGGGATATTTATATAAATATTGGGATGGAAAATTAGAACATCCACTCTTTTTTAGAAGAACATGGTTTAGTCACACTACCGGCTAAACCATTCTCCAATCAAGCAGTTCAATCATTCCATAGATGTTTATATAAAATAGTTTTTTGGGGATCCCACATTAATTTAAAAACCATGTCGTTTCAATGAGATTTACTCTATCCAAGGATACACAGCTTTTATCACCCCTCCCTTCATTGATTACAAACTATGGACCACCATTCTCTAAGCCCCATGGTTATAGAGAAAAATTAGTACTAATCAATCCCTATTTATGAGCCCTGAATTGGATGGAAAAAGTTCTCTAATTTTTAAATCCTTGATCCCCATAAATTTTTTCAGACCATTAAAACTCTCTGGATTCATTCTATAAAACATTTCTATGGGAATTAAAGAAATAATAATGTGAAATTTTTCCACATAAAATAGTGAGATCATATGAACACCCGAACCTATAACACCTCATACTCAATCTACCATTCAAAAAATAACTATTTTTATAAGGTAAAAATTACTAGAAAATTGTACTTTATAACTCTTTACATCTACATAGGATCCTCATGAACAAGTTAATACTACATGATCACTTAGAAAAACGGAACATTATTACCCTACAAAAAAATTATCACTATTATCTATAACATGAATCAAATGATCATTAATGTAAGAATTTCATTCATGATCAACATTATTAATATCAATCTTGGGAGAGAGACTAGGATATTAGTGTCAAATCTGTGGATCTTTGGAAAAAAAATCATTGAAATGAACTATTATGGAATAGTCAATCGGTACACCACTATCTTGATCCTCTCTATAATCTCAAACATCACAAATACTAGGGTCCCATCATTCCTTTTATTCAAATCTTTTGTTGATGCAATTGTGTTGACTTTATAAGAAAAAATGGTCACCCATTAAATACAGAAGATTTTGATGATGTCAATCATCTAATAAATTCAGTCTACATTGTGCTATATCCATACAAATATGGATTGATAGAATATGAATTAATGTTCTCCATCATAACACTCAGTGTTTTAAACTCTCACCCTCCCACTTCCATCCCTCAAAAGGGTCATCAATGTGGACTACCAAATAGTGCATCATATGGATCCATCTAGTTAGTTTATTTGTTATTTTATTAAAATAGAAATCAATAGGATCTACATATTTCTCTATTGTCACACAAAAATCAAGGCGTCATGTTCTTATAATTTTATATAGCACATGAATAGTATGTTCTAACTTCACATCCATTTTTGGGTGAAAATATATAATCAAAAGTAACCAAGTACCCATCACTTAATGAAATATTTTTAGGAGAGTAACATAAAATAGGGATAACAATCCAAAATTATACCTGGAGGAACCCCATGAAAATTTAAGATATCCAGAACATGTCCATTCCAAATTAGATGATGGGAAATATATCTTGAATTTGAAATAATCATTCCACATTTTTTAAATAATCCAAAATTACCCTTTTCATATAACTTATCTGAGGATTCCTTGGATGATCTACCAAAAAACCATAGTAATATCATCCCACACCTACCCCAGATAGGGAAGTGGTTATAGTAGGTCAAAAGGTCAAAGATGTAGAGGCAGAACCTGATGATAGGTGAAGCATTGTGTCAATAATCCCAAAATCTCTTTATTCGTTAATAGAGAAAAATACAATTTATGTTGATCCGTGTACATCATGGTAAACCCATGATGCACCGACCACTTTGTAGAATGGAAATAATGCATCAAATCTTCCTTTATAATTGTTATCATAGTAACACCTCCATGAATATGGATTATCTCATCCTAATCATTGGTAAAATCAGATGGTCACTCCCCACCATTGAAAAATATTTACTCCTAGACAAGCAATCCGGATCCCCATATTATCACATCAATACATGGATTAGAAGATGGTAATGTTTTAAAAGTACATGATATTCATTTAATTGACCACCTGTAGATATTCTATTTGCATCTCACCAAAAACAATCATATATCCCTGAGAAACGGACTCTCACACCAACTGAGACCATGTCTACGGACTCAATTTATTTTCAATTCTTTTCCCGTATCCATGAGTATAAGATATCTCAAAATCAACTTATTAAATATACTTAACCAAAAACCAATAATAAATATTTAATTATGGGTGTAAAAATTCAAATTCAATGCTCGTATGATTTTTTAAATTAGAAATGATTTCCCCTAGAATATAATTCAACCAAAATTTCAAGGCATAGACCACCATATCAAACTCATTATCAAGTATGGGATAATTCAATTACGGTGGACTCTAATATTTTAATCTATATTCTAGAATGTGATCTTCTTGTATCAACACTTGCCCAATTCTGATCTCAGATACATTAAAAACATGGTATAATCTTTACCTGACTCTGGTAGGAAAATAATTGTTTAAGTGGTCAAATTCCTATTTATCACGTGAAATGAGATTTCACATTATTTAGAACACTCAAACATTATACCCATATAGGTAATTTTGATAATGGTACTACAAAGAATGAATATTATTTAATGATATTTTTATAATGACATGAAAAAATAAAAAAACATCATATATCACCAAAATTATTTTGTTTCTCCAATGAAACGACTACATTGGCATTTTATGGGTCCATTAATACACATTCCCCTTATATAATGTGACCCATGATGTGTAACTTTTAAATCACTAAATGACATTTAGATATCCATTTAAATATCCTATTCTCTTTAAGTGTGCTCTAGATGATTTCAATTTATTGGAATGATCATAATTAGTTTTGGAGTCCACCAATATTTCATCAATGAATAAAACCACAAAATGATCATTCAATTCGTGGAATATTTGTTTTATCATGTCCATAATATATCTAAGATAATTTTCTTTCTAAAAATGCATTACAATGAACTTATACAGTCCATTATCCCTTCTGAATAAATTCATTGTTGTATATGAAGGTCTCACCCAGAACAGATGATATACTAATATTAGATATATCCTAGAGAAAAAATAAACACCACTCATATAGTAAAAAAGTTAGCAACATATAAAATAGAAAACACGTTCATGATCATCACCTCGTTAAACTTATTATAATGGACAAATAATGTAAACTTTTAGTCATCCTTCTATGAAAAAATGGTAATGTAAAGGTGATGTATTCTAATGGATAAAAAATTTACTCTCCAACTCTTATAACTAATTATTATGCTCTAGTTTCTCTACTTGTTATATTCTATAATGTTGAATTGAAATTGTTTTAACTCTTCATGTTAGATACATTTTGAACCTTACCACTCTCTAATAGAACTGCAATGAAATTTCCTTAAGAAACAAGGGTAAAAAATGATCAACAAATAGATGGAAGATATCATTCTCAACCCCTCATCATCAAACACAAGTCTTTAAAAAAAGATTGTGAGATAAATTATGATTGAAAAACTATCCCCAAATTTCCTTTATTCTTATTCCATTCATCACGGTGAGGAAATCAATTATCATCTAGATACATGAATGTTACCAATGGATGGTATTAATTGAAGAGGTAAAACATGATACCTACCATTCCATAACTAGAATTAGGTCAAAACCTGAAATATTAAGCACATAAATGTCCCAAAAAAGACAATACCCACCAGCCAAAAGGGAACACATTTTATAATGATACATTCCTTCTTATTTCTCACCCAATGATATGTTGGTCGGACAAACCACACACATGAACACTCCTACCATACCAAAACCATCCATGTTTCAAGATGATATAAATGAATGAGAATATATTATATCAAACATGGAACTAAAAAGAATGGAAAAATAATAATAGTAATTTAGATAGTCTATGTCCTTACATCAGTACTGACATGTATAAGACGAACCGTATGTATCATTCTTATCACTTTACAATTGGCTCTTTTTTGAGTCGCATACACTAAAAACTATACTAATATGGGTTACCATTTTTTAGAGTGCCACATCCCACCCCTTGATAGGTAAAACTTGTTGAACACCTACTTCCTGGTTGGTATGGGATAGCAGATACACTATTGATTCTATGAATCATCCTTGTTCCTACATCGCCACTAATGTGTATGGGGTTCTTACTAAAAATTTCTACATTATTCATCCTTCCATAAGATTGGAATTCTTATAGTTGTTTGACGTAGTAAAATTTCATTTGACTGGGAATTCCACACTGATTGAAGAACACATAGTGGGTATTCTATACGGCCAATCCACTCCCTTGTTTACTATATCTAGTTGCACCATAGTGAAGAAACTCATAATAGCTATTCCATGAATCGTAGGCTGAAACACATGATCATCCAACTGAAACCATATTCCAAAAAACATTAATCCACCTCCATGTTCTACAAAAAATATCCAGATCCCCTACCTCAAAAATCTTATTCAAATCAAATATATTCACCAAAGACTTTGTCTAACAACAAATTCCATCCTAAAAATTCATTATCAAATCTCCCATGTCTTTAATAAATGTGGGATCAAATCACTTCATGTCAGTGAACTCCCTAGTAAGAAGAAATGTACTTTCCATAGCCCACCATGTGTCCCTTTCCATAAACTGAAAAAAAACAATTAATATTATCATAGAACTTATGTACCTACCTGTCACATGGAACCAATGGTGTAACTATTATATCCATATAAGTAGAATTTTCTACAATTGATACCATTAGTTCCATTGGAAATATGGGTCATGGTGTAATATATCAATATTCTAGAACACACTTACATGGAAACAGAAAATATAGCTTCAAAAATATACAACATTGGGCTCACAAATATGCATATTCAAAACACCCCACACACACTATCCCAAAGAGTAAAACCCCAAAATTATCACAACCCTCAACCATATGTATTCTTTATCATGGTTATCCGGGGGAAAATGGATTCTAAAATATTAAACATCCAATTTTACACAACTTTTTCTCATTTTAATTTAAATAATTTCAATTATAATTTTTTGAACTTATTTGTCAGTCCCATTTCATTGAAACCTATATTAAATAAAAAAACAAATTTATTTTCCATATCCCATTAATAGAATGTGTAAAAAAATTCAAATGAAAATAATGTTATATAAATTTCTTTTGTATCTAATATGATGCATGAATTCACTAACCACATTCCAAACTAGTCCATGAGTAAATTTATAGAAATAGTAACATCACACCATAAGTTCTTAAAGAAAGTGAAATAATATATAAATATTATAATAAATCATCAAGAAAAACAATACCCCATTGGAATATGGGTTTTCATCTAGAGACAGGTCATATACTCTTAGAATCAAGAACATTATCGAGGCCCCACCCTTTATAATATCTGGTATACCTTTCCAAAAAATGTAAATTAATAAAAAATAAATCCCCAATAATACCACATTTGTAAAATATGTACTATGTTAAACAAAATTTGTTCCTTTTATCAGTTAAACATATAACCACAAGAACATCTCCCAATATTATATAGAGTACTAGCTTGTAGAAAAGGTCAAATGACACACATGGGGACACTACTGAGCTTTCCACATCATCAACAAAAATCAATGTTAAAAATATCCAAATAAATAATAATCAATAACAATGCATAAATTAATATATTTCAAAAAAAATTAAATTCCAAAAAAACCCTAGAATTAATATATCATTGAATAATAGGTTCATTTACATTTGGAAATCAAATATATATTCCAGGTGACAATCCCCCAAAATAGGTCAAAAAATCATCTGAGTCCCCACATCCAAGATTCTTGTGGAGTAAAAAATCAACCATCTAACATATGGTCTATTCCATTAATTTAATCTTTGACCATGAAATATTCTCAAGTATAAATGGCGACCCATGCAGGGTGAGAGTATGGATAAATTGGCCACCACCAATTGGTCTAATTCAAATATCTTGTTAATAGATATTAAATGTAGAGGTATTAATAAATGATATATATATATATATCAAAAAATAGGATTTATCAATAAATAGTTTCAAACATCCCCAACACCCCCTAGGTTCCACTTTTCCATGTCTCGAAGCCCCATGAAAATATTGATAAATTTATTATCAGATAAAAATGGTTCCAAACTAAAACTGAAATTAAATTGATCCTCATTAAACATCAGGTTCTTACACATACACAAAAACTTCACCAAAAAATCATAAATCTCGACCAACCATTCCACAAATATCATGAAATCCATTATGTTATACTACATTAATCAATGATATAGGATTCACCTTAAATGAAATGAAAAATAATCAATATAAGAAGTATTACATAGATTTGGTTCTATGGTAAGGGGGAGTTCCAAAAAATAAATTACTTTAACTACACGCTCCAATAGCTCAAAAGAATGATAATCTAGGGAGAAACCATTCTCCCTTAGTCGGACTAAAGATATCTACATTGTTGGATGACTCTTGATGAATAATATCAATCCTTAGTCATCACAGATCTCCTATACATGTTAGAAAATCTAAATTTATGGCCTATGACTATATTCATCTTGTCAGAAATAATCTGAAAATTCTTGCTCCTACTCTATAATATATTTTGTAAATGGAACGTCAAATCCCAAATCATTGGTCCAACACAAAAGAGATCTATAGGGAGTCCCATTAAATTCCTTTAATGTATTATTAATATTTAAATTACTATAAAAATTATAATTGATAAACACATCCATGTGTAGGTGACTTTACATAAATATATAAAAAATGATTACACATGCACTCATATATTCTCCACAATCGTAACAATTTTTCTTATCTAACCATCAATTCAATGATGAATGGTAGTAAAAGGATCCAAATCAAATTTTCTCATCACCCTGTGATGTTTCAACAACTATACCATATATTACCTCTCCATGACATTAACAATAATACACTCCTCGATCCATAATATAAGAGGAATAAAATTTATTCTCATCCCTAATCACCCAAATATCATCACATACACTTATATGTAATGGGATAGTGGGGAAAAAAATAAAAATTTCATGTGTCTCACATATGGGGACATATAATAATTGTAAGTAGACACATGTAACAAAATGGTTCTTGTTCGAGAACCATGTAACTAAGTATTACAATATGAACATCATCGTAGAATAATTTATCCTCAGTCACCAAAATTGACCACTCAATGAATAATATATCTTTGAAATTCCAAGATGAACTTATGAGGATAAGTCATGAAAATAATGAAGAACCATAGATTTAACATAATTTGGAAAAAGACAAACTCAAATAAAAAATATAATATTGATCAAAATTCAATCAACCATGAGGTGTGGAACAATGTAATACATGTCATCAACACACATCTAACTCTAAGTATCAACAATGAGATTCCTAAACCTACAAGAAAAAAGATGAATTAAGTTCCAAATAGTGTACTAAATACCGTTAAATGTACTGACTCATATAATTTTCCACTACTAAAATCCACTTATACACTCTCTTTAAATCTAGAAGCATTAAAACAACACCCCCTAATGGTTTCCTATTCATAACAAGACCAAATAAATTACTCGTCTATATGGTGTTAGAAGTCAGGAATTCTTTATCTATCAATAATAGTAATTGCTTATACTGATAAAGAGTAAAATCAAAATGAGACTAAATATACTTCATTATCATATTATTTTTATATATAAAAAGAATATATAGATTATTTAAGGGAAAAAATGTTTTAAATGAATCACCACTTCCTCCAAATCTAGATCATGGGTGGAATAAAAACTCAATAGAGGATATAGATTCCTAGTCCCATATATGAAGACACCTACTTGACCCCAATATTTTGGAAAACACTAGAAAATCCCATGGATCCATGTATGGTCTGATGAAAAACTTCTAAATAAAATAATTCATTATAATACTCAATGCCCAGATCTCATATGATTATATATTATATAAATTTGTGGACGTTAGTGAGGAATGATTTAATAATTATATTAATGAATCAATGTCCCATCAAGCTATTAGCATGAAAATACTTTTTTAAACTATATATATAATAAAATATAAATCTTAGAGACTTAACCACCTATTTCTCAAATAAATATGTTTACAAAAACGTTGATAAGAAAAAAAAGACATTGAATTCTAATGGCCCATATGATATTCCTTCCTTTTAATAAACAAAACACAATATACTTAAAAATCAATGAATTCAAGTCTCTTTTGAAATATTTTGATTAATGTATTAATAAAATTAAAATAATACATTATAGTTCATAAATAATGGTCATATATTAAATTTGTATAGATCATCCAAAAAATATAATCGTTCCCATAAACCACTCATAACCCAATCATATATCATGAAAACTATACTGGAATTTAACTATAATAGTCATTTCCAAATGAAAATGAATATCCACCACCATGAGTGCCAAGTTATGAAAAAAATAGGTAAATTGAATGAAACTGACACTCAAGTATAAAAAAAATAAAAACATTGTAGATTATAACATTCTGGTAACATATATATTTTCTGGACTTCATAGTGCTGACATCATTATGGCAGGAACTAATCAAACACTTCTTCATTTACTCATTGAATGTAATAAAGACCTCTAAAAAGAACTCTGTAAGCCCAATATCTAAAATGGAATGGTACATTATGGGGACATCCTCTAACTAATTAATATCATATTATTGGAAAAAATCTAATTTCCCTATAATTGATATAACAATTTTGGAAACTATTATTTTTTTCTAGAACATATTCGGACCACTTCCAATTCAATGTGTATAATAAATTTTTATGCATGGAATATAATGTTTATTAAATCCTAAATTTCAACGTAGGAACTAATTAATAATTAACTCAATGGAATATTGAGAACTGCTAGGTTTATAGTCACATGAGTAACTGTATTATGGATGAACCTGTATCAATCAAAATAATTATTGTGAAATTTAATCTACAATTCTTCTCCCGTGGAATATTTAATGAATCACCTCTCAAGGTGAAACTAGCTACACATAAAGTCTCTCAATCACCTCTACCCCAATTTTCACCTCCTTTTACATAGTCACAATTACTGGGGTATCAACATTTCAATTAGTTTTATTAATGAAAAAGTATATTTATTCCTATCTACAATTCTCACATTGTAAACGAAAAAGGGAAATGTGGATCAAATTCTTATGTTGAGTCCCGATAGCCCGCATGATAAATTTACCAAAATAAAGTGAAATCAACTCATGGTTATTTACTAACATCACCATTATCCACATAATTATTCATGAAGCCCATATAGATATCATTTCATTAGCTATCTAATTAATTTTACTCCTATTTGAATACGATGAACAATTCCCATATATCCCAACTAATATGATTAACAAATTCTGGTACATGATAATCATTCCCTGTTTGGATCACACTAAAACTGATGTCAATATCCTATGACTAGTTCATTTTCTCTAAATCAGAGATTCTGTAATCATATATTTCAAATAATAACTGATGGAACTCACTATAAATCATTACCCCTATGTCAGGTCAACCCTCATACATTCAACTGAGATAAATTTCCACACCTCACAATCCTTAACAAGACACAAATTTTGACCAAGTGAAATATATAAAAAGAGAAAAAGTAACTCCTATACTCAATATTATGGTATATATTATAGATAATTTATCACCATCGAATTCACTAGATTCATTTAAATATTATAAACTTTAACATTATTCATACATATGAACAAGAAATCTTGTATCATGTATAATTCTAGAGTATCTAACACAAAATTAGCATTTCCCACCTTGGAGGATCAAAAAAATTATGTCACATACATTTCATTATAGTGGACCCCAGTTAACGATCAACAAATCATTCTACCATGCATCTTAATACACCCAATTTAACTAACATTCATTCTCTACCAACCCCATGAAATCCTTACAACTTCCACACACCAGTTTCCATCATCACAATCATCTATAGATATGATACGAAATTTTCATGACCAACCCCATCCCAAAACAACTCATAGGATGAGAGTAATGATGGGAGAGACACCCAAATCCATCCAATAATAGACCCTAGGTTGGAATGTATGTCCAAGAATATAAGACATATAAATTAAATGGATTACACTAATAAATAATAGAAAAATTCAATTAAATACACCAATAAAACCCAAATAATAAAAATAAATTCCAATATCCCAATGTTTGTATTTTCATAAAGAATCAAATCCTATAAAATAAATCACATTTTAGGGTGACCCAAAAGTTGGTCGAATCATCGTGCAAGAAGTTTATAACATCACCACTAAAACCATCATGGAAATATTAATGATTTATTTTTATATATAGTGGTGTACATACTTGTATACACCTTTTTATCCACTTCATTACCTCTAATGAAATTGTTAACAAAGCATACTAATGTTACAGTGAATAACATACTGATTCAATATTTACTTGAATATTGAAAACTATCACCCAAACTCATGATGGATTACAATCCACAGAATGTATTCCTGAATCATGTCATATTATGAAATTAGAATATCATGATGAAACTCCTTAAACACCTCCACAACATTCTATAACTCCTACACCTCAATGGATAACAACTCGGTACTCCAATGCCTTCTATTTAAGCACATATCAACATCTCATATAACAAACATATCTATATCAACATAATAATCACATATTAAAAAATATTAATATCGTATATCACATATATAACCACAAATAAACGATCAAAATTGTACAATCCTAGCAAAAAAGAATCATGAACAGAAGGGAAATCAACCTTATTCTCCCATTAAACATGGAATATCCCCCACTAAATATCACATGTGTTAAAAGATTATACACATTCTAAATACTGATTATCAAAATCTATGGGTAACCACAATCCAAAAAAGCATTACTACATCTAAAAGGTATGTCATGGATGAAGTATTATTTATCCATAAAGTTCACCAATGAGTAATATGATGGGAAGAATATTAATACTAAAAACATTACAGATATTTTAACATTATCTCACATGGGTGTGGTTTATAGGAAATTAAAAATAAGATAAATAATATAGTATGACTTTAAATCCATAGCTCAATGTTAATTCAAAAATAACACCACCGATACCTACCAATATCCCAAAACCTGCCCTATAATTCACTAATAACCACTACAACAACAATTACACAAACTATACCCTCATTTCACCAAAATAAAAAAAATATCAAAAAAATTACTTCTTACATATCCATTGTAAAATTTCAAATATAATATTTTCCCAACATCATTAAATTAATTTTTAAATTTTCTCTATATTTAATAAAAAACCATTCATTTTCCATCAACTATGTTAATTCCAAGAAATTATTGAATATTTACACCTAAAAATGATTCATTAGAATCTATTTTTTATGAAATTGAAACCCACATATATTAATGTATTCATTTTTTAAAATATATTATATACTATCTTGAATCATAAAAATAACACCACCATAAACAACTAACCACCAAAAAACTACAACACAACATTTAAATACAATACTAACAACTTATAGAATTTCATTATAATTTCATGACCAGTAGTCACGGCCTCGAATAACAAATCCCCCATTAAAAAAACATAAAATTCCATTCACCACATCAAAATAAACAACCACAACTTATTGTTCCTACAATAGTAACCTCCAATAACAAATTCCACAAAAAACATTCAGAAAATTAAATCAATTCACAAAAATTTCCATCCTACTAAAATCAAATCACATAAAGGTAACAGAAATAAAAAAAGAAACATCAAAACATGAAGTAAATCACAATAATATATAACTTTTAATCATAATATATATAAATATGATTGTGTTTATCAAAAATATTTTTACCATTTTATCATTATTTCAAGAAAAACATTTCATAACAATAATTTATATAATAACTTTTAAAAAGTTAATATAAAAAAATATTCTAAATAAAAATAATATCGTAGTATTGAATGAAACTTTTATTGACATAAATAAAAACCATAAATAATGAAAAATATCATATAATGGTATAAAACATATGTGAATTAACCGCATTCAATTCAATTTTATTAATTCCATCTCATTAGTTTCATATGGTCAATCCTTTGCAAACATCTATAGAAAAAATGACTCATAAAAACCTTAAATTTGTCAAATAATGAATATTTATTTATTCCATTACATAGAATATAGTGTAATAGGATTTCAAAATATAAAATTTAATCATAAATTATTCCAACAAAATGTCACAAATTAATTCCCCAACAAAATTTATCACATAAATCTCTATTAATGAAAAACAAAATATAAAAAAAATGAGTTCCACAACCTTATCTAGATGAATTACATAGAGGGAATCCTAGAGAATGGTATTAAAAACCACTTAGAGACCACAAATCAATTTATCTAATGAGGTAATGTTCTAATGGAAATAAAATTTCACTTGAATTTCTCAAATGATTTGTTTTTATTAACCTATGTGTTTGTACAAAAATGAATAACTTAAGTGAGATTTAGAATTTTTAATAAAATTGAAAACCTAAAGGATTGCTAAATAACCTGTCATTATCACACAATGATAGGGATATATTAAAAAAATATATAACACCCACACTTTTTAATACTCTTATTTCTATAATTTAAACATTAATCAATGAGAATTATAAGATATTACAAATGGTATTTATCTCCTCATTACTTCCAATATTCCAAAACATTAGAATTTAGGAACAAGATGATGAATTCATAAAAACATACCACTACACCATAAAAAACCTTAGGGTGAAGACACTAGGGATTCATGATACTACCATATATTATTTTCCTAAAGTGATACATGCATGTGTTAGAATATTTTCCATTTCCAAATATAATGCCCTAAGAACATCACATCGTGATATATTCTAGTCATTACTTTACCGTACATCTAAATCAAAACTATTTGATACAATAATATCATTGACTATATGTCTATCCTATGGAACATAATCATGGTATGATATAAAATTTGATTCCATGAATCAACAATTCAAATCATGAGAAACCAAAAATCAAGACTTCCCCTCTAACCTTTAATCACTATAAAACAAAACATAAAAGGCCACATCTTGAAAAACCTTCTCAGAAATAAATATAAACTCCAAATGTACCCTTATTTCTATTACATTTGATTGGAATGTCTAATGATTAATATACAAAGTGTAATTTCCATGTAAGGTCATGGTCATTTAAAAGATAACATTTTTAATAAATTTGGGTGATAATATCTAAAAATCATGAGTAATATATGACGTGCATGAATTAAGAATGATGATAATACAATATCATATAGATAAAGGTAGGATCAAAAAGAGAATAATTGATATATCAATGAATTTTGGAATAAAAATATGTAAATAATTGGAATGTGGCACATGTATAATATTGAAACAACATAAAAAATACATGCATCATTTCAATTACATCATAGCATAATATAAAAATATAAATGCACTATATAGATGCATAGTGTAGTAACTAGAAAGTAATATGTCCTAAAAAATATAATATTTGGCCAAATAAAACAAAATAAAGTCCACAGATTGTGATTTTATGACATATAAATAAAATTTCAATTTATTCATATGATGAATAATTTAATTCCAACCCATGGAATCATATTATATAAAATATCTTGTGTTCCACCTTATAATGAAATGAAACCTCCTGCATTCATCAATACATGGGCATAACATATATATTAACAATTATATGAGTTTCATATAAATAGAATATATTTTTTCATAGAATCAATCATAGATAGAATTGTAGAAATTTATTCAAATACCATTGAATGTGAGGAATAAGGTCTAGAGGTATTTCAATTTCAAAATGGAAGAAATTAATTATCTTTTAATATTTGAGTAAGAATCTATAATGGATTTTAGTGGAGAACGAGAGAATATGTTAAAAGAGACAATATAATTCTTTAAATATTTCATGAAATAACAATTTTTTTGAAAAAATAGTAAAATCAAATTGATAAATGAAAAAGTATAAAAAAAAATTATAGAAAACAACGGTTCAGTCATTGAATGAAATGTGAAAAAATAAAGGTTGTTGAATGCTGAGAGAGAAACAATGGTATATTTTGATGTTTTCATTATCATAAATAGAATAGTATAAATAATAAAATATAATAATACCTAAAAAATTCAAGAATAGGCATTCATCGGATTAAACAGAAAATGAAAATGGAATTTTAATAACAAGGGTAAATTCTGACCCAAGAGATGATCAATAGATGAAGAATTCTATAATGAACATTGTAATCTATGATTGGAGGATAAATTATTTTGATCACAATGAATACATTAATAAATCCCAAAAATATTTTCTAAGAAAATTAATAAGATAATATGATTAAAATGTTTTTACAATGCCTTTAAAATTTGATTTTATAAGGGATATTCTATAAACCCAACCCAAGTAAGCCTAAAGGTAGTGTATACTACCATTACATTAGCATTATTGCAATGGAACTAACCTCTTAAGGGATGGAGAGTTTATTAGTCTTAGTAAAATAGATACAAAAATGAGTCTTTTAGTGTATATTAATACATAGATTGCAATATATTTGTTTTAATGAAAATAACATTATTACACATTTCATTTCCTTTCATATCATTCTTAGTAATCATTTATAATCGTGGGGAAGGAATCAAAATAAGTATCAACTCCAATTCTCCGTAATTATAAGGCTCCGGCCTTAAACATTTCATAATCATGATTTAAATAAATAATTCAAATTGAGGATATTTTCAGGTTCATAGTTTTAGAGAGTTAGGTCATAACATATACATAACAACTTGAATATTACAAATAGACACATCTACCCAGTTTCCATTTTTTCATAAATTTAAAAACTCTTTGAAAAAAAGAGACATGACTAGTTCCATGTTTTAGACATCATGAATTTTCCTTAATCCCATCCTCTACCCTATTCCACTTTATATCATGTGAAATACATTTCAGAAACATGGTACGAGCATAAAAAACTCATTAAGGGAGACACAAAGAAAGAAAATTTTTAGTTTTTCAAAACAATAAGTAACCAATGAATACATTATCATAAGTAAAACTTTTCACCTTTAATAAGTAGAAAATACTCTTCATTGAATAAAATATCAATACTTACCATTTTGTAACCAAAATATTACCATAAAACCCATATAAAGAACACATAACATATAAATGTAACTTTGGACATAAACATACTTAAATGGAATAACCATAAGGTCGACTTCCACACATATCACTAAATGGAATATCTATACAGCTGACTTCCATACCCAATTCATTTGAGGTTATAACGTAACAAGTCATCCTGTTTTATCACGGAACCACCCTTCATTTGGTTTATCACGTAACCACCCATCAAATGTCCAAGTACCATTATAAAATCATAACTCATAAAATATTGAAAATATAAACATTTCACTAGTAACATTTAATTTGAAATCACAAGAAATCATTTCAAGATATTGAAATAATCAATCAATTTCAAAAACCATTTTCAATACCAAAACACCAAAAAACAGAATAATGGATTTCTTTTTCATTTTAGAAAACAATAAGGCTTATAGAGGAATCCAAATTACAATTACACTGTCGGAGAGGTCATTGGCACCAAAAACGTCAAAAAAATTAGATTTGTTATTCAGTAAAACGCTTCATAGAAAAAATATTAACTTTGAATGAAAGTAAAATTAAAAGGTGTTTATACAGTGTATAATGTAATTTCGTGTACTAAAAAAATATGCCTCAATGAAAGGAGAATGAGACAAAGTCTCTTACCTCGTGTCCGACATGACCAATTCGTTCTTTAATTTCCAGAATAATAAACTGGAGTTAATTTATACTTGCTTAAGAACATTTTGAAATTTTCTTATTCCTTTTATATCACTTATTACCATGTTATAAACATTATTTAATCATTTAAGTTAATAATGGTTGTTTTGTCGTACTTGAGTCACAAATGAACACCATATAATTACAAGTTGTCCATGTGGTCAATAATCTATTATCTCTAGAATGATAATCATGATTTAGATATCATATAAATTATATATATCCCATATATATATATATATGTACTTATAACAGTAAATAACATTTTGGAGATAATAAATGAAATGCACCGTTCATGGAGACGGTAAGTCGTACGTACGCATGAACGTTAATTTCATTTATATTTCGTACTTTAATGGAATTAAAACATAATTTTAAAAAGGTATATTATAATTTAAGTATAATATCATATATAATATCATTGACACTATCCTTTATATGTCCCACATATGGCATTAACGAGTCATATCACTTTGAGGGGGCGGTAGACTGCACTTTCTTAAATGGAATTATCACGTTTACCCATAATTTTAACCAAAAAGGTATTCTATAAAAGAGTAATACAAAAGTATAAAGAAAAAATAAAAATAATATATATCATATATAAATAAATTTCCATTATAATGGCCACAATAAGATCTGGTAGGAGATAATCGAACAATCATCATTTCATGAGGCGTTAGATTTCCATCCATAGAAATAGTATGTTCTTCATCCATTTGATGAAGGTGTGTGTCTGTGTAGTTCCAATACATCTCATAAAAACGTCCTAGTATATTAAGGATACTATTTTTGTTATAAAAAATGAATAAAAATATTTTATCAGTTGGAGAAATAAAATAAAATGAGTTAAGATTAATCGGTACCTTTAACTTGGGTAACTCACTTTGCTTTGAATCAAAAAATACTTCTTGAAGTTCCTTATGCCAAAGGTAAGGATTATATGAGGAGGATAAAGATCTTATGTGATTATTTGTTTAGGTTTTTCACGAGCCATGGGGCTTGAGAGTTGTGAGGAATGAGTAATAAGTGAGGGCTTTTTATAAGGGGAGGAGGGTCTCTTTAGGAAAGTGTGGAAATATTATTTTATTATATAATGATATTCAGTTTCTAACGGTCCAAAACTAATTAAAGTTGAAGATATAATGACTAATTATCGAAATAAAATCATCCAATAAGAATCAGATAGGTTTTGGATAATTTTTTAATATTTATAATCTAATTTATTTAAATATTTTACTAATAAGGTAAATATGACATCATTATTGTGTCATAAATAATTTAATTTATTTGATGTCTAAAATTATAAAAAAATAACATGATGTAGGAAATAGTTTTAGATTTCAAATAAATAATTATAGTCTAAAATATAGATAATATAACTCCACGTAAAAATTTATTTACTAAAAGATATTTGTTTGTGTCATTTTTATCATCACTTTAAGTTAATTAATATAAAGTTTCATTATCACTCCCATGTGGTTCCATGGGGTCCCAAAATCGACCAAAATATGCCCATGATCGTAAATGACTCAAAAAATAAGGTTATTACAAGTGTTAAGGTAACTTATTATTATTATAATATTCCTTTTACCTTGAATATCCTTATTTACCTTTAACTGTGGTAAATAAAAGTCAAAAGTTACAATTTACAAAAAATTAGTTTCTCTTCTTCAACCAAATTTTACTTACTTATAACAACCATGTATGTTGTATTTTCTAAATTAAATTTACAGAAGTGGTAAATTTTCGTTTCAATAAAAATTTCAGTTTTTAAATTATTACCAAGTGGTTTCAATATTCATCAAAAATTGATGTTTTTCAGAAAAATTCCAAAAAATCAGTCTGTGCTATATTTGATCATCCAAATTAAAAAATGATGTCTATTATAAAAAATTAAAAACATAGAAGTTTCACTAATTAATTTAAAATTAATTTTCTTTTCAAAAAAAATAGCTTGTTTTTATGAAATAATAACTATCAAAAGATTGATACTTTTTTATGTCCAATTTCAAAGTGAAATTAATTACAATGATAAAAAATGGATTAAAAGTATGAACATAATATAATTAAATTTAAAAACCAATTAAAAAGTAAATCTAACCATATAAATAAATTTGACTAAAAGGAACTTCTGAATTAAAATCCAGTATTATCCACTATTCATAAAAAATGAATTTTATCAGAAAAATACCCAAAATTTTTCCCATATAAATTTTGATCTCTCGATTATAAAGAATAATTTTATTGGGTCAAATATAACATATAAAAGTGACCAAAACATGATTTATATAGGGTTCACCCTCAAAAGGCGGTAAATCGACCTTTAAAAAAAATACTTAAGTATTTTTCATTAAAATTATATTAATTCATATTTTAAGCCTCTATCTTTTATTGGATAAATGTAAATGTATTTTAAAAACATGTATAATCATATTGTAGTTAGTTTTATTCATTCCTTTCAACACAACGTCAATGTGTTAACTAAAATTTAAAATAATATTATTATATTATTAGTGTGCAACGAAATATTTCAAAGAAACTTGTTGTTGCGTATCGGGTACACCATCGAGCATAGAAACCCCTTTAAAGTAAAATTAATATTTGATTCACCAAAATGAATAATTATAGAAAATATTTTGTTATTTATTTACCTGGGATATTACATCCATAACCGTTTTTGGAAATTGCATCCTCGTAATTTTTTTCACTTATCAAATAAGTGGGGGTATTTATCCTTCATTTCATTTTCATATTCTCACGTTGCCTCTACAACCATATGGTTTTTTCACAGAACCTTTAACAGGTGAATTACCTTATTCCACAACACTTTTACTCTATGGTCAAGAATCTAGAGTAGTTGTTCCTCATAAAAGAGATTCTCTTACAACTGAACTACCTCAGGACATAAAACATGAGATGGATCTGGAATATACTTTTTCAACATTGAAACTTTAAAAACATTGTGTACCAGGGATAATCATGGAAGTAAAGCCACTCTGTACATAACTTATCCAATTTTCTCTAAGATTTCAAAAAGTCCAATGAACCTCAGACTCAATTTTCCCTTCTTACCAATACACATCACACTTTTCCATGGAGAAACTTTGAGAAAGACCTAATAACCTACCTCAAAAGAAAGATCATTCCTCCTATTATCCGTATAAATTTTTTGTTTTATCTGAGCTATTCTCATTTTCTTCTGAATCAACTAAACTTTTCCTACCATCACTTTTACCAATTCTGTTCCCATCAGCTTCCTTTCATATACTTCATCCCAAAATTCTGGAGTTCGACAATGCTTTCTATAGTATGCCTCAAATAGAGACATTTTTATACTATAATGAAAACTATTGTTATAAAAATAATTAAACCAAGGAAAGATGTTGGTCCCAATTACCCTGGTAATCCAGTGAACAAGCAAGTAGCATATCCCTTATGGTATGAATTGTTCATTCTGACTGCCCATTTAAATGCAGATGAAAAGTTGTACTAAAATTTATTTCATTACCCAACGACTTATGAAAGTCTTTCCAAAAGTTAAAATTAAACACAAGATCATGATCAAATACAATGGATATGGGAACCCCATTTAACATGACTATCTCATTATCATATAACAAAGAAAGTTGATCTAGAGATAATGTATATTGAATAGGAAAAAAATGAGTATATTTAGTCAACCGATCAACAATAATATCGATTGCATTGTTCCCTCAATATGTCTCTGGTAATCCCACAACAAAATCCATGGATATATTTTCCCATTTACACACTGGCACCAGTAAAGACCGAAGAATTCCTTTCGGTAACTGCCTCTCTTCTTTAACCTGCTGAAAAGTCAAAAAAATCATAGAAAAATCACCAATATCTCTTTTCATTCCATCCCACCAGTAATACTCCCGAAAATATTTGTACATATTAGTACTGCCTGGATGAGCTGAAAAAAGGAAACTATGAGCTGCACATAAAAACTAATTCTTCAACTGTAAATCTCAAGGCACACATAAAATTTTCCCAAACCTCAAATCACAATCATTATAAATGTTCAATTCAGGAAACTTACCCTTCTAAACCAACTCTACACTTTTCTGTAACTCACTGTCTTCTTTCTGTGCTTGCTTTATTCTTTCGAATAGAGATGATTTCAAAGACACCTCAAACAAAACAGTATAATTTCCTGCAACAAAAACTTCAATGCCAAATTTCATCAAATCAATAACCAAAGAATTTCATTCCAAAAATATCATGGTTAATGAAGCATTACATTTTTGACTCCAAGCATCATCCACTTTATTTTCCTTTTCTAGATGGTAATGAAACGTGAAATCATAATCATTGATTAATTCAAACCATCTCCTCTGTCTCTTGTTCAATTCTTTTTTAGAGAATATATGCTTTAATCTTTTGTGGTTAGTATATATTTCACATTTTACTCCATACAAATAATGCCTTCAAATTTTAAAGCAAAAAACAACAGCAGCAAATTTCCAATCATGTGTAGGCTCATTTAAGTCATGAGGCTTCAACTGATGTAAAGTGTAAGAAATTACCTTGTCATTCTTCATAAGGAAACATCCATGTCCTTTCAGCGAAGCATCACGGTAAATAACAAAATCACCACTTCTGGAAGGTAGCACGAAAACTGGAGCATTAACCAATCATCTTTTCAATTCTTGAAAACAATCATCGCATTCTTTTGTCCAAAGGAACTTAACACATTTTGGAGTTAACTTAGTCATTGTATTAGATAACTGTGAAAAAAATCACAAAAAACATCTAGTAATAACCTTCTAAACCAAGAAAACTATGGATCTCAGTTGTATTTGTGGGTCTTGTCTATTCTTCTACAATATTTGTTTTAGTAGGATCAACATTTATGCCATTTTTTGAAACAATGTGACCAAGGAAAGAAATTTGTTATAACCAAAACCCACACTTGTAGAATTTCCTAAAAAGTTTATTTTCTTTTATGGTTTGAAAGATAACCCTTAATTGACTTTCCTGTTTCTCTTTATTTTTGGAATAGAAAAATATCATAAATGGACACAACCACAAACTTATCCAAGAACTCACGGAAAATTATATTCATAAGATCCATAAAAGCAGTAGGTGCATTGGTTAAACAAAAATTCATAACTAAAAATTCATAATGGCCATATCTAGTACGCAACACAGTCTTTGGAATGTCTACTTCCTTTACATTCAACTAATGGTATCCTAACCTCAAATAAATCTTCGAAAATTCTTGAGCTCCATAGAGCTGATAAAACAAATCATCGATATGAGACAAATGATTCATTTTCTTAACAGTGTTGTTATTCAATGCTCTATAATCAATGGAAAGTCTCATTGAACCATCATTCTTTTTATCAAACAAGATAGAAGCACCCCATGGTGATGTGATAGGTCGAATGAAAACTTTTTCTAATAACTCTTGAAATTTCTTCATGAACTCTAAAAGTTCAATTTGAGCCATTCGATAATAGGGCTTTGAAATTGGGTTAGCATTAGGAACGAAGTCAATAATAAATTCAACTTCCCGATCAGGTATATTACCAATCAACTCATTAGAAAAAATATCAAGGTACTAATTTACCACTGGCACATCATTAATATCAACACTTCCATTATTTTCAACAATATGAGCAAGGTAACATTCATTTCCATATTTTACTATTTTCTCAGCTTCCTGATATGCTATCAAAATCAGGGGTTCATTCTTGTACACAAACTGAAAATATTTCTAAAAAGAATCATCTTTATCTCTGTAGTCAATCTTAGCATAATAAAAAAAAGACAATCCATATAAAAAATAATCAAACTCTACTGGAGGCAAAACAATTTGGTTTGCATGTAGATTATTCCCACACACAAGGACATGAAGGTTTTTATAATTTATTTTTTTCTCAAAATTTCCCCCCGGTGTTTTTACCATAAGTTCATGATTAATATCTTGAGATAGAAATCCCAATTTACTAGAAGATTTTTCCGAAATGAACGAATGTGTAGACCCTAAATCAAACAAAACATTCACATAATCTGAATAAACAAACAGTGTACCTGATACTAAATCATTTGATGGCCCAGCATCTACTGATGTAGTTTCAAAGGATTTTGCCACATGTTTCTACTTGTAGTCTGGATGATTTCCCTTAGTTGAGTTCTTCGTTGGACACTCATTTGCATAATGACACATTTCATTTATCTTAAAACATTTTACTAACTATACATCAGATTTTTTCTTACCATTAACCTAAACTTTTTCAGTGCAATTTCAAGACATATTTCCCATTTTACCACATCATTAGCACTTATCAGAATTGAAACGACATTCCCCAACATGCTTTTTACTACAATTTTCACAAACCAAAAACTTAAGTTTCATATTATCAGAATTTTTTGAAGAGTTATTCCCTTTCACCAGCCACCTCAACCTCTTATTATATTGTTTGTCAAAGAACACTAGATCATCAGTAAACTCCATTTCCACCTTCTCTACACAATGAGAAAAAAATTCCAAACTTTTGATCTCTTGAGAAGCTAAATCCCTTCAATACATTGGCTTTAATCATGAGTAAAAATGGTTGATTTTACTTTCAAGATCTCGTATAAAATTGGGAGCATACCTTGCTAGCCGAGTGAATTTTGATTCATAAGTAGCAACTGAGTCATCCTCCCGCCTCAATTATAGGAATTGTTTTTCCATCATAATACGAACCACCATAGGAAAATATTTCTCAAGAAACATACATTTGAATTCATCCCAAACAAGAGAATCAATCTCCTCACTATCCCAAATATTTTCACCATCGACCACCACTAATCAGCTTCACCATCAAAACGGTAAATAGAGAGACTAGTCATTTGATGTTCTGAACAACCCCTGACATCGAAAATTTTCTCCAGTGATTTAATCCACCTTTCTTCTAGGACAAGTTTAGATGATCCTCTGAATGATGGGGGATGTTTCCTCATGAAATGATCTACTATTGACGTGTTCCTCTATGGTCGATCTACCTAATCTCGTGCGTAGATACCACTACCATTTATATCCTGATTCAACTATGCTATCACTGCAACAAACTATTCTATTCTGTTTCTTACCATCTCTAATTGCTGATTTGGAAGGTTGTGCTTCTCTTGATGTCGTCCCATCATAGCTCTCATGTTTCCTCTATGGAAAACCATTCTAAACATAGAAATATATTAGGCAAAGTAACATGTTAATTTGTAAATTATATATCATTTCGATCACACCATATATTAATTTAGAGACATTAATTTAACAACATCCTAAGTCCTAAAGTTATCTAAAACGACCTCTGATACCAACTATAAGGCCCTAGCCTCAAACATATCATAAACTTGAATTAAATGAATAATTCACATTGATGATCTTTTAAGGTTCATAGTTTTAGAGAGTTAATTCATAACATATACACAACAACTTGAATATTACATGTAGACACATCTACCCCGTTTCTATTTTTTTCATAAACTAAAAACTATTTGGAAAAAAAATCATGTCAAGTTCCATGTTTTAGATAGCATGAATATTCTTAGATCCCATCCTTGACATTATTCCACTTTATATACTGTGAAAAACATTTCAAAAACATGGGATGAGCATAAAAATCTTAGTAAGTGATACACAAAGAAGTAAAACTTTTAGTTTTTCAAAACAACAAGTAAACCATGAAGACTTTATCAAAAGTAATACTCTTCACCTTTAAGAAGTAGTAAATAATCTTCTTTGAATAAAAGATAAATACTTACCATTTTGTAACAAAAATATTACCATAAAACCCATATAAATAACACATAACATATAAAGGTATCTTGGGGTATAAACATACATAAATGGAATTACCAAGTGGTCGACTTCCACACATATCATTAGATGGAATAGCCATACGGCCAACCTCTATACCCAAGGCATTGAAGGTTAAAACGTAACCGCCCATCCTAGTTTATCACGGCACCACCCTTCATTTGGTTTATCACGTAACCACCTGTCAAATTTCCAACTACCATTATAAAATCATAACACATATATATTACAAATAGAAACATTTCACTAATAACATTTAATTTTCAATCAGAAGAAATGATTTCAAGATATTGATGTAATAAATCAGTTTTAAATACCACTTTAAAAAAAACACCCAAAAACTAAATAAGTTCTTTCTTTTACATTTTATAAAACATTAGGGAATATTAGAGGAAGCCAAATAACAATTACGGCGGCATAGAGGTCATTGTCGCCGCAAAAATTAAATACAATCCTTTTTTCATTTAGTAAAATGCTTCGTAGAAGAAATATTATATTTGAATGAAATTAAAATTCAAATGTGCATATACATCATATAAAGTAAAGTCTTGTGTTAAAAAAATATCCCTCAATTAAGAGAGATTGAGACAAAGACCCTTACCTCGTGTCCGACTTAACCTGTTCGTTCTTTAATCTCCTGAATAATAAAGTAAAGTTAATTTCTTATTTCTTGATAATATTTTTAAATTTGTTTATTTATTTTATATCACTTATTACCATGTTATAAACATTAAGTAATCATTTATGTTAATAATGGTTGTTTTGTCGATATTTGGTACTTCAGCCAAAATTTAACACCATATAATTACAAGTTGTCCATGTGGTCAATAGTACATTGCCCCTAAAATGATATTCATGATTAAGATATCATATAAATCATCTATAACTGGTATATATATGTATTTATAATAGTACATAACATTTTTGAGATAAGAAATGAAATTCACCGTTCATGGAGACGGTAAGCCGTACGTACGCATGAATGCTACTTTCATTTCTATTTCATAATTTAATGGAATTAAAACATAATGATACATAGGTATATTATAATTATAGTATAATATAATTTATAATATCATTGAAACTATCCTTTATACATCCCACATATGGAATTAACGAGTCATATCACTTTGAGGGGGCGGTAGTCCGCACTTCCTCAAATGAAATTATAGTGTTTATCCATAATGGAAACCATAATGGTATGATATAAAAAAATAATACTGAAGAATAAATAAAACATAAACATAATTAATATTATATATAAATACCTTTCCATCTTAATGGCTACCATGATAGGTGGTAGAAGATAATCTAACAATCCTCATTTTGTGAGGTGTTAGTTTTCTATCCACAGAAACAGTATGTTGTTCATCCATTAGATGGAGGTGTGGGTACGTGTAGTTCAAATACTTATCATAACAACATCCTAATTTATTTAGGATACTGTTTTTGTTATAAATGAATTTAATAAAAAGAGTTTAGGGGTTAGTGAATTAAAATATAAGAAACAATGTTAAGAGGAATAGCAACCTTTAATTTGGGTAAATCCCATTGGTTTGAAACAAAAGAACATCTTGAAGTGACTTTTACATAAGGTAAGGAATCTAGGAGGAGGAGAGGGATCTTTAGATATTATTTAGTCAGGGGTTGGATGATCCAAGGTGATTGAGAGGTGTGAGGAATGAGTATGAAATGAGGGATTTTCATAAGGGGGAGGAGGGGCTCTTTAGGATAGTGTAAAAAAATTATTATATTATATAATGGTATTCAGTTTCTAAAGGTCCAAAAATAATCAAAGTCGAAGATAAGATTCATCATTGTCTAAATAAAATCATCCAACAATAATTGGATAGGTTTTGGATAATTTTTTAATATTTATAATCTTATTTACTTAAATCATTTATTAATGAGGTAAATACAGCATCATTATTGTGTCATACATAATATAATTTATTTTATGTATAAAAATAATAATAAAAAAGGCATGATTTAGGAAATATTTTTAGATTTCCAATAAATATTTATTGTCAAAAATATATCTTATATAAGCCCATGTTAATTTTTATTTACTAAAAGATATTTGTTTGGGTCATTTTTATCATTACTTTAAGTTATTTAATCTAAAGAGTCATTATCACTCCCACGTGGATCCATGGGGTCACAAAATCAACCCAAAGATTATCATGGTCGTAAATTACTAAACCAATAAGGTTAAGAGAAGTGTTAAGGAAATTTTGTATTATTATAATATTATTTTTACATTGAATTGCCCTATTTACCTTTAACTATTGTAAATAATAGTCAAAAGTTACTATTCACTAAAAATTATTTTCATCTTATTAAACCACATTTTACTTAATAATAAAAACCTTGTATGTTCTATTTTCAAAATTCTATTCACAGAAGTGGTAAAATTTCATTTAAATGAAAAATCCAGTTTTTTATCTACTACTAAGTGGTTTTACTATTTATCATAAATTGAAGTTTTTCATAAAAATACCAAAACATCATCCTAAGCTATATTTGATTTTGCAAATTAAAAAATTATATCTATTTTACCAAATTAAAAACATTGAAGTTTCATTAATCAATTTAATATTAATTCCTGTTGTCAAAACAAATAGCGTGTTTTTATGAAACAATAACTATCAAAAGATTGATACTTGTTTTTATCCAATTTCAAAGTGAAATTAATTACACTGAAAAACAATGTATTAAATGTTATAAAAATAATATAATTACTCTTTATAACCAATTAAAAAGATAATCTAACCATATAAATAAATTAGATTAAATGGTACTTTTTAATTAAAATACATTATTTTTCACTATTTATAAAAAGTGAATTTTATCAGAAAAATACCAAAAATTTACCCAAAGTAAATTCTGATGTCCCAATTCTAAAGAAGAAATTTATTTGGTCAAATATAACATATAAAAGTGACCATAAATATATTTTCATAAAGTTCACCATCAAAAGCCTGTAAATCTACCTTTTAACAAATATTAGAGTATTTATGCTTAAAATTAAATAAATTAACATTTTAAGACTCTATCATTTATTGAATAAATGTAAAAATATTTCACAAAAAATGTATAATCATATTTTTGTTAGTTATATTCATTCCCATAAATACAAAGGCTAGGCGTTAACTTCAATTTAATATACTAATATTATATTATTAGTGTGTAATGAAAGATTTCAATGAAACCCATTATTGAGTATTGGGTACGCCATCGATCATAGAAACCCCTATAAAGTAAAATTAATATTTAATTCACAAATATAAATAATTATGGAAAATTCTTTTTTCTTTATATACTTGGGATGTTGCAGTAACGGTATAGTTTAGTGGATGAAATAATGAATTAATGATAATAATCAATATAGAAAGGTAATAAGTAAACACGTATTCCATATAATCAAAAAGACGGAGTAGAATGTTTATAAATAACATGACAATAAAAGTAACTAAACATGCAAGCTATTTAATATAACAGGATAAGGTATAATTAATATCAAATAATGAATAACTAAAATCTATTCAGTTTAATCAATAAATTAAAAATGAAATTCATCATTAGATATATTCATAGTGAAAAAATCATGGATAATAATAAATTATTAAAAATGAAGGAGATTCTAAATTATTGGACACCATGTTTCATAGGAACATGAAACCTTTATTTTTATGATATATTCTCAAGATACATTAAATCTATTGGTATAAACCCATATATTCTTCTTCCAAACTAACCCAACTCATTTTTTTTCAAACTAATTTCTTCCCATGAAACCACTAATGAATCATGGGTATTATCTAAAATGGTCCCCATCATGTAGGGATTTAATTTATTGGTCCCCAACCTTTATAGTTTTTGTCTAAATATTTCCTAAAATATCAAATAATTGGTTTAATTCAAAAATAAATTAACCTATCAATTATCCATGTTTAGTAAAGGATACAGAATTATCGATATTCCCCCTATAAATCAGATATCATTAAAAGTAAAATCCATATAGAAATATCATACATGGTTTTGGAAATAAAGATATGAACAATAAATCATATGGAGAATTTGGGGAAATTCAATTATCAATGATCATATTAAATTGAATCTATCAAGGGGACTAAAAAATGAATCAAGGAACCAAATTTCAAAAAAATATGAGGTCATATCTACCAAAACCCATCTAGAAGAATAATTTTGATTGTATCAACGGAACTTATCCCATTTTGATTAAAAATAAATGGTGGTTTTCATTGATGACTATAAATAATTTAAAAACATATTTTGAAATAATTTGTGAGCAAAATGTAAATTTCATTTTGTAAATAAATTTTAAAATCAATTTAATTTAAAATCACATTCAAGAAAAACCATTGAAAAATAATCATTTATACAATCAAATTAAGCCTCAATATAATTACATAGGGTATATCCTTACAAGTTGTACAAGGTAAAAAATCATTTTACAAGTTAAAAATGTTATAAAATTTCCATACTAAGAATATGACTAAAATATTCCTTTGAAAACATTTGAAAAATAAATAAAGGGTAAAATATAATTAATAAATCATTCTGTAAAGGTTTCAAGCTTTTTTTAACACATTTTTAGAAAACCTAGATTTTGAAGAAAACTGGTTCTCTGACTAATATGAGAAATTATGGTAGGTGTTATTAAAAATATATTACATAAAATTTTTAGTAAATAAGTGTAGAAAAATGATCTATATAGTAAAAAAGGTCATTAATAACTTTAGGATTATAGAATTATAAACCATGGATAAAAAATGATCAAATAATTCCCACTTATTTAATGTCAAGTGTAGACAGTCCCGAACAATATGGGATTGTGAAGTAAACTCTAGAAATGAATATAATAATTATGTGAGAATAAATAAATGAATAGATTAAGTGAATTAAATTAAAATCCAAATTAAACAAGTAGAAATAAAAAACATATAGTGACAATTTATTACACACATAATCTTATAAAATTAATGATGAGAAAGAATTAATAAATCCCAATGAAATGGAATTGAGAATTGATAATCAATACCACTTGGTAACTTTTAATTAAAATTACATTAAGAGAAATAATTCAAATGGAATGTCCAAATAACATGAAGATAAAATAAATCATTATATAATATATCAAAATGGGATGTATATACCCAACACAAAATAATTACATTTTGAATATTACATTAATATAATAGATGTTAAAAGTGAGATGAAAAGCTCTTAACTTTTTTTTCATTTCGTGTGAAAATTATTTAAATTTTTTAATAATTGTTTTAAACAATTAGATAACTTATAATAGAACTATGTTAATTATTATAATTTTATATACTAAGATTTTATTATCTCTTTTTATCCATTTTTCAATAATCATTCCCTTTTTCACTATTTCGGGTGTTAATTTCCATGTTTAAAGAGTATGTTTAAAGTCATTATTTTTGTACTTATTTAATATATAATTATTTAATCATATATAGAATATAAAACACCATTTTAATGTTTTATACATTCATATTATATGTATTTATAGATTCCCATAATATTTGGGGATACTAAATGAAATGCACCATTCATGAAGACGGTTGGTTGTACATATGGATGAACACTACATCATGTTATTTTCATATTTTATGTAAGGAATAAAAATATATATATATATAGACTAATTTTAACATTAATTTCAGATATTTCACATAATTTTTTCAGAACCATCCTTTATATGCTCCATGTATTATGTGGATGAGTCACATCACTTTTAGGATATGGTAGTCCACACATCCAAAAAAAAGTTATTATATTAACAAAAATATATTGACTGAAGTTATGTTATATATAACAATTAAATAAGTATTAATAAAATTTAAATATCATTAATATCATATAAATTTTTTCCATTATAATGACCTTCCATGATGTGTGTTAAAGGAAAAAACAAACAAAATATTTTCTTGAGGAGGCAGTTCATTGTACACTAACTATAAATTCATTACCCATTTGATGGATAATTGTGCATTTCTAGGTTTATCTACTAAAAACAACATCTGAGTATATTTATATTATTTTCTTCTTATATAATCTTGTATCATTACGAATTTATTAGGTGTAGAAACAAAAAAATATAAATGAATAATGAATAATGATACATCATTTTCGTGTAACTCTTTTTGGTTTACACAAAATGGATTCAAAATTTTTTTATATACCCAACAATATTATTCTATTATTATGATAGGAATTATTGTATCCAATTCTGGAAGGGTATGGATGAGAAAAGGGAATTATGTGTGTGAATTAATTAGAGTTGTGACTGTTTTTTATTATGTGGGAGAAATGGAATTCTTGTAATTTTTTTGAAAAGATATTCCCATCCATGACATTAAATTTCTTGTTTCTCAAGTAATAGTCTATATTTTGTAAAAGTTATTATAAGTTATATATATAAACATAAAACGAATTTTGGGAAAGTGTCTCTATCATTATTGGCCTTACGAATATAGTTTAGTCCTTTGTTATGATAATGTTTTCCTTAATCTATTTCATAAATTTTAATCACATTCACTAATTTTTATTAAAAACGATGTTTAGATTTTGAATCAATATAACTTATTTTTATTATAAATATTGAACCAATTTTTCTAAATTATAATTACATAATTTCCATATATTTAATCAAAACTAATCCCGTAGACGTGCCGACTAAGTGGGTTTTTAATGTAAAATATTAAAATATTTATATGTTTTATATCCAATTTTAGAGTGAGATTGATTCATATGAACCATCATGTATAAATTTATATATATCATATCTAAATAATAAGTAAAAAAACTAAAAATTATAATTTTACCTTATTGATATATATTTTGAAAAAGTCGTTTGGATTTAATATTCATTATTTTTCACTATTCATCAACACATGAAATCTCATCGAACAAAAAATTAACTGTAAGTTAATTTTGATTTTAAAACAATGAAAATGAATTTATTTTTACATTAAAATTTTATAAAAGATCGAAAAATATTATTTAAAATAGGTCCATCAATGCAAGGTGGTAAAATTTACTTTCAGGAAAAATAAAATTTTATTCTTAAAAATACATTAATTCATATCTTATGCTTATAAAAAATAATGGATGAATGTAAAAATTATTTTATTGATTAAATAATTTATATATTTAAAAAATAAAATTCATTAATTCCATAAAATCAATTTATTATTATAAAACACATTTGTAAGTGTAAAAACTTATCATTTATAATCAATTGGTCATATATTCATTTATAATAAATTGACTACCAATGAATAAATCTTATATTTTTGAAACCACATATTTCGAAAAGTTAGTTTTTCATATTCATAAATTCTAATTTATTAGATAGTTATTATCTTATTTTAAAAAATAATATTACTAGTATTTGGAAAAACATGGTTTTATGTATAACATAATCTATCGAAGAAAGTATTTTTTACGTGTAACACAGGATAACCATGTATCATATCAATATGGAAATATAAAATATACTGAATTTATTTTAAAATATTAAATATTCCATAAATTATCTAGATGTTATATTCTTTCTATGTTTGTTATTGTGTTTCATGCACTCAATTGAATAAAATGTGGTTACATTTGAATTTTTGGGTGTTTCATTCTCCCACTTTAATAAACTCACATCCAAAAACATTAAATATTATCAATGTAATATATTTTTTGATATTTTTTATGATTATACCCAACATTGTGTGAATGATTTGTAAAAAACCTCATGAAAATAGAGAATGGTAAGTAGAAATGTCATGTTGGAACTAAGGATGCTAATTACTAAAAACGGAGTTTGGTTTGTGTTTATTATCAATCCAGGTTGGGTTTATCAAGGATTTTTTCAAAAGTGATTTTCATGAGTTCGTAATGATTTTATGGTGTTCTCCATGGAAAGGATAATTATACCATCATGATTGAATTAGGGTTTGACAGAGAACTTCACTATAATGAAAAAACTAATGGGAGCTTCGCGAATGGAGGAACACCATGAAGTTGTTTTTTAAAGATCCAAAAATGCATTGGAGAAATTTGATAATCATGAATCGATAAGACTACAAATATAAGGATGACCCGACATCAATTAAAATTAAAATAATATAAGAAAATTAAAAATCACTCACATTTCATGAAGGTTGGTGAGCTCTTTGAATATGGTTTTCTATACAAGCACGGGCATCATGAAAAGACAAATAAAGTCTTCATTGAGGTTAATGCTTATAAGTAATAGGGGGTCTTTTATGATGGGGTATTCTATAGAGGCTCATTGATAATCTCCAATGTAATTAGTAATGTGATGGTAGGTTTCTCTGAGAAAGTTTGAGCCTTGTAAAGGTGCTTCGTGAAAGCTAGATTTGAACATTTGTTTTTCACTGAAAATGACTTTAAAAGTGCATCAAAATAGGTATATAGTGAAATTAGAGTTTTTTTAAATTCAAAGGTAAATACTTTAAACCCAATATACTAAAGTGAAATTGTAGTCAATAATCTAAGAATGAATACATCCATGGTAGTGGTCTAGTGGATTCGATAAAAGTGATCATCGGGATACGGTGTGTTATCCCTCAAATCGAGTAATGGCGGTGTGTGTGACATTGATAAACTATAAAAAATCTTATTGTATTATATAATGTTTTTTGGATTTTAATTTGAACAAAACACAATTGGAATATGATCATTGGACTATCCATTATTGTTTAACCATATAAAAATATCATTTTGTCTCTCTGTATGTGAATTTTTTATTACTACATGATTCAATTTTGTATGTTTAAAACGTTACTACCAGTGTGAGGACATTATTTATATCTTTAAAAGAAAAAGATGACACCCTAATTCACCCCTCCCCTATTAGGGTGTTCTAGGATCTAGCTGGTCACAAATCCTGACATATAACTTGGTTTCTACATGTGAGAACATTAGTGGAAAGTGAAAAAGTGGATTTGGCGGAAAAGGCTAAAATATTAAAGATACTGATAAAGACCATCCATAAAAAAAGTAAAAGATCAATGTAATTTTGAGTGAATCATTTCCATAAATATTTGATGATTTAAAATACTGTTAGTTCAATAATAATTTTGTCATTATGACATCCCTTTTTGATCATTTTCTAAATGATATTTAATTCTTTTTCCGCCGATGAATGTAAGGAAATGTAATTAAATGAAAATTTACAATTTCAATAAAAAAAATTCATTCATTGTTTTTAATTTAACCAGTTAACAATTTTTCTATTATATCAATAAATCGATATCAAATGTTTTACTTTAGTTCCTAGATCAGCTAAATACACATTTAATGGATCATAAGGCCCATAAAATAGTGAAAAAAATATCTATTTGTCTCTAAGAATTCTGTAATTAAAATATTTTTAATTAATTAATCTATAATCCAAAAAAGTAACACTATAGGTTCACCATTACTATTTATTAATAAAATAAATTAACTAAAAATAATTAAATGTGACACTGACTATGTGTAGGTTCATAGTTCTATTTAAACACTTATCTTCCTTTGTCTATTGGATCATTTACCATGGCCTTTACAAACCTAATGGTTTTTCTCCCAGTATACATATAATCATCTTCTAAAACAATATTTATATAATTCCTATATTTTTTTCATAAATAATGATGTTCGTTCTTGAATTGAAATTAATAATTACATAACTATTTAACTATTATTTTCTATTCAACCTTCATACTAAAATACATCGCACATTTATTTCCCCATATGTATTTCTATTGTCTAGATTTTTTTCTTTGGAATATGTAATTTAATTAGGTAACTCCCAATATACCTTTAGTTAAGGCAATGAACTGTAAATATATCATTGTGATGAGATTTATTTCTTTCACTAATACTATTTTCATTTCATCCACATTTATTTTCATTATGTACTTCTTTCCAATACATAACGCATTTCCCAATTCCATTGAGTCTCTTTAATGGGTTACTCCTTCCATATTACTTACAAGATGGAAAAAATCCATCATTACTCTATGCTCTCCAGCACTCAATATATTTTTAGCCTCTATAATTATTTTCTTTGGTGAGTTTGAGAGTTGGTTAAGGTGTTTGTTGTACATAACTGTTCAAGAAAACTGATTAGGAATAATCATGATATGCTCTATTCCTATCAACCCTTCCTTAGTTTTCTCATTATCACTACCTTGATATGTATGTTCAATTCTCACATGACTCATTTGGGTACCAATCATTGAATAAAACCAAAAATCATAGTGTGAGTAACAATTAACATAGTGAGAAAAATGTATTATCATTTATAGAATACATAAATCATGACACTATATGTTCAATCTAAGTCACCTTATGTTTAACCATGGTCATTCATTTCCATTATCTAATAAAATCCTTTTTAATGGTTTGTAAATTACATCTGAATTGTTCTAAGAATATTTCATGGGATTGTCAAACTCAATTCTCACTAAGGCCCATTCTCGATTACAAGGTTTTACTCGAGTTAAGCCTGATAAACCTTGTTTGTGTTGTTAATAGTAATTATATATTCTCTAGAACATTTTATAGTATTATTATCCAAAAATTGTTTTATTTCATCAAATAACCACATGATAGATACCTTATAAAATTTCTAGTATTTTCTTCTACCCAAATCCATAAAGTCTATCATAGGGTCATGTTCCCTTATTTATGTTTTTCAAATATTGTTTCCATGGATGTGGCTAAATATACCTTAATAAATATGTATCCATTAATACTATTGTATTTTTTGATACATATATTGTATTCTTAGTCATAGAGGTTATAATGTCTTTATAGATTTACATACACACCCTCGTTTCTAGTTGGTGGCCCCAAGCTTAAGGGGAGTTGCGGTAGGCATCACGTGGCCAACTACGCTCTGAGTATCGTTTTATGTGGAATCTAGGTTTGAGAAATCACAATGTGGTTTTAGAGGGGTTTTTTCAGGATTTACTATTGGGGGAAAATACATTAGAGATTGGGTATTCTTGGAACTTGTTCACAATCCATTCTTGGACGTGACAAACCCATGTATGGGTTAAGGAAAATGTTTATTGAATTATTCATGTTATTGATTCTGTAATTACTTTTGATATCATTGCACCAATTGTTTCATCATGTTTTTTTGATTTTATTGACATTTTTTATATTTGAATTGTTATTTCATTGATGAACATGATGAAATGATGGTAATGTGTTAGAACATGGATCACGATAGGCACAATTTGAAATGGCCATGCATATTGCTTTGTTACATTTAAATTTCTAATAAGAATTTCTTGTTGTATATTATTGTTCCTTTTATCATTTATATAATTATGATAAATCGTTTGTCTTGGATTTGGGTCATTATATGGTATCAATTTAGTGTCTCCCACTCTTTGTTCCATAAGGTGAATGGGCCCTTATAAATCAACAAATAACATTCTAACTAGATCAACAATTTTAGGAATGATATAATCACATAGATAAGCACAATTGAAATGGAAATGACATCCAAGTGAGTGTTGTATTTTGACTAATAAGGTGTATAGGACATTGGGGGATAAAAATGAAATATCATTAAATTAGACTATTCAAAGTGACTTATAACATGAGAAAAAGACTTTACACATTCCTAACATAGAAACATGACCAGATCATATCCTTAGTTGTGGGTAGTGGGTGTTTTTCATTCATATGGATTATATTCTCTATCCTAACATCTGGCCCATGATTTTGAAGTATGTATTGAGGCATGTTTGTTCTTATAAGAATGTTGTAGTACATGTCATAGTTTCTTGAGTGAAATGTTTTAAAATAATTAAATCAATTCAATGAAATTTTTTGTAATTTTAGCATCATGTTTCCATGACGTCCCCAAGTTACACACCCTCCAGGAGGCGATGATAATTTTCCTAAGGTGGTGGGATTAGTGCCACTAGTTTTTCTTCCAGTTGAGCCACCTATGGTTCTTCCTCTAACACCAGAGTTGGGTGTAAATCCCAGTTTTGAGATAGATTTATATTTATGATGGAGAATATTCAAGGAGGAGTGTGGCCTCCCCTAAGCATTGAAGATTTGAATTATGATTTCATGTAGAAGCATCCTCCATCTTTCTCAGGAGAAAGTGGACAACTCACTACAGAGACTTGAATCGAGGCAATACTCTCTATATATGAGCACCTAGAGACACATCCATGGAAGAGGGTAAAACTAGCTTCTTACATTCTATGTAACCCATCCAAGAGGTGGTGATATTCAATCACCAAGGTAGGCCAGTATAGAGATATATTTTGGGATTACTTCTGGACTATCTTCTATGACTACTTTTTTTCCCAGAAACTAAGGGACGACAGAGAATGAGAGTTTATGAATCTACAGAAAGGGACCATGTCAGTTTTGGATTACACATCCCACTTCACTAAAATACAGAATTTGTGTCCTTCTTTAGCTGATGATGACCATATTGATAATAAGAGATTTTAGGATATGGTGTGTTACACCATCGGGTCACAGGTCAATGTTTTCTGGCAGACCACTATTTTAGAAATTGTCATCCATGCCCTAATTACACAGCATAATCTGAGAGACGATGAGGGTGCACAACAGGGTAGTTTAGATCCAAAATTTTTAAGTTTATCGTCTTTATTTGAAAACTATATTTTCATTGAGTCTCATGGGAGTAGTAGGGGTCACGCTCCATTCTCTAGTGTTTATCCTTTCTATCACCAGTGTAGAGCACCATGTCATTTCAAGAGCCATTGTATGCATAATGTAGTGAAGTGAAGTGAGTGTGGGATGATGGGTTTTCTCCACCATTTCTGCATTACATTAACTACAACACCTAGAGAAAATTGATTTTTACCTACTCCTTGATCGGGAGTGGGGTTAGCAGGATCACGACAGTCAGGCAACTGGAATGCCACATGTCGATTAGGCTGAGGTGGTGGTCCATGAAGTGGATAAAATGCTTATGATTCTTAGTGCTAGTAGAGAGGTCATTCTAGGTGTCATGGTATAGGATAGGTACCTACATTCCATCCTACACCAAAGGATAAGAGTTCCAGACCATCCACAGTATGAGGTACTATTTGAGTATCATCCACTCATGAGAATACATTTTTTGATTTAGGAACGTCTCACTCACTCATATCTGAGGCAATGACTGGGAGATTGGTCCTTAGTGTTGAGTACTATCATGAAATTGTGACTCCAGATACACATTTTGGTATCCGTTCTGAGGAAGTTCACCACTATCAAAATTTTCCCCTTGAGATAGGAAGTTACCTTTTCGAATGGAACCATAACATCCTTAACATGACAGATTTCGATATAATCATCATTATGGATTGGTTAGTTCCTTAGAAATACCACACAGACTACTATCGTTAGAGGTTGATGTTTATTTCACTATATGTCATTACGTACGAGAATTAGGGAGACTGTGATGTCTATGAAAAATGATCATAAACCATGTAGTAGATGATGGGTAGTGTTACAACACAAGTTTTAAGTCTATACCTTGATGACCAGGGGTTGAAACATTATGTTTTTCCTCCTATAGTAGAGATTTTCCAATATGTTTTTTATAAAAACTTCTCTATCCTACATCCCTTTTTAAAGGTATAGTTTACTGTTGAACATGTTCTAGGAGAAAAACATGTGTCCATTCCTCCTCATAAGATGCACCTAAATAGATTTTGGAGTTCAAAAACCAATTTGAGGATATAGAGGTGAATGGTTTTATAATCCCCCACACTTCTCCTTGGGGTTGACCTGTTCCCTTTTCTAAGAAGGTGGAAAATGCACTTAGGATTTGGATGGGTTACCATCGGTTGAATCAACTGACAATTAAGAATTGGTTTACCTTACCTATAAAATAAGAACTCGTTGATCAGCTTCGAGGAGATAAGGTATCTTAAAATATAGATATGATGTTCGAATATCATCAGGTTCATTTCAAGACATCAAACATACCTAGAGCACATCTCTAGAGTAGGTATGGTCTTTATGAGTACCATGTTATGTTGATTGGACTCATGAAACCACCTTTTGTCTTTATGGATCTTATAAATCAGGTTTTCCACCCATATTTGGATTCATTTTTAGTTGTCTTCAATGCTAATATCTTACTGTATAAATCCTCTATAAACAACCATGAAACCCATCTGGATATCATGTTGAGTACATTTACATAGCCTGAGATATATGCTAAGCTCAGAAAATGACAAATCTAGATTGATAAAGTTCTCTTCCTCATTCATATCATCATGGAGTCTTGAGTTTCATTTTACTCAGAGAAAGTGATGTATGGGCTTTCATGGGATAATCTTAGGAAGTTCCTTGACATTTATATATTCTTGGGGAATTCCAGATACTACTAACGTTTTATTATGGATTTCATGTATTTTGTAGCACCGCATATAGGGTTGACAAAGAACGGTGTGCAATTAGAATGGTCTGAATCTTGTGAAGAATCATTTCAAGAGTTGAAGGGAATAATACAGCACTGATACAAATTTTTCTAGATATATGTAGGGGTTATATAGTATTTTATGACACATTAGGTACCTGTCCTTGATTTGTTATGATACAGTAAGAGAGATTCGTTGTGTATGGTTCTCTTCAGTTGAGGCCACATGAGTGAAATTACCCGACACACAAGCATGAGCTCACTATCATTGTTCATTTATTATGATTTTGGAAAAAATATTAATTAGGAGATCATTTTTTGGAGTTCACATACCACAAGATTCTCAAATACATGTCCAATAAACGAGATCAGATTTTCAAGTATCATAGGTTGGTTGAGTAACTGTATTATTCTGATTTTGAACATTCCTGCACTCTAGGTAATGGAACATCAGTAGACAATGCTCTGAGCTGAAAGACTCGGAAACAGGACCTTCATGAGTCCAGCAACGAATGTAAGATTACAGCCTTATTATTGAAGATATACATTGAGTTTTCAGAGGACCATGGTCAGACTATTCTCTCAGCCTAAGCGGTGACATCTACTCTTATGGAATGAGCAAGGTTGAGTAAATTATCTAATCCTAATGGCCTTGTATTAAGGGAATGTTTCTTATGTGTTCAAATTCCATCTTGTTCCACTATGGTTGGGGATGATACTATTTTGTTCTATGTGTTGGTACCATTGCCATTATATGCAAGAATTGGAGTATGGTTTGTGTTTTTTTTCAATTCTCATTGGATGTTTAGAATTTTTTCCAATATAGTGATCATACAGTACCATAAGACAATAGTTTAGATGGTAGAGTCATCTCCCTGTGTAGCTGTGCTGGAATCTTTCTCGCAAGGCATGTTTTGGGATCAGATTGTCGAAAAATGGAAAAGGCATTAGCTATGCGAAATGTTGGAGTAGTGCGTGAAAACAATGTATTGCGTGCTAAGTTGGTTTTGTGTACAGTAGTGAAAGTAGGTCAGTTTTATTATGAAAAAGGTGTTTCAGGATCAGAATGAAGAAAATGGAAAAATAATGAGGTGCCCAAAAAATCTGGATATGTGAGTGAAAAAATGGTTCTTTCTTGAAAAATTATTTCACACAAAAAAGTGATTTGCACACGATAGCAAGGTTTACACGCAGGGGTCAGTGACGCCTAAAAATAAGAATTGACCCCCCACATTCAGGGTGGTGGAATACTTAGAGAAGATCTGAGTTCTGATGTGTATAAAAGGTGTGCATAAAAGGAGTTTCATGTAAAAGTGGAAGTTGCGTGAAAAAGTGGAGGCTGCATAGAAAACTAAAGGTTACACAAAAAACTAGAGGATGCACGTTTAACATAATGGTGCATGTAAAAGTTGTTGGGAAAAAAAGTTTAAGTTTCACGTAAAATATGAGGCTTCGCGTAATAGTGAATGTTTCGCATAATGGGGGTTTTTGGGAAAAATATTTTCTGTGGGAAAAGAAAATATTGCATGCTAAAGTGAGATCTTGTGAGAAAAAGGTAGGTGTAGTGTGCAATTGTCAGTATAAATTGATTGAATGTTCGGAATATCTGGTTCAGTTGTTCAGTTCTTTCAAGTGCATCAATATAATAATTCAGTTCAATTAGTGTCTCATGCTAAATAGAGACGAACATTTCAATGCCAATCTATTGAAGAGACCTTCATGTCGATAAACTGAGTTTGCCTTCTCTCAAGGTAGTGAGCTAGCGGGGTCAAGGGAAATGATCTTAGGGACACAGTGTGCAATCCCTAAACCATTTTTAAGGAATTGTGTCTAGCATAGAGTAACTATGACCAAATCTTATAATCCTTAAACTAGTCACGATTAGTGGATTTAGGTACGACCGAAAAAGGTGAACCGACTATTATTTCAAAATATTTCCCATGCATTTCTGGCTATAAAAATTTGGAACTAGATGGTTGATCCAATGCAAGTGTATCATTCCATCCGGTTCCAAAAAAATAATAAATCCATCTTTTGGGGTGATTCTAAACCATAAAATAAAGACTTGCGACTGAACAGGAAGAATCGTATCTTCAATATCATTGGCACACTAGTGGAATAGAATGTCAATATTGTTACGTATGTGATATAGGATCATGCTTGTCATTGCTGGGATCTAGTGGTCTAGGATAATGGGGATCAATGTCGTAGTTAGGACTATTTTGAATAATTTTTCATCAAAAAATTATATCTTAACACTTTCAAGATTTAGTGAATTCTATACTTTTTCAGCCTGATGTAGGAGAATATCTCAATGAAAAATTATTCAACTAAATTCATGAATTTAGTGTTCATTTCACCGGAGGTTGCTGATATTGAATCCTTAAATTCATTCATCGCTTAATTAGGGTTGAGATAAGATATTCTCTAAATGATAGAATTTCTATGTGTTTCTAAGTATATAAATATGGTCAGTAGAGTGATGGTGGATGAGTGGGACATCTATGGAGAAACTAGAGGAGGATATATGCTAATACCCATTGGAACCTATTGTAACTCTTATGTTAGTGGAAAGTGGATGTGGAATACCTATTTCCAAGGTGGGAGAGTGATTCAGAATCATCCGAACGGATTAGTGAACCTTCCACCATGATCGTAGAGTAGTGAATTTTGTTTCCAATGGAGTTCACTTGACCACATAAAGAGAGTGTATGAAACAACAAAGGAATTTCCATGAATCTAACTATATGTGGTATCATTAGTACTGTTGTCAGAGTGATCTGAGGATAGGTTCGTGGGACATATCTAATGTTTCACAAGAATCAGACGATTTGATGGGGAGAGATAACAAAAATATATCTCTTTTTTAAAATAGATCTAGAAATGGAAATTCTTGGAATATAGTTGTTAGGTTCCGGGACTCCGCAGCGGAAGCCTGTGGGCCAGGATTTTAAAATTTTTTCTGCTTCACCGGAGTGACATAACCTTGTCAGCTCTAGTGATCATGTCCCGGCTTGGTCCGAGAATCTCTCAAGGTTCTTTAGGAGCACGAAAATAAACTTGAACATTTACCTTGTCCAGAATTGACGTGGAGGATGCCGGCGATCATTGCTTGAAGACTCCGACGACGAAGCCCTCTAGATTATCCACACACGCCTTGAAAATCTGCACACGCGCCGTTCGTCATGATCCGGGTGCTAGCGCGGATCTTCGACGCACACTTAGACGCAGCGATGATCACCACAAAACTAGAATATTCGATCCGTGAAGGCGGAACTCGAAGAACTTGCTAGCTTGAGAGAGTCTCTCTCTAGAACTCAAGAGGAGAGAGAGGCTCTCAATTCCAACGGATGAATAGTCTTAAGGGAAGAGCCACTCTTTAAATATATATAGGGAATATCTATTATACGTGGTAAGGGTTCCCGGCCCCCGTGTATTAAACATTCACTATATATATATTATAAATAATTATTTATGACAAATTAAATTATGCCATAAATAATATTTATTATTTATCACTAAACTGCAATATATATAATTATATATATATATATATATTACGTGATAAACATGAGTTTAACTCGGCCCGCACCTCCTGATAATATTAATCAATCCCAAGTCATAAATTTATGTCCGATTAACATTTATCTGTGTATTTACTTAATCACTCATAAATACATGTTATAAATAAATTCATCAAATTATTCCAAACTTGAATAATAAAAGAATTTATTTATTACTTGGTGATCTATAGGACATGGATAATACCTGGACCCCGTGGTGGGGCCCACAAAACCCTATAATCCTATACATCATAATAGGGAAGATTGTCAAAGCGCTGTTGTGTGTGACCCTCTAGGCCCTTATCTCAATAGTAGTTAATAATATCACCGACCTAGAGTGGGGTCTAGCAACCCATTGAGGCCCCTATAGAGATAAGGAAATATCAAAGCAAGGACTGCCTTCCCACGAACACAATCTGTGTAATCTAATCTCTTCGTCATCGATATCTCAATAATGTAGAATGCATACTCAGTGTCATCATTCATCATTTTCATTACTTTGTTCATTTATTTGTCCGGACGGTCTTACCTTCCACTACCATGGCCATGGATTTAATGAAGGTGCAACCATCCTATTCAACCAGGCCCGAGATATCTCTTCCTAAACTCGGAAGTGACGAATCCTTTCTCGATCATTCAATCAATGCCAAGCCATTAATGACGTACCCGATATAAACTACCTCAGCACGACTTGTTTCCATGGTTTTCACCTTATATAAAATGTACGTAATTAAATTACATTCATTAATAATAATCTCAAGTCAGGAGACCATTACACATGTTCGTGGATAGGAATGACCAATGACACCAGAAACTTGTGGTGTTCCTATTAAGCCGGTTTGTCCTCATGATCTCGTTAGCTAGAGATCATCAAGTGTGAACTTCATGAGATGAAGTCTCAATGCTTATGAGCCCCCAGCACCTGATGGTGACACATCATCTGTGTCCTTTCAGAATGATCTAACTGGACCATAGGACGTTACTTTAATATTACTGTCATGGCATTTCAGGGTTCTCATTATAGCCTGGGACCTGCTATAACCATTTGATGCGACAGGTAATCTAAGGACATTTCCATTAATAAAGTGGATGAAAAAGTATTTGCACTATCATGACAAGATAAATACATGTATAAAACAAACTGAATACATGTAGCAGTAATCAAAGTACAAAAAAAGTTGGGTCTAGGGCACCCACTTTCAACACTCCCACTTGCACTAGATCCAACTGCTAACAGGTTTCAATCCGCTAGCTCTCACATGTGAATCATGCTTCTGTTGAGAAATGGCTTTAGTTAGGGGGTGTACCATGTTGTCCTCTATGGCTACTCTGCTAACTGTCACTTCACCTCTTTGAGTAAAATCTCTCAAGAGATGGAACTTCTGAAGAATATGCTTTGTCCTCTAGTGAGACCTGGGCTCCTTGGAAAGCACCACTGCAGCAGTATTGTCACAATATACTAGAACAGGGTCTGCACTACTAGGTATAACACCAATTTCTGAGATAAAGCTATGTATCCAGACTTCTTCCTTTACTGCATCGGAAGCTGCAATATATTCGGACTCTGCTGTAGAATCAGCAACCACAGCTTGCTTTGAGCTTCTCCAGCTCACTGCACCACCATTCAGGCAAAAGATGTAGCCTGACTGCGATTTCATATCATCATGATCTGTCTGGAAACTAGCATCAGTGTGTCCCCTCACAACTAGTTCCTCATCTCCTCCGTACACCAGGAACGTATCCTTAGTACGCCTCAAGTACTTAAAGATAGTTTTAACAGTTGTCCAGTGCAGCTCTCTTGGATTGGCTTGATATCTACCCACCATTCTTAAAGAAAAGGCAACATCAAACCTAGTACATATCATGGCATACATGATAGAACCCACTGCCGAAGCATAAGGGACTCTACTCATTCTGTCAATCTCCTCCTGTGTTTGTGGACACATTTTCTTGGAGAGATTTACACCATGTGAAATAGGTAACAATCCTCTTTTGGATTGTTCCATAATGTACCTTTTGAGTACCTTGTCAATATATGTACATTGACTTAGGCCAAGCATCCTTTGAGGTCTATCTCGATATATCTTGATCCCTAGGATGTAGGCTGCTTCACCTAATTCTTTCATGGAGAAGCATTCATTTAACCAAGTCTTAACTGACTGTAAGACTTGCACCTCATTTCCCATGATTAATATCTCGTCAACATATAAAACTAGGAAAACGATATCATTATCTTCAACCTTTTTATAGACACAAGGATCGCTTTCATTTTTGACAAAACCAAAATCTCTTATGGCCTTATCAAATCGTACATTCCATGATCTTGATGCCTGCTTCAATCCATAAATGGATCTCTGCAACTTGCATACTTTATTGGCATTCTTTGACTTAACAAACCCTTCGGGTTGAGTCATATAGACGTCTTCAACCAACTTCCCATTTATAAAAGAAGTCTTGACATCCATTTTCCATATTTCATAATCATGAAAGGCTGCTATTGCAAGCAATATCCTGATGTATTTAAGCATTGCCACTGGTGAGAAGGTTTCATCATAATCAATGCCTTGACGTTGTCTGAAACCCTTTGCAACCAGTCTTGCTTTAAAGGTATTAAACTTACCATCCATGTCCAACGTTTTCTTGAATACCCATTTACAACAAATGGGCTTTACATCAGGTGGAGGGTCTACCAAAATCCAAACTTGATTTTGGTACATAGACTCCATCTCAGAATTCATGGCTTCTTTCCATGTTTCAGCTTCTTTGCCTTCTACTAATTCCTTGTAGGTCAGAGGTTTGTCATCCTCAAGGATTATTTTTTCACCTGACTCGGTGACAAGAAAACCATAACGCTCTAGTTCTCTAACCTCTCGCGTATACCTACGCAGTATCTGTGTCTCAGGAACAATTTCTTCCTCCACTTGTTCTTGTAGAGATTGTTCCTCTACCAACTCGTGTGCATCTGGAGCATTGACTTCATCGAAGTCAATCTTACTCCCACTATTTCCAGTCGAAATGTGATCCCTTTCTAGAAACGTGGTGTATCTTGCCACAATGAATTTTCTATCTAAAGGGTTATATAGGTTGTATCCTCTAGTTTCCTTAGGATAACCTACAAAGATGCACTTAGTGCTTCTGGATGCTAATTTGTCACTTGGTAAAGTCTTGACAAATGACTCGCACCCCCACACACGCATGTGTGTCAGATTGGGTTTCTTTCCAAACCATAACTAATATGGAATCCCATCTGTGGCTTTAGTTGGTACTCAGTTAATGTTATATGCTGTTGTCTGTAAGGCGTATCCCCAAAAAGATAATGGAAGAGTTGTATGACTCATCATTGATCTGACCATGTCAAGCAAGGTCCTATTCCTCCTTTCACTAACACCATTCCATTGTGGTGTATAAGGAGGAGTGAGTTGAGATACTATCCCAGACTCCTTCAAATGATCAATGAAAGCTTGGTTAAGATATTCTCCGCCTCGGTCTGAGCGATGTGCTTTTATCTTCTTACCAAGTTGGTTTTCTACTTCATTTTGGTATTCCTTAAAGAAACGAAAGGAATCTGACTTATTCCGCATTAAGTAGATATAGCCATACCTACTATAATCATCGGTAAAAGTGATGAAGTATAGAAAACCACCCCTTGCCTCTACTGGAAATGGACCACATACATCGGTATGTATTAATTCCAGTACTGCATTGGCTCTTTCTTCCTTTCCTGAGAAAGGTTATTTGGTCATCTTTCCTTGTAAACAAGCTTGACATACATCTAAGGGTTCTAACCGTACCGAGTCTAGATACCCTTCTTGATGTAATTTTTGTAATCACTTCTTGTTTACATGACCAAGCCTGATGTTCCATAGGCGGGTGTTATTTGAGTCATGTTGGTTATTTTTGTCATTGATAGCCATTACTGAGTTTTCTAGTTCTAGTATATATAAACCATTATTAAGATGTGCCATACCATAACATATGTTATCTCTATAAAAGAGACAACATTTATTTCCAAACTTGAAATAAAAACCCTTAGTGTCTAGACATGACACAGACATAATTTTTCTGGTAACAGACGGTACATAATAGAAATTGTTTAAAACAAGAACCAAACCAGTTGGTAAAGTCAAGTGATAGTCTCCCACTACCAAGGCCAATAAACTTGCACCATTTGCTGCTCAGAGATCCACTTGACCTTTTGCAATCTTTTCAAACCTACTTGGTTCCTATATATGAATACAAATGTGTGAGCCACATGCCGTATCCAATACCCAACTTGTAGATAATGATAGATTGCATTCAATGAAAAAAATACCTGAACCAGAAGCGTCAGCTTGCTTCTTCTTCCCAGCTCTGCAATTCTTTTTCCAGTGGCCTTTCTTGCCACATCCAAAATAGACAGCTTCCTGCTCATTACTCTGCCTCTGAATCTTTGGCTTCTTGGCAGGACGATGCATTAGTGTCTTTGGCCTTGACTTGGCTTTATACCCCTTTTCCTTTCCCTTGTTTTTCTTGTTCACCATAAGGACAGATGTATTGGTGTTTTTCATGTCCTTATCAGCTTGGAAAACTAAAGCCAAAAGATCCGGGAGCGACTTTTTATATCATTCATATTATAATTGACAATGAAAGTCGACAAACTTGACGGTAAAGTGTCAAGGATGAGATCCACTGCTAGTTCTTGGTTCAGTTTGAACCCAAGGGCTTCGAGCCTCTCAATATACCCAATCATTTTGAGTACGTGAGGACCAGCTTGGTGCCCTTCTACTAGCCTGCACTTATAAAGAGCACTTGAGATTTCATACCCTTCTTGCCTAGCCCTCTCCTGATATAGTTCTTGGAGATGTGAAAGCATCTTGTAGGCGTCCTCTTCCTCATGCATTTTTTGCAATTGGCTGGACATGGATGACAGCATGATGCATTGTACATCAAGCACATAGTCAACATGCTTTTTCCACTTATCTTTTTCCTTCTTGCTTGCTCCCTGAGGAGGCTCAGCAGGGGTTGGGGATTCCAGCACTTATAACTTCCTTTCTTGGCGTTGTACTATGTGCAAGCGCCTGTACCACTCCTGGAATTTTTTTCCAGTCAGGATATTTTCTTTATCCAAGATTGATCACAGTGATAATGTAATAGTGGTGTTGGTGATTGACATGTTGAATCTACATCAGATAAACATTTAGCAGTTAGTACTTTGTCTTGATTACCTTTTGACATTTTATGATTAATAAAATATCATTTAATATCTCCCACTATTTTACCAAACCTTAATAACCCTCACCATTAGATTCGGAATACTATATTGCTTGAGCATTCTAGTGGCAAGGATCCTTTTAAACCCCTTTCGTAATCTACAAGCTAGGGCTACGACATTACTTGAAGGGTTTCAAGGTAGGCTCTATGCTGGCCAACCACTTGTTCTTGTGGTTCCTTGTATAGTTGAGTAAAGTCCCAGTTTTTGGAAACTGTACTTGATTCCCTCAACCTCTCACCTCTAAAGTGATATCAACTTAGCTAAGGCTAATCCTTGACTACTCACTTTAGTTAAGTCGACCCATTTCTCACATTGAAATGCCCCGGTAGTAAGAGGCACTCTCAACTGAGGCTGATGAGCACCCAAACAACCGTTTTGTTTAGATATGAGAAATGGAAGGCATTATGACTTAATATATCTTTGGGGGATTTTTTTTAAATTATTAATTGATGAATATAATCCCTCTTTATATATATTAAGTTCAAATTGGGTTGTCGTGCTCACAACTGAACATTCAAAAGAGTATTTATTCGTTACAACTTTATGCATTTTCTCTTGTTTACTATCCTATGTGGTCATGAAATAATCATGCAGTCGCATAAAAATAAAAAACTGTGCATAAAGTCAATCAAGCATTCCGACTGGTCTTGAGCATTCTATAATGATTGATCAATAACTGATCAATCATCACCTAGGGGCACCCGTACCTGAGTCAATACAAGACTCGTGTCGCTACTGGCCCCAGTGAAAAGTGCCCAACTCCCGTCTGGACTACCGCCTCATTTTGGCGAGGTCTGCCTCTCGGATCGTCATCGAATAAATATAAATATACTCGCACACAGGAAAGGGGGTCTGGGGTACAAAATACAAGTGGTGCAATGGACACGCAGTCCCTTATACATATTTGAATTAAAAGACGATTCGCAGACCGTCATTTATCTAATTAAATATTACAATCATCGCACGCATTGAATAAATAATTAAATAAATACATGCATGCCAAACATACATAGGTCGGTCAAAAGATCAAGACCAGTCGGGGTAAAAGTGCAATAAAAATTAAATTGCAATAACTTTAAATTATGCGAGGCTGTTCTAAATAAATTAAATGAATTTGATTAAATTCAAATAATTTATTTTTATCGGTTCCATTTGTTTAATTTAATTTTAATTCCAAAATTAAATTAAATTAAACCATTAATTTAATTCTAAACTTAAATTAAATTAATATTCTTGGATTAAAATAACCTAAACCCCTAAATTAATTCCAATTAATTTAATTTAAAAACTAAATTAATTAAAATTAATTCAGTGCAGGTTACCTCTAACCGGAGAGTAGTCTGACGGGTCTGCGTACCGCCGCGGGATGTCGTCCTGGAACCGCGGCGTGACCGCGGCGTCCAGCGCTTCCCGCGACGGTTGCATCTCCCGACAGCCCGCTGCTCCGGTGATGGTTCGAGGTGGCCGGACGGAGCCGATCCGACGCGGACCACATCTGGAGAAAAGGAGGCCGGTGCGAGGGCTGTCCGACGAAGGAGAGGTCGGCGCGCGGTCCGGTCCGGCGCGGGGAATCCGGCGCGAGGGGTGTCCGGCGAAGGGATGGCCGGCGCGAGGTCCGTTCCGGCGCGGGGAAGCCGGCGCGAGGGGTGTCCGGCAAAGGGATGGCCGGCGCGAGGTCTGGTCCGGCGCGGGGAGGCCGGCGCCGGTGCGCCATGGTGCTGGACTGCCGGAGGAGGGGAGGCTGGCGCGAGGGGAGGTCCGGCGCGAGGAGCGGTCCGGCGCAGGTAGGTCCAGCTCGAGATCGGTCCGCCGCGGGGAAGACCAGCGCTGGTGCGCCGTGGTGCTGGACCGCCGGAGGAGGGGAGGCCTAGGGTTTCGACCTCCCCTAGTGCGCCGCGGGAGAGAAGACCCGTAAGGGTATTCCTCCCCATTCCCCTTTTTTTTGACAACAAATGTCCAGCCCATTTGTTTTTTGTTTTTAAAAACAAAAAGGAGAAGACCCCATTTTGGGATCTTTTCCACTCCCTTTTTTTTATAAACAAAAAGGAGGAAGACCCCAAGTCTTGGTCTCCTCCTTTTATTATAAAAATTTTTTCACACACTTTTGTGGAAAAATATTTTATTATTATAATAAAATTTATTATAAGATATAATAAAATATTTATTATAAAATTATATGAAAATATATATTTGATGTTTATCTCAATTTGAGAAATAACATCAAACGAACAAGAACTTGCGACGTCGATCCGATTAAATTTTTTCAAATGATCGTATCTTGATCATTCAAAATCGAAATGATGCACGGTCGAATCTGATTAAACCGTTCTAACGCCCCGCAATTAAAATTAATGAAATTTAATATTTTTTGACTCAGAAAAACCATGCGCTCCCTCTGATACCACTGTTAGGTTCAGGGACTCCGCAGCGGAAGCCTGTGGGCCGGGATTTTAAAATTTTTCTGCTTCACCGGAGTGACATAACCTTGTCAGCTCCGGTGATCGTGTCCCGGCTTGGTCTGAGAATCTCGCAAGGTTCTTTAGGAGCACAAAAATAAACTTGAACATTTACCTTGTTCAGAATTGACGTGCAGGACGCCGGCGATCGTTCCTCGAAGACTCCGACGACGAAGCCCTCTAGATCGTCCACACACGCCTTGCAAATCTGCACGCACGCCGTTCGTCAAGATCCGGGTGCTAGCACGGATCTTCGACACACACTTCAAAGCAGCGATGATAACCACAAAACTAGAATCTTCAATCCGTGAAGGCGGAACTTGAACAACTTGCTAGCTTGAGAGAGTCTCTCTCTAGAACTCAAGAGGAGAGAGAGGCTCTCAATTCCAACGGATGAATAGTCTTAAGGGAAGAGCCACTCTTTAAATATATATAAGGAATATCTATTATACATGGTAAGGGTTCCCAGCCCTCATGTATTAAACATTCACTATATATATATTATAAATAATTATTTATGACAAATTAAATTATTCCATAAATAATATTTATTATTTATCACTAAACTGCAATATATATATAATTATATATATATATATATTACGTGATAAACATGAGTTTAACTTAGCCCGCACCTCCTGATAATATTAATCAAACCCAAGACATAAATATCTGTCTGATTAATATTTATCTATGTATGTACTTAATCACTCATAAATACAAGTTATAAATAAGTTCATCAAATTATTCAAAACTTGAATAATAAAAGAATTTATTTATTACTTGGTGATCTATAGGACTTGGATAATACCAGGACCCCGTGGTGGGGCCCACCAAACCCTATAATCCTATTCATCAGAATAGGGCAGATTGTCAAAGCGCTGTTGTGTGTGACCCTCTAGGCCCTTATCTCAATAGTAGTGAATAATATCACCGACCTAGAGCGGGGTCTAGCAACCCATCGAGGCCCCTATAGAGATAAGGCAAAGTCAAAGCAACGACTACCTTCCCACAAACACAGTCTGTGTAATCTAATCTCTTCATCATCGATATCTCAATAAAGTAGAATGCATACTCAGTGTCATCATTCTTCATTTGCTTTACTTTGTTCGTTGATTTGTCTGGATGGTCTTACCTTCCAATACCATGGCCCTGGATTTAATGAAGGTGCAACCATCCTAATCAACCAGGCCCGAGATATCTCTTCCTAAACTTGGAAGTGACAAATCCTTTCTCGATCATTCAATCAATTCCATGCCATTAATGATGTACCCGATATAAACTACCTCACCACGACTTGTCGCCATGGTTTTCACCTTATATCAAATATACGTAATTAAATGACATTCAATAATAATAATCTCAAGTCAGGAGACCATTGCACATGTCCATGGATAGGAACGACCAATGACACCAGAAACATGTCGTGTTCCTATTAAGAGGGTTTGTCCTCATGATCTCGTTACATAGAGATCATCAAGTGAGAACTTCATGAGATGAAGTCTCAATTCTTATGAGCCCCCAGCACCTGATGGTCACACATCATCCGTGTCCTTTCAGAATGATGTAACTGGACCATAGGACGTTACTTTAAGATTACTGTCATGGCATTTCAGGGTTCTCATTATAGCCTGGGACCTGCTATAACCATTTGATGCAACAGGTAATCTAAGGACATTGCCATTAATAAAGTGGATGCAGAAGTATCTACACTATCATGACAAGATAAATACATGTATAAAAAAACTGAATACATGTAGCAGTAACCAAAGTACAAAAAAAGTTGGGTCTAGGGCACCCACTTTCAACAATAGTGACTCTTAAGGAAGGGAAATCACAACAGAAAAACATGGAGTAGAGACTATGAAAAAAAAATATGTAGAAGAGTAGGTGACTATGAATGATGTAGAAGGTTCATCTATGTTGAGTGGATTGATTCTATCATATTCTACCATTATGCTAGTGTTGTTTGACACTGTCGCATTGAATTCCTGTATTGATTCTCATTTTTCTTATTTGTTGTGTTTGAAAAATGTGTTGATGGCCTCTGTGAATTTTTTTTTAACTCATCTTGGGAAAAGATAATGTAGATAGTAATGTGTAGAACATGACTTATAACTCTTAATGGAGCTATGATGAAATGATATTTCTTGGTGTTGGATTTGTATTTGTATGTAATTATCATGGGTATGGATAGGTTGACAATGTTCAAGGATAAAATCAGCTATTATAGAACAATAGTTCATTTTTCAGTATTCGATGGTATCAAGCATCTCTGTAGAGGATAACGGGTTGTCAAGAGTGGTTAAATGATCTTCTTGGTGCTAGATGTGGGAAAATATCTTACAAATTGAAAGAAATGACCGTGGAATCAATTGAAGATGTTGAAAGGAATAGTTTTCCAGTTTGGTGGATCTGTTTCTAGATGTTTTTGTCAAGAACATTTCAGGGTTACCACTGATATGATAATTAAAATTTATGATTTATCTCCTCCCAGGAACCTATCCAATATCAATTCTATCATATCAAATCGATCTATAAAAATTAAGGGATATGAAAGTGTAGTTAGAAGAGCTAGAAATCAATGGGTTCATTCATCCTAGAATATCATTGTTGTCATCACCAATCTTATTCATGAAGAAATAAGATGAAACCCTAAGGTTTTGTTTGAATTATCATATGATTAATCGTGTTACGATATAAAATCATTATCTACTTCCATAAATTGGTGGTACGTTCGATCAATTGAGGGGATCTCACTAGTTCTCTAAAATAGACATGTGATTAGGATATCAATAATTGAGAGATTGGATGGATGATATTCTGATGACAACATTAAAAAGTAGATAAGGAAATCATGAATATATTACAATTCCTTTTAGTCTTATGAATACACCAGTGATATTGATGGAATTGATGAATTAGATAATTCATTATTATCAAGATTCCTTTGTTCTGTTGTTTATTAATGACATGTCATTGAATTTATGGACAGTAAATGATCATGATAAACAATTGGAAACAATGAGAAATCTTCATTTTTATTCTAAATTATCAATGCGTGATTCCTGGATATAAGTGGTATTCTTTCATGGCCAAGTAATTTATGAATGAGGTGTTTCCGTGGATCCATAAAATATAGAATCTATTATCTCTTGGAAATTTCCGAATAATGTCTCTAAGGTATGAATTTTCCTTCATCAAGATAGTTAATACTGACGATTTGGGTATGATGTCTCACAAATACCATCACCTATGACATTATTGACGATGAATAATGTTTTATTATAATATTATGAGGAATTCTAGATGTAATTTGAATTGATGAAATTTCACCATAACTCAGCACCTATTTTGATATTTCTAGAATTTGGATGAGCTAATGTGGTGTATTCGGATGCTTGAAGATCTGGGTTGGGGTTGGTTCTATTGCATATAGAAAATGTTTTTTCTTATGGCTCAAGGTATTTAATATTTCATGATAATAACTTTGAAATACATGATTTGGAGTTATTTTTTGCAGTCCCTTCTTTGAAGAGTTGGCATCATTACCTCTATGGTGAGAAATATACAATATTTATGGATCCTAAGGGATTGAAACATAGTTTCTCACAAAAAAATTGAACATGAGAAAATCAATATGGATGGGGTATCTAAAAATATTTTTCTTTGAATTGAGGTATACATTAAAAAAACTAAATATAGTGGAAGATACATTAGAAAGGACATCATATACTCAGTTGGCAAAAGAGGATTCAAATGAGTGGAAATTGATGTTAGTCAAAACTGACATGAGCATGGAATGAGATGGCTGATTTAATGTTGTGGTTCTCATTCATATATCTTGGATTCCTGATTTGGTGAAGATGGTTAATGAGGAACATACATCTGATGCATAATTTGTGTCTATGAGGTCACAACTAAATGGTTGGGAGACCATTAGGTGCTAGATGCTAGATGACAGTTTAGTGTTGTTCTTAAGAAATCAAATGGATGTACTTATGGATCATCTAGAAAAACATTTTCCTACATAACACTATTCGATATGGGGTGTTCATCTAGGAAAAAAATGAATTATAATGCAATGAAACCATTTTATTGGTGGGTCTTCATGAAAAAGATAATGGTCGAGTTTTCTCAATGATGCTTTTCAGGTCATCTAGTTAAGGATGAACATCAGTGATTGGTATACATGTCACAATCCTTATCTATTCCATAATGGGAATGGGAGCAGATATCTTTTGATTTTCTAACAGGTCTCCTTATATTTTTTTGGAAACACTATTCTATATTGGTTATTGTGGATCGACACACAAAGTTTTCCCATTATTCTCTATTTGTGAAACTCATATAGGGGAGGATCTATCCACGATCTATATCCAAGAAGTGGTAAAGAGATATAAAATACCATTTTTATCATATTAATAGAGATCTAAGGTTCACTTCTTTTTTTTAAATCCTTATAGAAGCTCTTTGGGAATCAGTTGACTATGAGTATGGCATATCATCATAAGATTTTTGGGAAATCATAAAGAAAGATACAGACATTGGAATTTATGTTATATGATTTAGTAATGTCTTTTGGTGGATCATGGAAAGAGCATGGTTTATTGGAATATTTCTCTTGTAATAAAATTTAGTAGGCCCCAATAAATATAGACCCTTTCAAAGCCTTTTATGGGATTTGTGATCGTTATCCACTTATTTGGGAGGAAATTAGAGAGACTTCACTATTTGGGCCTAGCCTTATCCATGAAAAAATGTAGAAGATTCAATTGACTAGGAAACACATAAGGATATCGTAGTGTTCTCAGAAATGATTTGTGGATAATATTTAATCATCATTATCCTTCACATTCATTGATCAAGTGTTGTTATGGTTTGAAACAAGGATTTTAAATTGTTGTTTTGGTATGTATGAAATTTTATCTCCTTGATATTTAGTTTATTTTGAGTTAATGGAATGGGTTGGAGTGGTGAAATATCAGCAGGAATTTTTACTATGTTTTAGTGAAGTGGATAATTAGTTCCACATATCTCAATTGAAAAATATTAGAAAAATTATGACCATTTGATCAGATGAGATCTTGTTGACCTACAGTCATAATCATCATTGGTACATATCCCAGTGAAAATTGTTGATTGGGAAGAGAATGTATGGCTTAGAAATAGCATTGCACAAGTAATGTTATTGTGGAAACATGGTGAGACTCGGGATGAGACTTCGGAATGAGATATGGAAATGAAAGTGAAATGCTCAGAACTTATTTAAAGAAGCAATTATTTTATACATTCTAGGGAAAGATGGACTAATTTTTAGGGGAATGTAGAAACCATGTTTTTTGGTATGTAACCATTTATTTGTATATTATAAGTATATAAATTACATGTGTGATGTTAGGGAGAGATTGGAGATCTTTTTGATAGTTTTAATGGATTTTCTATAGGTTCACTAGTGGTGCATGTTTTGTTAAAACTCTTAAAAACATGCAGAAAATCATGCATAGTTATATAGGGGAAAAGGGAAGTCACATGAGAAATCCACAGTTTTTCCAATCCTAGTAGAGGCCTTTGTGAAAACTTGATTAAATGTTTATTTGTTGGATAGTGAGATTTAGCACAGTTTGTTCACATTTTGGAAATCAGGTGATCCAACCATGCATTAGTCATCTTTAAGGCCATGGGAAATAAATTATTTTTTATAACTATGTGAAAAACCATGCATGGTGGAAAACTACCTTCTTAAAAAGAGGAACTCACTCTGTTTTCCCTTTAACTCACTCATTTTCCCCCTATGTGACTTGAAATTGGGTGTTTGTGTTCCCAATGGTTATGGAAGGTTCTCCCATCGATCTGGTTGTGTTTTGAGGGCATCCCTTGGTGGTTTTAGGGTTATTCTTCATGATAAGGGACCATTTTGGTTGTTCGTGATGTTCTCATAGATATACGTCACCCTCTCTCAAGGTTTCTTAGATCTAAACCCATTTTGGGTAGATATATGTTTTCGGATTCCAAATATGTTTGTATTTGGTCTTTTTTTGATAAGGTATGATAATTAGAAAGGTATTTTAAATATTTTAAACAATTTAATGAATGTTATTTTTGTTATTATTCATTTTTTTCATAAAATTAGAGGGTGGTGGTTTTACTCTCAAATCCTCTATTTTAGAACTTGAAGGCATTGTTTCAAATTGATTTCATTGATTTTATTGATTGTTTAGCCACAATGAAATAATTTTTAAAACCCATGTGAGTGATGATTTGTTGAAATTTGGAAATTTGGGGTGTTTTTAGAAAGTGTTTGGAAAACATGAGTCTAAAATGTTGAATTTAAAATAATTGATGATTTGGTTGAATGGAAAAATGGTTTTCAATTTAAATAATGACGGTTTACTAAATGGTTTGAACACACATGGATTTGGAATGAGTTTTAATAGTTGTTAGTCACATGTTCATATTCATTAGGTTGGATAGGGGAACGACTTCCCCCCCCCCATTAAAAGGGTCGGACAGATATTTGTGCAAAGTACCCTTCTTAATGTAGTTAACTAAGTTATTGATTAGTATCTGGTTAACTCACCACTCATTAGTATAGGGATGTTCATGGGTTTCATTCATGATTGGTTGTGTGACTGTGTGGAATGAAATGGCTTATACAAAAATAGAATGATAAATAATTTAACGAATTGTATAAGGACTTTCCATAGAAAACAATTTAATTTTGGTTGTGTTAATATTTTGATATTAAATTTTTAGAAATTGTTTTATATAATTTATTTATATAAATTATGCTAACATGTTCAATCAAATTGGTTTTATTTTTAATGTCATATGGGGAAACCTACTATGCTTTAATACTTGCCCCTATTTCAGTACATTGGTTCTTTTCAAAAAAGAATCCATTGGGAAATGAGAAAATGTAATATATCCCATATCTTTAGCACAACATTGTGATACTTGGGTTGTTTGGTGGTTTTTTAGATTGGAGCATTGGAGTCTTTGATTCATATATTTTACATAGTGTTTTTATAATTTTATGTTTAACTATTTACATTATGTTAGTTTTCATTCTTCTGTGGAACGTGATTTCAAGATATTTTTTTAATTAAATGTTAATTTTTTTTCATTATTATCTTGCATCATATAATGGATAGTTTGGTTATCTATTATCTAGTATTTTGATTAGTTCATATAATTCAATTTATCGCCACCATATATTGAAGCCATTAAACATTTATTGCAATCTTTTAACATCTTGGGGTTTTCCCTTAAGGTATTGTAACATATCACCACCCTATTAAGCCAATGAGAAGGGGTATAAAGTTACAATAATTTCCATGTAGAATAAAATTTCCCATGAAATTATATCAATTAAATAAAAAATATGAATATATTTATATTTCATAATATCAATGGGCTCCCATTTAACTTCAACGAATTTATGATTCTACTAGATATCATCAATAAAGTGAGTAATCATTTAATATCGATCAATAAATCTAAAATACATGATTTTTTATAGATTTTTTTCATAGTGAAAATCATTGAATAATTTTTTAACGTCTAAGATAAATACATGTGAAGGATTTGATATGGTCTTCATTATGAGAGATACATGCAACAGATCATGAACATCAGAGGGATTAAGTGGAAGAGACAATTTATAAGCTTTCATCTTGATATGATAATTGAGAATGATATTAAAAGGGATCATATTTCAATTTATTTCAAATAACATAACCTTCTTCACGGATATATTCATATTAATGGATTTTCACCAACCACAAACATCATATTTCACTAGATATTGTACTCATAACATTTCATTCATAATTGATATTCCGTAATACAAAACTGAATGGATCATTCATTATAATCCATTTACATAACATTCTTATATCCTAATAATGTTCATTCTCTGAAATCAACCAAGAATATTGGAATATTTCACTATGGATTGTATTTTGCTTCCTAAATAGTGATATAAATTCAAGAGTGAAATTAATAATTATAAGAGAATTAAAAAATGGGAAGGTGTTAATCCCTAAAAAAATTATATATAGGAAAAAATGAATATCCTCGAAGGTTTGAATGGTTCACTTATACTGCAAATATTTTAGAAAATGATAAGAAGTTTCAAAACTAAACATTATATCAAATCCTCACTGATGTCATCATTTGGAGACTATGGTGAAACTATAATCTCAATCCAAAATAGTAGAATCTAATATGCAATGTAACCATACCATTTTCTTAGTGTATAACGTATAATGTTGTTAATGTTTCAAAAATTATTTGAGAGAAATTTACTCTAAAATATTTTTATTAGAAATCACATTATTCATTTTTTATGTTTTGTGTATTATAATGATGAAATACATGGTTATCTTTCCCCCATTGTAATTTTTGTAGAGTTAATAGTTATAGAAACCCTCTATTAGTTTATATCATAACCATTATAATGTTGAATACTACTAACCGTTATTGTACGTCATCCCAACTAAAATAGGCTTTCAATTCTGCATATATCTTTGTTCTTCTAGGATGAAAAAATCATGATGAACTATGATCATCATCCAATTGATACATCTTAAAATATACCACTGGAAAGACATATGAACTATTCATAAAACTTATCATTTCATCATAATCATGTTTGATCTCATTAAAATTTCTTACATTGTTCAACAGTTCCATATCAATGTTCGTCACCAGATCAAGTTTCACATGGATGAATGATTGGTCTTTCAACTATGAATGATATAATTTTTCCTTATTCCTTAAATTTTCATTTTCACTCTCCAATCAATCTGGGAACATTAGATAACTTCCAATCATCATGTTGGATAACGTAGTATTGTCTATTTAATTCATATAATCATCATCCGTGTTCATCTTACATGGGCGGTAGTGTAGTATATAGTCATAATGATTAATCAATTAAAAATTACTCACTCATTATATATTTAAAATATTCATTTGGAATATATAATTAATTATTTTATAGATAATTATATATAATATATATCACAATAATGATAATTCCACAATATTTTCAATGAAAACAACATTTCTTCCCACACTAAATCATTTGTTCAATGATTTTTCGTATGAACAAGAATTTGAAATGATTTATAATCTACCACCTTATATTTTTTCCATAAAATCACATCCTATTCATTTCTTACATGCATCATTATAGATATTAAACCATTTTTCACTATACGGTTGTTTGAATATAGGAGAAGCAACAAAAAAAAATTTCACCTCCTAGAAAATTTTCTCACTTTAATCTATGAAAAATAATTTAGCTCCCCTCCATTATCACTTGTTGATTAAATATGATATACCTAGAAATATTTCATAATTATTGTATAATATCCAGAAATTATCTGAAAACAATTTATATTAGAAGAAGTTTTTTGAATGGGAAAATGTTCAATAACATCTATATTTGATGGATCTATCAATATAACCTCACTTGAGATTATATGGCCATAAAATAAAACATTTTATCGACAACATTAATATATAGAAAGTTTTTTATATAGATTCAGATTACACAGGGTTGTTAGTGCTATCCTGAAATAATATTTATGTTCTTCCACTTCAAAAAATGCTAATTAGTGACGTTTTTCTTTTATTAATGAAATTTAAGAAAATTACAAATAAATTTACCAATTTTTTCTAGAAACATTGGAAAATTAATGTTGCTAAATTTGAAACATTTATAATCATCTCAAAATTAGAGACATTTATAAATATTTCTATTCTTTAAATCCTCTATTTCCAATGTAATTTATAATCTCCATTATGTAAACACCTCAAAATTACAGCCACATATAAATAAAACAATTTATCGACACCCTAGTTGATATATTTTATGATAAACATGGATAACTGAAGCCTCATTTACCATTGTTTTGAAAAAAATCGATTTTTCTTTTAAATTAATTAATTATTTATTAGAATAATATATACTATTATTTTAATAAAAAAATAAAATAATTTCCCTACCCACCCTCCTCGCATGCGGGCTACATATCTGCCCCCCCCCCCCCACTCTACTACAAGATTCCCCCCACACCCTCCCCAACAACATCCCTCGCTAGATGCACATTCAATTCTATCATACCATCGGCATGAAGAGAAACAAATCTGCCTCCCCTAAAATATGAACCATGTACCAACTAAAATACAACCAGATGACATACCGACTCACCTATGTCATTTATGAATTTAAAGTTGTATTATGTTATATCTATATATATGTAAATATATTTCAATATTTAAATATGTAATATCATAAATATATATAAATAATTTAATATTTTAATATACATATATATATGTGTGTGTTTATATTTTATATTTTATGTATATGTATGTTTATATTATATATATATATATATAAGTTTTTGAATTATATATATGTTTATATTTTACATTATATATATATATATGATTATATTTTATGTTAATATTTTATGATTATATATATGTTTAAAATATATATATATATATATTATACATATTATATGTGTGTGTGTGTGTCTATATATATTTATATATATAAGTGTGTGTGTGTGTGTGTGTGTAAAAATATATATATTCATGTATACATATTTATAATTAGCCACATATTCATAAATATGTGATGAAATTTAAAATATATATCTTTATATATATATTTTTTTTGTATATATGTGTCTATATGTGTCTGTGTGTTTGTGTGTGTTTGTCTATGTGTGTGTGTTTATGTAAATATATATATATATATATATATTTCATATATTTGTTATATACTTGTATGTGATTATATGTATTATCAGAATTGGTTATATCTAAATATATGTGCCATTGTTTATATATGTGGATATATATACATGTGTATGTATTAATGTTAAAATATATAATATATAATATTTATAATTTTATATATTAATATTCTCATATTAATAAATATATATTTTTTTTTATTATAATATATATGTGTGTGTGTGCTCGTATTTTACATATATATATGTTTATAGTATATATATGTTTGCATTATATATATATAGGTTCATATTTTTTAGATATTATCTGATTTTAGTTTATATATATCATATTAATATATTAATATTTCATATGTTTAGATAATTTATAAGTTATTATATTTATTTATAAAAATATGTGTGTGTGTGTGTGTGTGATTGTCTATGTGTATATAAATATATATTAGTGTGTATACATACGCATATATATAATTGTTATTATATATATATATATATATAATTAGCTATGTTTTAAAACAAAGATAAAAATATCACTATAATAACCATGTTTTCTTAAAAATGACAATAAATATAAAATATGTATGCATTTATATATCTATGTTTTTATGTGGGATTATATGTATATATATTTATATATATATATTTGTATTTGATGTTTTCGTTTTTATATATATTTATATATATATTTACATCACTCTAGAGAAATGAGCTACAAAAATATATAAAGTTTTCAATGATTCTAGGAAAACATCATTAATTTAGCAATGTTTTTCACGAAACGTCATTAATTTGGTGTTATTTTTCAAGAAAATGTCATAAATTTTCCAATGTTTTATCTAAATGATGCCTTGTTTTGCAACAAGTTTCATAAAATATTGCTAATCTAAAATGATTTTCCAAAAACATCTCTAATTTAGCAATAGTTATCATGAATCATCTCTAAATTTACACCATTTTTAGAAAAAATCACTTAATTTCCAATTTTTGTAGCAAATATTTTTAAATTATAAATGTTTCCTTAATACATACCTAAATCAAAAAATTAATGACATATTTCACAAAACATGGCTAAATTAATGATGTCTTCATTAAACACCACAATATTAGCAATGTGTCCTTAACTACATGGCTTAATTTTAAAATTATTGATTTTTTTGAAAAAACATTGCTTACTTAATATTTTTTTTATGTTCCTTGAAAATAAAATATATTATTATATTTTTGAAAAATACTATAACAAACTGATCAATGTAAATATAGTGACGTTATTACTTAAATATATAAAAACAATAGGGGTATTATTCAATCCAAATGAAATTAATATAAATTCATTGTTTCCATGTCTCATATAGAAGGTTCTATTTTGGATGTTGCCACTTTTTACCCTCAATTGATTATATTAATTTTCAATACCATTCTTAGAGAAATACTGATCTATTTGTATTTTTTTGATAAAATCACATTTATTTTCAAGAGGATACTTATTACTGATTGTGATCTTGCTGAGTTAATGATTATCAATGTAGATCTAAACCAATCCTTCTATCATCATTTGAAAATATATAGGCACATTACAAGTAGACACAATTAGCTGAATTAATTTCTAATAACATTGTACTTGAGTAGATTTTTAAATTACTATAACCAAATTGGGGATATTTTATACGGAGTCATTAAAGTATGTACAGCACCAACTATAAGTTCTATTGAGAAATTAACATCACAATACAAATGAAGACTAATGAAAACAATCAAAAAGAAATCAATAAGCTCACTTAAATAGTCATATCATCGATTTTGTGTTTCTCCCACACCATTTGTGATAATTAATCCATTCTAATTTGATTTTATAATCATAAAATGGATGCAGTATTTCATTTCATGGTTATATTTATCCATTCACTAGTAATAACCCATATATAATTTCAGAATATCAAATCAAAATTCCCTTAAATGGAAATTGATATGATATTTATATATAGAAATCCTTTATATTCAACAAAATAACATTAACATAAACTATAGGTATATTATATACACACATATATATATATTCAATAGAAACATTCACAAAAAAACAATTGATGATGAATTGGTAGATTTGTATGTGATCATTATACCATTAATAAATTTAACTATTAATTAAATATTTAATCACTGAGGTGAAAATGTGACGCCATTTCCAAATTATTCTTATATTAAATAGCATGAATATATAGAATAAAATAAGACATTAGATTTTATAAAGTGGAAGGTATGTGTACCTTTCACTACATCATTAGCATACCCCACATCCTAAATAATGAAATTATGATATTCCCCATTATCTATAAGAATAATTGGCTTCTTACATCGTTCCTCATCTGTAACCCTAATATTTTAGAATCAGTTAGGATAATTCCCACACTCCATGTGTTAGAATCATTGGAGAGTTTATTGTCCATTCCATTGAGACTTAATGTAATTTCCTCTATGTATCCTTCTAAACTCCTATATTAATGGTTGAATTACACTCTCCACTCCATGGTTCTTAATATTATAATTTCCTTTTAATTACAACATTATTTTCTTATAAAAAAATAAAATTGATTAGTATATCTAATCTCCCTTATAACCACAGTAGCACATAAATTTTTTTATTATAACTAGTGATGTATAATTTGCCTAAAACCATTTAGAGACATCATTTTGTGCCATTTATGAATCTATCAATCTCATTTTTAGGTTATATGATAATACATAAATTGTACATCACAAGTGTTGTATAATTTAGCTCATACATACTTATGGATACACCATAATTTTTATTTTTCTCACTGAATTCCTTATTCATTATTATGATCAATAAATAATAACTACATTAAAAAATATTACCTAAAAAATCATTTCAATCCATATATAAAATCTCATAATATTACATAGTGTTATTGATAAGAGTCTTTTGGTCATCCTCTTCTTTTTTCAAATGATGAACAAACAAAATATATTATTCATGTTTAAAGAACTAGGGAATTGAAGATATTTTTTAAATTGTGATAAAAAATTTATCATCAACTAGGGAACCAAGAAAATATTGTGTATGTCTCTTCATGAAAGTCATAGTAAAAATTTGTGCTCACTTTTTTTCCATTGTATGATTGTTTGTATTCACAGATTACTAATGTTAAAACATCACAGAAATGTGATTTCCCAATCCTACTCCCATAACACTTGGTTTCTAAAATGGAATATCATTTAAATGTCCATAAAATTTATCCATAAATCTATTCCACTAGGTCACATCTATTTAGTAAATCTAATAATCCTAGTGTGTTAAATAATAATTATACAGACAAACTATAAACTCGTGAAAAAATATTAATTGGACGTTTATAATATAAAACTATATATTGGAGTATACAAATCCTTATATTTTACCAAGTGAAAATTATGTCAATATGGTATGATCCAAAATCTGTTTCACTTTTTTATAATTATTATTTGAAAATTAACTAAGATTATGAATGTTTAACGTTTTAATGAGTTAGTATATATAATAACGAACACTATATAACACCTTTTTCAAGACATGTCATCTTATTTATAAGGATTTCACATCGTAGGGGAAACTCTACCTCTCAATATCTTCTACAAAACCTCAATCCTCTAAAAATTAATTTTCAAAATATTGGTTGACTGAAAGAAATAATAATAAAGGGTTTTAAAAATATTAGGAACCAAGTTATGGTCATTCAATGAAATATAGATGTAAAACTTTCTATAATATTCAAAATTACATACCTGATATAGGAATCATGTGTATTATGTAAAATAAAATCCAATTATAAAATCATTTTTACATGTTGAACTATTGAAAACCCTATTTCAGTTATTCCTAAATTCATAAATATTTCATTTAAAATATCATAATCAATCATAAATAATTTTAGAATGATATTTAGATGAAAATATAATGTCCATTATAATTTATGACTAAAGATTACATAGTGGAAATATTCCCATAATGGATTAGGTTTGATTCTTAATCCCATAGTGTCTTTAAGATAACCTCCCATGAACTATACATGGAAACTTGTGAGATAAAAACATTACCTAAAGAATTGCCGGGTTATATAATTCCATTCCCACTCATAACATTGTGGGATATAGTCCAATAAGGGGTTTGGTTTCACTACCCATACCTTTCCATCATTCATATAATAACCAATTGTAATATATTGGAATTAAAACATAATATATTTTGTTTTATATCTTAAAGACGATGAGCATCCTTTAAATCTATTATCATAGACAATAATTTCAAAAAATAAGAATAACATATATATATATATATATATATATATATTTGTGTCTCTGTTTGTGTTAAATTTGTTAACCAAAAATCTTGTAGATGATGAATACGAGGGACAATTTAATTTAAATCCTAAAAAATGATGTTAAAAAATCTAAACATCTAAGTGTCTAAAAAGTAACATCAATGATTTCCCTTTCAAAACAATTTTTTTATGTTGGAGAGAAATAATGTTGCGTAGTTTATAACCATGGATGTGATAATAATAGGATGGAATTCGACCACACTATAATTTAAATACTATAAAGATAATTTTTAAATGGATGAAAAATTCCATGATGTAGCCATATACATTTTTAATCCTTGAAAATGAGATATGTCAATATAAAAATATCTTTTAATGAAATTATATGTATATATTCATCAGAATAAAATATGTTTCACATGAAATTATATATATATATACCAAAATAATATGTTTTCACATTAAATTATATATATATATATATATATATATTTGTTTGTGTGTATTTATATAAATATACATATATACTAATTTTAAAATGGAAAAAAATTTCTTAAACCATTATTTTAAAAAAAAATTAACTAACCTAAAATTTGTTGTAGTATAATTAATATTACTTACACATTCATTGTATTTTTTTTAAAGATATCTCATATAAAAAATTCATTAAAAATTTTAAAAGACCATTATGAATCATTAAATAAAATATTGGAAGAAATATAATAACATTATTTTTTTTTATGAACCAATAGTTTGTAATAAATTATCTTTCTTAAAAATGTAATCAATAGAAAAGATAGAATGTGAGAATTTTTGGAAAACATATAATATTTTTGTTCGTAATATTATATTGCAATACATAAAATGATAATTTTAAAACAAAAATGAAAATAAAAAACTCTGTCACCATCAACCCAAAATTTAGAGACGATTATCCCAAAAATGGGATCTCAATCATTACTCTTTACAAAAAGATATAATGCATCAACCATACATTCTGAAGTATTTTTTGATGTGGGATGAATATTGGGTCCCAATAGGGGAAGAAAAGCATAATATGAAGGAAAAATCTTCCCTACCATATGAGACATCGATGCTGCAACATTTAATATATATTTATACCCCTAATATCATTATAATATATATATATATATATAAGTTATGTTTTAAGGAAATGATCCCCATGAAAAATATCATTCCATATTTCTCATAATAAATAACAATGATGATCTCATATACAACCTCTATCATAAATATCATAACACCAATGTTATTTGTCGATCATAGCATATGATTTTATATACTAAAAAACCATAAAGATCAATCGATGGTTACATGATCGAAATCAAGTATCGCATCTTGGGACTCGAAAGAGGGCCATTCAACAAGTGATTCAAAACTTGTAGATTTTCATCTGAATGGTAGAATTTTTAGTGAGAGAGGATTCTGTGACTCCCAAGAAAATGCATAATTGATATTGTGAGGAAGTCGATTTTGTATTCATAGACTATTTTTCATTTATTTTTTATTATTAGTATTTTATTTTTTTATCATTATTTTACATATATGTTTACTATTTTACTAATAAAGATATATATATATATATATATATTATTGTTTGTTACTATAATTTATCTAAAAAACAAAATCTGTCATAATTTTCATCATTTTAAAACAAAATGAATGTTTAGCCTATTTATATAATCAAATATTTGAATAAAATAATATTAATTTTAATTTAATTATGAGTTATGAATAAATCATTTTTATTTTAATAAAATTATATTATATTTGAATATATATAATTAATTTCTTAAAAAAATATGCTATATTTCTATTTTAATAATACAATCAACATCATATTATAACATTGTTATTTTATCAATGCAATGTAGTTCTCGAAAATTATAAATTAAAAACATGTTAAAAATTTAATAGAAATTCTAATTATTATAAATTTAAATAATAAATTTAAAAAATATTTTTTTAATTTATTTTTTTAAATATTCATACTCTCGTATATTTTTTAATAATAAATTTTATCTACTATTCACCACTATAAATATTCGAGTATTATATATTTTTTAAAAAAATTGTATAATAATGTGTCTTTGAATATTCATAAAATATATGCCATAAATTTCCCTTTATTTCAAGTTGGATACTTAATTTTCATTTCATTAAGTATGTACATTTTATTTTAAACATATTTTAAAGTAATTGTTTATAATTTATAAAATAATTTTATAGTTAATATAAAGTTTTTTTGCCAAATAAATAATATTTTAGTTAGAGAAAATTTTGTTTGATATAATGTTATATTTACAATTTTGTTTCCTAAAAAATTAATAGTAATTAAAAATAAAATATTTATAATTTAATATTATACATTTTTCAAAATTTAAACATTAAAAACATAAACTATAATATTTTACCCAAAAAATAATACTAAATTTATTTTTAGTGAAACTCTATCGCATTTGAATAAAATAAATCACTTTTAAATAAAGTCTATATTTACTTTTATAAATATCAATATTGATCTTTTGATTTAACATAAAAAAATATTAATAATAAAAATACATTTAATATATATAAAGACATTTAAATATATCAATTTTAAAATTTATGTTAATTAGACCTCAAATACATATATATTAATTTTATATAAATATTTTTTGAATTATAATATTTCAAAACATAAATTAAATGTAAAACATATATATCAACTAAATGGTTCTTTGTTTTTTTAATTCATTTAATGATTTCCACTTGGTATTTTATATATATATTTACACCCCCCCCCCATTTTTATATTAAAAACTATATATATATATATATTATCTCACATACTATTATATACGAATATCTATCCTACTAAAATTAAATTCATTAACATTTTTACCAAAGTGATTTTTTAGATGTGAAATAATTTTATCTTCTAAAATTTATGATGCAACATTCTACCCACTTAAATTTATTACATCGTCACAATTATTTCACCATACATAGAGAAAATATGAATTTCACTATTCATAATTTGGAAAACTAAGATCACCAGTTCACTTTATAGTGTAAAAAAACATGAAAATTTAAAGAAGGCCTCAAAATATTATAGGGTCTCTCCAGACCAAGTCCTATAATTTTTTATAAACCATGGTTCTAATAACAACTGGGATAACCAATAATATGTTCAACGTTTTTTATCATTATAATTTTTATTCAAATCTACCTAACATAATGAACTTTTATTACATTATATAGTAAGGATACACCATAACATACATTGTAACACATAATATTTGAAATCATTTCATCTTCATTATGAAGGTTAACCATCAAAGGGGAACCATGAAAACTCACTCCCTTAATTGTTTCCATATTCCCTACAAAGATAATTTTTTTAAATCATAGGGTGAGTGATATAATCACACAATTGGTTTTTGAAAATATAAGGAATATTTCTTGGGTTTTGTAAAGAAATTAAATAATGAAACATTGTATAAAATTTTAAAATAAATACCTTATATAGTAATAATGAGTACATCGGTAAATTAACCTATTTTAAAAAATAATTTCAACCCTTTGATGCCTTTAAAAAACCAATTAATTATTTCATTGATTCATAACTATTTATTTTAAAATCATAGAATCATTCATAAATAATTTTTGATCAATATTTGGATCATAACAGAAATTGATGTATTATTTTTTATATAATATAACCTAATCGAAATAGCCCAATAAGAGTTTTTTCAGTTTGTAATCCAATTTTATTTTTAGAATAACCTCTTGTTCACCATATATATATTCACATTAGATAAAAACATTACACAATACATTGAAGGGATGTGTAATTCAGGGCCCACCCATCCCGAAGATGGAAATTTTCCCAAAAAGGGATTAAGTTCATTCCACACCCCCTATTACATCTATATAATAACCAAGTGTAATTCATGGAAATTAAATCATAGTGTCTTCAGTTTTACATCACAAAGAATATAAAAATACTTTAAATCCTTGTGTTTCATTATATAATTAATTAAATTTGAATAACATGTATAGTTTTTTATGTTTAATATTTAAAGAAAAATTCATAATGAGGATGAATAAATGGGATAACAAATCTTAAAACTCGATAATTGTGTTTTCAAAATTAATAAATTTGAGATTATAATAATAAAAATTAATTATTTCATTCCTAATAAAGTATATGTGTTCTATTAACCTAAATTTTTATATAAAATTACAAGGGAAGTGCCATTTTTAGAGAGTAATTATAGAACTTTTTAGTTTAAAACTTATAATGATGGTTTTTAATGTGAATAATATTTCCCTAAAATGTACATATTTATTTCTAGGAGTATAGAATGAGATATGTTGGGATATTTTTTCCATTAATTGATATATAAATATATATGTATGTGCATCGTAATAAAATCAGTTAAATATTAAATACTATTTATATATATATATGTATATATTCGAATAAAACAATTTTACATGATATTTTATGTATATCTGTACGTATATAAAAATATACGTGTATACTTATTCCAAATAAAAAAAATCCATATTCAATAAATTTAATGATTCAATGTCATCCCTATTTATAATAAATGTGTAATTAAAATTCTTTAAACCTTCATTAATATTTTACAAAAATAAACATCATGGATAAAAATAAATTTTCCATCAGAATGATTAATAGACCACTTTGAATCAATAATGAAATGAATTAAAAAATATAGTATCCATATGTTTGTTTTAATAAAATATTTTATAAGAAATTATAAATTTTAAAATAGGTATATATAGAAAATGAATTTGGAGTAGAATTTCAATAAAAATGACAAAATTTGGGGCTCTCATGTTTTAGAGAAAAACATAAAACTAGAGTTTGAAATGATAATTAAAAATAAAACACATCCATATAGTTTACAAAATTTTGAAAAATGATTCTCTATAGAATTAGAAATTAATTAAATCTCCTATAAAAATGAACAAATATAGTAATGGGACTACATCCAATATTTTTTTAATCTTGAATACTAGAGATTCTAGATAGAGGGAGACTAGCGTAACGTTTTGGAAAACTCACCCTTCCCGGTGAGGTGACAACACTATATAATTTATTATATATTAATATCTATAATATCATTGTAATATATATAAATATATATATATATGTACATCTTATATGAATTGGGTGATCCCCCCCCCCCTCCAGGGTCGGCCCAAGGGCAATCCCAGAGAGCCCCCGGGCTAGGGCAACATGCAATCAAAGAAAAAAAATACAAAACCAAGGGCAAAAAATTCACCATTTCACTGTAGCTCTTAATACATTTTAGGGCAAAATTTCATAGGCAGTCTTGGGCAATAGAATTTACAGGGCCGGTCCTGCCCCCCTCTAACAATATCTTTATGTATTCCATATAGTAAAATCGTATCTCGACTTCATCTACAACATCTATTAGAAACTTCATGAGACCTTTTTGGAATTCTGATATGGGTATCTCATTTATGTATATAGAATATCATCATGTTTGAGCAATGATTCCATGATCTCAATCAGCCATTACTCACCTAATTTAGAAGAGCATCATTCATCAAACAGTGTAAAACCTAGTGATTGTCAGCTATATAGTGGCATAATTAAGGCAAGATGCAGGAGAGAGTTTCAAGATGCTGTAAATTCAATGTACCATAGATGATTATGGTCAAGATGAAACACATTTTTTATTTTATTTTATTATTATTATATTAAAATATTTTCAATATTTTACATTTATATGTTTTAATTTACTGACACTTAGAGACAAAAATACATAGATATATTTACATATATATGGCTGTGTCTATGTCTATGTGAATTGGTTTTCTGAAATCAAAAATACTATATCTAACCTAATTTTTGTAGTTTTAAACCTATATTGATATTTATGTTTTTAATATAATCAATCAATTTAAAAAATACTGCTGCATATACATTACAATTTTTATGTATAATTAATTTTTTATTTGGCATAATTATCCATATATGTTTGTACATGTATATAAAAATTAATTTCCAAAAACACTACGAATTGTTACTATTTAAATATTATAATAATAATACAATTATAACTTAATTATTTTCTTTGTGTAAATAAATTTTACATTTTTTTTAATTTAAATAACATGTATAAAAAGTAATAATAATTATATTAATAAATATGATGGTATAAATTTAAAAGAAATATTATTATTTTATGAAATTTAAATAATGTTCATACAAACATATATTTTTTAATAATATATTTCCTCTAATATTAATCATTATATATATTTAAATATTGTAATATTATATTTATTGTATTCATATAATCGTGTGTATATTTATTATCAAAAAATATATGGTACGCATTAAAATTGATTTCTTGTTATGTAGATAATGTTCTTTTTATATGTATGTATATTTTATTATAAACATATGTCACTTAATTAATTAAAATTTATATCATAAATTTAAAATTAATGTGATGTTTTTGATAAAATAATAATATTAAATTAAGAATAAATTGAGATTTCTATAAATATACATGTACATTTTTGTTTCCAAGGAAAAAACATTAATTAAAATTATTTGATTTATTGTTTAAAATACTATTTTCAAAAAATTAAAATTTTATAAATTGATAAAATATATTTTACACAAAAAATGAAATTTCATTTTATGTGACTAAAAATATGATGAATATGAATTAAAAATATATCATTGAAATAACAGAAATTATTCAAATTTAATAAATACCAATATATATCATTAGAAATAAGTATAGTGTTCATTAATAATACAAATCCAATTAATATATATAAATATATATTTATTTATTTATTTAAATTAGTGGTTTTTCATAAGCCTTTAAATTGGGAATGAAGTAAAAATATATTCATTTTAAGTAAATATTTTTAGAATAATTATAAACTAAAAACATGAATATAATGTAAAGTTGTTATATTAAATTAATCTTTTATTGTTTATTTTTGTTCATTAAATGCCTTCTACATGGTAATATATATATATAAATTCGCCAAATTAGTATTTAATAATCCATAATATATATATATATATATATCATTTCAATTATAATTATTAATTATTTTTATTTAACCTTAAATAATGGTAATTAGCAATTATTAAACCCAAAAAAATATTTAATAATGAAAAGATTATATTTAAAAAAATTTGAAATCATTAACATATTATGATCAAATTCTTCATAATTGTTAATGATGGAAATATAAATTAACCCATGAAAATATTGTAGAATTCTAAAACAAGGTGTGAAGTTTTTGTCCCACTCATAATGGACTATTGAAGATTGTGTTAACACTAAATCTTATTAATTCAAAGTAGTTACCCCAAGGTTTATATATTCAAAAATGCCACACACATAAGTATATCATGACATGAATTTAACCATATAAAATTAGATTTTATAAACATAGATTTGAAAACATAAATTAATGTTCGGGATTTAGCCAAAGGTAGAAACCATTTAATTTTTTTGTTTAAATTCCACAAAATGTCCCATGTTATGATTCATATGAGTTTAAAAAAGAATTAATTTTTTTGGGTGCTGGTTTGAAGCCTGAAGCACCAAAATGGGGAAGACAGATTTTGTCGTACGGTTTGTCTACAATCTGATGACTCATGTCGCATGGTCGTGTGAATAATTATAGGCATCAGGCATAGCTCAAACACACCGTTTGGGCATGGTTAATTAAATAGTGCACCTATCCTAGTTGGGGTTCTCCTTAAAGTTGTCGGTGTCACGCAGTTAGTGGACGGTTTGGAAAAACCATGAATCCAAACCATGTGTAGTGCATTATGAGGGTGAGATTCCTATTCTTCCAATAATGATATATTTTAACCCATTTATTCCTTCCTCTATCCCCATTCTAGTAGTGTTTCTGTAACACCCCGAGATTTTATGAAAAATATTCTTTTAATTTCATTAATGTCTTGTGTTTTATTCTACACCAAGATTACCTTGCGCTATACGCAACACCGTATTAGCTTGCAGTATACGCAACACTATTCTTGGACCGTGTTACACACAATTTTGATAATAGTTATTCTACGCAACATTGAGTATATATATATATATTAAATGTATAAATGAAATATGGTTGGATTCTGTTATATGAAACAACGAATGATTCTTTCATAACACGCAACCCTGACTTGGCTTGCATTACACGCAATCGCGACCTTCCTCGATAGCGTGTGTTGTACACAATACCGGGTTTTAATAATCAATGATATATTATAATAATATTGTCATGAACTAGCCGTTATGAATATTATTAACTAAATTTTGAATTTTATAACATTATTATTCATCTTACACATTTTCTAGAACATGGTATAAGAACAAAATAAATTTTTCGGGTAAAATAAGTATTTTTCAAAAAATGCAGTTTTGCCGCCTTTTGATGGTGCAACCACATTAAATCTAGTTTTTGACATGTTTATATGTTCAATTTGAAAAAATGAAAATCTTCTTTTGAATCAGGATGTAAAAATTTACATTAGATAACGTTTTTATATTTTCCCGATAACTTTCATATTTTAATGAATAGTAAAAACACGCTATATTTTAATTAAAAACAACTTTTTTCATCATAATATCTTATGTGGTTAAATTATAAAATTGAATGGTTTTAAAGTATAAATAGAATATATTTTTACCATTTAATATAATGATAGTAATTAGCATTGATTTTACCTTGAATTCGTAGGTTAAATCAATTCAATCTTTTGCAATGTTTTAAATAAAAACCCGTTTTTATTCGACAACGGGATCAATTTTAATTTAATTTCTGCAACTTCTGTGTATTGAATTTTAAAAAATGGATTCCATATTTGGAATCAGTGGGTCCAAATTATGTTAATAGGCTACTTTTTATTTTTGGGAATTATGAATAGTAACTACGGTAAATTTTATTTACCATAGTTAAAGGTAAATCGGGTAATTAATGATAAATATAATATTATAAAATTACCCTAACACATGCCAAAATTCTATTTGATGGCTAAAAGTAAACTCATGTCAACTAAGGGTCGGATTAGATTAATTTTATGGACTTTTGACCATGAAAATAATTTAATTATTATTAAAACCAAAGAAAGTGACAACATGTCACTCTCTTAAATCGTATAAGTATAATAATTTTAAATTAGTGATAAACATCATAAAATTTCGAACATGAATAGTCTCCAGAAATCTAACAAATTTATCTACATCATGGGAATTTATTTAGAATTTTTTGGGATTAAATAATTATCATTAATTGTGACACAATAGTGATGCAGAAATTATTTATCTAGTGAAAAATCAAGAATATAGTTTTTATTAAACTAATAGTGACATTAAAAGGCACAAAACCCTGACCAAAACTTATTGGTCATGTAAATTTAAACTATAATAATCCAATGGTCGAATATTTGACCATTTGGAGTCTTATACAATCAATTATGACACTTATATTATTTTATTTTAAATGATTCCAAAGTTGTCACCTTCATAATGTAATAAATATAACCATTTAAATATTGTGATTTTAAGATGATAAATCCGAGTAAAAGTATTATTGTGAAATCTAATATATTTATATTCATCATAGAATTTTATTTTAAATTTTTATGCAAAAAATAAGTATATTAAATAATTATACAAAAATGATGTAGTAATTATTTTATTAAGAGATAAACCAAATAAATGGTTTTAAAAATAATAAAATAAATATTATATGAACTATTTAATGTGATACACTAATTTTATAGATACATATGACCTTTTATTAATATATTAAATCTTTTAGTTCGAACATATCTTCTGTATATATTTTATTTAAATTCAAATAAATGAATAGTGTCAAAATTGACACTATTGTTATTTCATAAAAATAACATATTATAAAATAGTTTAAAAATCACAAAAATATTTAAAAATTATAAATTTAAATTTATATGGTCTAAAATTTTATAAAGTAAACAATTATGGAAAATTCACAACAAATAAGTAATTATTTGTTATAATTTAAAATTTTGAATTTTATTACCACAAATAAACTTAAATAGATTAAATAAGGATAAATGAAACTGATAAGGTTTAAAATAAGATCCAAACATGTCTAAATTTGATTGTTTGATGAGATTACAACCCTATCTCATCTAATCTTCTAATATGAGTAATTTTTTTAGGTTTTTAAGTGGGGTTAGATTTATTATAAATTAATATTTTTAAGAATTCCAAAGGTGCCCCTCTCCTCCCTTATAAAAGGGCACCTCCTCCCTCTCCTCCTCACACAACTTTGAGCATTCAAGCTCGGACAACCCCTGAAAAAATCTCTTCTCCACTTCCCTAGTATCATCCTAGAGGTCCTGGCCTTCTTCAAAGACCATCCTTAGTTCTTTAAGTGGAGGTTAAGTGAAGGCGCGTCAAAAAGAGGTAATATCCATTACCGATCCTTTTCAATTTATTTCTTCTTCAACTTCTTCTTATTTAGTTGTTTCATGATAAATTAATAACATAAGTATTTCTTATATACTGATATGTTATTATAAATATCAACCAACTCTAATTAACCTTCTATCCATCCTACGGAAAAAGGAAATCACCGCGCGTGCGTACGTACGGAATACCGTCTCCACGCCGTGGTGTAATCTATTTTCCGTCACCACCTTAATTGGATATGTATAATGGTGTAATGAGTAACTATATATGATTATTATAAAGTGATATTGATACTGAAATAGTATACATACACTTCAACACAATTCCACGACCATGGGAACGATATCATCGCTCGTGCGTACGTACGGACTACCGTCTCCACGACGCGATGAGATTCATTCTCAATGATTAACCATTCATGAATGATTATAAAGTGTATATAATAATTACTAATGAAATATATGACCTAATAATGATACTGGAATTATTTATATTTATATGTATGTCATCTACTTAATTCCATTCAATTCAATAAGGAAACGAAAACAACGTTCATGCATACGTACGGACTACCGTCTCCATGAACGGTGTATTTCATTCCATTTATAGATATATTATATATATATATACTCTGAATATTTATTATATATAAATCATGTTTTACATTCTAGATATAAGTAATCATGATCCAAGTAATCATATTAATAATTACAAGTTAAAAACACGAATGACAAATGAGAGGATTTTACCCAAAACGCTACTTTAAAATGAATTTACAAAAGAACGGGTAATATAAAGTCATAAGTGGACCATATATGATATAATAACAATGAATATGATTCTGTAATAAGTAAATAACATGATTTAAATCATTATACAGGAGGTTCGGACACATACGAAGCAAATCGGACCTAAGGTAAGGGAAAATATCACAATCTCATTTTTATCTGAGATTGATTTTACTTTGGCATTTAATGGGGTGTATTTTATCATCCACATCCATGTTACCTCAATATTTAATATTGTTTCCATCCACTTACAATATTTTAAATCCAATTTTACCCTTCGGTGAGTTTTTAGTAAAGAATATGAAAGGAATCTTTTGTTGTTTTTCGTACGAGGTACTTTTTGACTTTTCCGACAAAAGTACGAAAAATGTTTTTTTAAACTTATACGGCATGAATGGATTTTTAAAACATTATTTTCAAGAAGCTTCCTTTAAAAGTTTTCAAGTTTATTTTTATTCAACTTCTTTTAGTTTAAAGTTGTATGACATGTTATGAAAGGAAAAATGTTTTTGAATAAGAAAGGATATTTTCCTCAAGAATGGAGTTCAAGTGTTTTATCAAAATTATTTTCCATCTAAGATAATAAAGGGTTCTATTTTTATCCCTATTATTACATTGATTTGATTATGTTGTGATCGAATTATTTTTATGAATTCTTTTATCTTATATGAATTGTTTTATGATGTCACAATGTTTAAGAATCCAATTTTTATTACATGGGTTACGCTATGATGTATGATTTATGATTTTGTGGCACACATAAGAATGGTATCATTATGAGATGGGTGGGACCTATATATCCCTCCAATGCATTGGGTAAAGATTTTATATCTCATGAGATAGACATGGCTGGAATGGTAGGTTATACCGGTTCAGTGAAACAGGACTGAAACGAGGGTGACTCGATTCAGAAGGGGACTTTGTCCACTAAGATAGTCTTGGCAGTGAGTCTTGGCTAACAAGAAATGATTCTCTATGATTATGTGTGTATGCCACAAATTTTGATGTTTTATGTTATGATTATTGGGATTACATTTCACTTCTATGATTTATCCCATGTTATGATATTATGAGCTCTCTTTTTTGCAGGTTAAGAATTCTAAAAGCTATGTTCTTATGTATATGATGTGATTGATATTTCTTTTGTTTACCCTTACTGAGCATTTGAGCTCACCCTTATATGTTTTCTTCTCCCCAGGATATAAAGAAAGGTTTTAGGTATAAAAAAAAGAAGATCTTTATTGGAGATGTTGAAGATCTTTCACCACGATTAGAAGATTATATTCCGAGTTTCCAAAGACACTAAACTATTACGGTCCTTGTGTGTGTGTTTTTGTTATGTACTAAGTATTCCGCAAAAGTAATGTAATGTCCATGTAATTCAAGCTTCAGGTCTCTACAATTGGTATCAGAGGAAAGGTTTTGTCAACCTTTGGAAACTAGGATGCGAGAACTTTAGTGAGATCCCTAGAGATATTTATAAGGTATGTCTAGGGATGTCCCTATGGATAAGTATACGTATAGGATACAGTCCTAGAACTACGGTAACGATCATAGAATTTAACATAAGATGTTAGATATTGAGGGTACTCCCCCTTTATTATGTTTTTTCCCTAGCATGATTTTTGCCTCTCACACTATTCTTTTTTGGGTTCTAGAAAATGGCTGGAAACAAGATGATTCACGATAATGGAGGATATTATGGACAATGGAATGATATTCTTCATGAGCAACCAAATGAAATGAGATTTGGAAGTCCAAACATAATTATTATTCCGAATCAGCAATCTCATAATATGATCAATAAAGTAAAATTTGGTAAGTTTCCTGACTCGGATAATAAGAGAAAGATGGAGTTTCATGATGATCATAGAGGAAATAAAGTTCAATTTCCCCTATGTAAATCATGCGGGAAGAGGCATCAAGGAGAATGTTTCAAAGGAACTGGAAGATGCTTTGGGTGTGGAAAAGAAGGACACAAAGAAAGTAAATGCAAAGGAAAAGGTTCAGTTAACAACATGGATGAGGATAATGGTATTGCTACGACATCAACAATGGTAAAATGTTTTAAATGTGGAATGTACGGGCATTATGCAAACCAATTCCCTAAGGGAAAGTCTCATGAAGAGAATCAGTATAGTCGTATGGGTAGTATTTATGTGGATGATAATGAAGAGACTACAAATGATATGTGAGATGAAAGAATTGTTGAAGCTCGGTCAATGGTTTAAGAATGTAGTGGAATGATTACATGTTTATCATGAGTAATGTTGTATAAGTAATCTCATGGTACTATGGAATAAAGAGACATCTAAGGATTTTTACACTGTTGTCTTTCATTGAGTTTTGAAAGTGTATGATTAATGTTACCAGTATCCATGAAAGGTTATTCAGATACTTTTGGAACGTAGATAATATGCGCATAATGAAGGGATAAAGAGAATCTAATATGTTTGATAGTATTCATGAGCTCATGATTAATATAAGGACTAAGTGATATCATGGTTTGAGGATATAGAATTTTGAGGATTTTGGTATGTGGAAAGTGTTAACTTTTAACTGCATTCATGTTTTCACGAAGCTTCAATGGGTATTCAAGAGAATACATGATTAAGGCCTTTGAATGTTTGGAATGTGACCAACAAGACATATCTTATGATATATGGGGATCAAAGATGGTATTAAATCTCTGGAAATCGTTTTCACTATATTATGACAATGGACTGCAGTATTATGGATAAGCGTAAAGATTGGAATAGATTATGTTGGACATAAGTTAGGATAGAACTTTTTTCGATATTATTGATCGGATGTTATAGTAATATAGTTTAGAAAAAGGACAACCAGCAGGATGGGCGACAGCCCATCGCTTCGGACAAGGCTGTGGGAATCGAACCCACAACCGAAGTGCGACTGGCCATTATCGCCTACCACTGGCCTACAGGAAGTCCCTGTTTATTAGAAACTAGTTTTATTATATTAATCAGTATGATATATGAAGTATAAAGTCCATTTTAGGAACCATATATGATTAATCTCACTATAGATCGACTTATGTATATAATTTTTGCTAACCTTTTGTTTGAGACAGATGGAATGACCCGTCATTCTATCACATGATCTGCTAACACTTCACGAATAACAAATTCAACTTCATTTATTTAAGAGAAGAAGTGGAAATTGATAAAGGCACGAACAACAGTGAGATTGTACCAAAATAAAGTAAGTATTTATTTTAATTCAAATTCTTCAACTTTAGGGAAACGATCTTGAAAACCAAAAATGTTGTCCTAGTGCTCTTATATCTGATTAATGAGATGGTACCTTAGATCATCACAAATATATGGATTTTTGATTGTTGGCTTTTCCATAGCCATGTTCTCTACCACTCTCCATCAGAACATGACGGTTAGATTTCTCTTCCATGTCAAAATTTTCACCTATGTTCTCCTATGTGGATACCCAGTGATTAGTTAACTTGGGTAACCATTACGTTTTATACTTTAGTTTTTAAAGATAAGTTTTGGTATTCCTTTTTACGATGTGGGTTTCAATCAAAGAAACTTTCAAATAGTAAACCATTTATAACCCCGACGAATTTCGAGGGCGAAATTCATTTTAAGGGGGGTAGAATGTAACACCCCGAGATTTTATGAAAAATATTCTTTTAATTTCATTAATGTCTTGTGTTTTATTCTACACCAAGATTACCTTGCGCTATACGCAACACCGTATTAGCTTGCAGTATACGCAACACTATTCTTGGACCATGTTACACACAATTTTGACAATAGTTATTCTACGCAACATTGAGTATATATATATATATATTAAATGTATAAATGAAATATGGTTGGATTCTGTTATACTAAACAACGAATGATTCTTTCACAACACGCAACCCTGACTTGGCTTGCATTACACACAATCGCGACCTTCCTCGATAGCGTGTGTTGTACGCAATACCGGGTTTTAATAAACAATGATATATTATTATAATATTGTCATTAACTAGCCGTTATGAATATTATTAACTAAATTTTGAATTTTATAACATTATTATTCATCTTACACATTTTCTAGAACATGGTATAAGAACAAAATAAATGTTTCGGGTAAAATCAGTATTTTTCAAAAAATGCAGTTTTGTCGCCTTTTGATGGCGCACCCACATTAAATCTAGTTTTTGACATGTTTATATGTTCAATTTGACAAAATAAAATTCTTCTTTTGAATCAGGATGTAAAAATTTACATTATATAATGTTTTGATATTTTCCCGATAACTTTCATATTTTAATGAATAGTAAAAACACACTATATTTTAATTAAAAACAACTTTTTTCATCGTAATATCTTATGTGGTTAAATTATAAAATTTAATGGTTTTAAAGTATAAATAGAATAGATTTTTACCATTTAATATAAGGAATGTCATTAGCATTGATTTTACATTGAATTCGTAGGTTAAATCAATTCAATCTTTTGCAATGTTTTAAACAAAAACTCGTTTTTATTCGACAACGGGATTAATTTTAATTTAATTTCTGCAACTTCTGTGTATTGAATTTTAAAAAATGGATTCCATATTTGGAATCAGTGGGTCCAAATTATGTTAATAGGCTACTTTTTATTTTTGGGAATTATGAATAGTAACTACGGTAAATTTTATTTACCATAGTTAAAGGTAAATCGGGTAATTAATGGTAAATATAATATTATAAAATTACCCTAACACATGCCAAAATTCTATTTGATGGCTAAAAGTAAACCCATATCAACTAAGGGTCATATTAGATTCATTTTATTGACTTTTTACCATGAAAATAATTTAATTATTATTAAAACCAAAGAAAGTGACAACATGTCACTCTCTTAAATCTTATAAGTATAATAATTTAAAAATAATGATAAACATCATAAAATTTCGAACATGAATATTCTCCAGAAATCTAACAACATTATCTACATCATGAGAATTTATTTAGAATTTTTTAGGATTAAATAATTATCATTAATTGTGACACAATAGTGATGCAGAAATTATTTATCTAGTGAAAAATCAAGAATATAGTTTTTATTAAACTAATAGTGACATTAAAAGGCACAAAACCCTGACCAAAACTTATTTTTCATGTACATTTAAACTATAATAATCCAATGGTCGAATATTTGACCATTTGGAGTCTTATATAATCAATTATGACACTTATATTATTTTATTTTAAATGATGCCAAAGTTGTCACCTTCATAATTTAATAAATATAACAATTTAAATATTGTGATTTTAAGATGATAAATTCGAGTAAAAGTATTATTGTGAAAGGTAATATATTTATCTTCATAATAGAATTTTATTTTAAATTTTTATGCAACAAATATGTATATTAAATAATTATACAAAAATGATGTACTAATTATTTTATTAAGAGATAAACCAAATAAATGGTTTTAAAAATAATAAAATAAATATTATATGAACTATTTAATGTGATAAACTAATTTTATAGATACATATGACCTATTATTAATATATTAAAGCATTTATTTCGAACATATCTTCTGTATATATTTTATTTAAATTCAAATAAATGAATAGTGTCAAAATTGACACTATTGTTATTTCATAAAAATAACATATTATAAAATAGTTTAAAAATCACAAAAATATTTAAAAATTTTAAATTTAAATTTATATGGTCTATAATGTTATAAAGTAAACAATGATGGAAAATTCACAACAAATAAGTAATTATTTGTTATATTTTAAAATTTAGAATTTTATTACCACAAATAAACTTAAATAGATTAAATAAGGATAAATGAAACTGATAAGGTTTAAAATAAGATCCAAACATGTCTAAATTTGATTGGTTGATGTGATTACAACCCTATATCATCTAATCTTCTAATATGAGTAATTTTTGGAGGTTTTTAAGTGGGGTTAGATTTATTATAAATTAATATTTTTAAGAATTCCAAAGGTGCCCCTCTCCTCCCTTATAAAAGGGCACCACCTCCCTCTCCTCCTCACACAACTTTGAGCCTTCAAGCTCGGCCAACCCCTACCAAAATCTATTCTCCACTTCCCTAGTATCATCCTAGAGGTCTTGGTCTTCTTCAAAGACCATCTTTAGTTCTTTAAGTGGACGTTAAGTGAAGGCGCGTCAAAAAGAGGTAATATCCATTACCGATCTTTTTCAATTTATTTCTTCTTCAACTTCTTCTTATTTAGTTGTTTCATGATGAATTAATAACATAAGTATTTATTATATACTGATATGTTATTATAAATATGAACCAACTCTAATTAACCTTCTATCCATCCTACGGAAAAAGGAAATCACCGCGCGTGCGTACGTACGGAATACCGTCTCCACGCCGTGGTGTAATCTATTTTCCGTCACCACCTTAATTGGATAGGTATAATGGTGTAATGAGTAACTATATATGATTATTATAAAGTGATATTGATACTGAAATATTATACATACACATCAACACAATTCCACAACCATGGGAACGATATCATCGCTCGTGCGTACGTACGGACTACCGTCTCCACGACGCGATAAGATTCATTCTCAATGATTAACCATTCATGAATGATTATAAAGTATATATAATAAGTACTAATGAAATATATGACCTAATAATGATACTGGAATTATTTATATTTATATGTATGTCATCTACTTAATTCCATTAAATTCAATAAGGAAACGAAAACAGCGTTCATAAATACGTACGGACTACCGTCTCCATGAACGGTGTATTTCATTCCATTTATCGATATATTATATATATATATACTCTGAATATATATTATATATAAATCATGTTTTACATTCTGGATATAAGTAATCATGATCCAAGTAATCATATTAATAATTACAAGTTAAAAACACGAACGACAAATGAGAGGATTTTACCCAAAACGCTACTTTAACATGAATTTACAAAAGAACGGGTAATATAAAGTCATAAGTGGACCATATATGATATAATAACAATGAATATGATTCTTTAATAAGTCAATAACATGATTTAAATCATTATACAGGAGGTTCGGACACATACGAAGCAAATCGGACCTAAGGTAAGGGAAAATATCACAATCTCATTTTTATCAGAGATTGTTTTTACTTTGGCATTTACTGGGGTGTATTTTATCATAAACATACATGTTCCCTCAATATGTAATATTGTTTCCATCCACTTACAATAGTTTAAATCCAATTTTACCCTTCGGTGAGTTTTTAGTAAAGAATATGAAATGAATCTTTTGTCGTTTTTCGTACGAGGTACTTTTTGACTTTTCCGACAAAAGTACGAAGAATGTTTTTTTAAACTTATACGGCATGAATGGATTTTTAAAACATTATTTTCAAGAAGCTTCCTTTAAAAGTTTTCAAGTTTATTTTTAATCAACTTCTTTTAGTTTAAAGTTGTATGACATGTTAAGAAAGGAAAAATGTTTTTGAAGAAGAAAGGATATTTTCCTCAAGAATGGAGTTCAAGTGTTTTATCGAAATTATTTTCCATCTAAGATAATAAAGGGTTCTATTTTTATCCCTATTATTACATTGATTTGATTATGTTGTGATGGAATTATTTTTATGAATTCCTTTATCTTATATGAATTGTTTTATGATGTCACAATGTTTAAGAATCCCATTTTTATTACATGGGTTATGCTATGATGTATGATTTATGATTTTGTGGCACACATAAGAATGGTATCATTATGAGATGGGTGGGACCTATATATCCCTCCAATGCATTGGGTAAATATTTTATATCTCATGAGATAGACATGGCTGGAATGGTAGGTTATACCGGTTCAGTGAAACAGGACTGAAATGAGGGTGACTCGATTCAGAAAGGGACTTTGTCCTCTAAGATAGTCTTGGAAATGAGTCTTGACTAACAATAAATGATTCTCTATGATTATGTGTGTATTCCACAATGTTTGATGTATTATGTTATGATTATTGGGATTACATTTCACTTCTATGATTTATCCCATGTTATGATATTATGAGCTCTCTTTTTTGCAGGTTAAGAATTCTAAAAGCTATGTTCTTATGTATATGATGTGATTGATATTTCTTTTGTTTACCCTTACTGAGCATTTGAGCTCACCCTTTTATGTTTTCTTTTCCCCAGGATATAAATAAATGTTTTAGCTATAAAAAAAAGAAGATCTTTATGGGAGATGTTGAAGATCTTTCACTACGATTAGAAGATTATATTCCGAGTTTCCAAAGACACTAAACTATTACGGTCCTTGTGTGTGTGTTTTTGTTATGTACTAAGTATTCCACAAAAGTAATGTAATTTCCATGTAATTCAAGCTTCGGGTCTCTACAGTTTCTTCTCTTCCCTTGGGGCTTGGACTTCTCCCCTTCTCTATATGGGGTTTTCAGTTATCTCATTATTCTATGGTCCCAAAACATCTGTTATCAGAAGAACTGAAAAGATCACATTATGTTCTTCCTCCCACACAAAACTATATCAAGCTTCCTCTACTAATATTTGAGAAATTTGGGTGGGACAAATTATTTTCATATTTTAGGTTATTTATCAAATCCCATTATATCTTCCATTTTAGGTTTAATAAATGATTGATAACAGATGGGTGGTGTGCTAATAGGTCAAGGTATGGGGTCTATACTCTTTCCCATTATTTCATTGCATTTTTAGGTAACACCTCTGTGTTGCTTTCTATAATCATCCCTTGAGGATTTATATTCATTAAATTGATTATTTATTGTGGTTTTCCATTCCTTGGGTATCCTTAAATTGCAAAAAAATCCATTTAAGGTTTGTTCCCCTCATCATTGGAATCCCTATTAGGTGTTACAAACTTGAATAAATTATTTCTTATGCTTTATAAGGTTAATTTACAACCTGAAAAGTATATTTTGATTGAATTCCATAAATTTAAAAATTAATTAATAATTAATGTTAAGCTATGAGAGTGACCATTGATCATTATTCCTCACCCTCACATTTAAATACATGTTTATACTTTACATGAATTCCATATAACACATGTTTCAATATATCCTTGAATATGAGTTGAATACCTTATTTATTTACATAATACCATGCATTATTTTATGCCCTGCCGAGTTTTCTATGAGCTATGCCTCATAGTGTTCTTAATCACTTATTCTTGCTAGCAATTTTGTAATTAAATGAACATTTTCCTCGTTTAGTGCATATAGATCAACCCATAGGTTCTTAGTGAATGAGATGTTGTTCTTAGTCAAGCATGATAGCCTGATCCATTGGAATTTCATTTATGGCATGTAATTAGAGTCATGTTTGTTACTTGTTGCTATGTTTTTAATGTATTTTTTATGATAATTGAATGTTTCCTAGTATTAATACCTTTTATATTTGAGCATATGAATATTCTTAGTGCCTCCTAACTTATCTTGGTTGATATTATGATGCATGGTTATATTTTTATTTTATTTATTGAGATGTTACTTAATGTAATTCAATTATAAATTATTTTGATTTTTTATATTCTAGTATTACAATGCTCACATGTTACTGTCTTGAAAAGAAAATGGGTGTGAAATTAAGGGCTCCAAGCATTGACTCGCCTAGTTCGATGGGATCACCTGATACACTAAAAGTGATACATTGGATTTCCTTATGTGGTTTGTATGGGTGGTTTTACTTATATTCATGAGTGGAAATGGTTCCCTATTGGAGAAAATACGGATATAGCTTTTTGAAATTTGGTATTTCTATTACATGGGTGATATGTGATTTCTTATGTGATTTCTTATGTGAGATTAATGGTATGGACATAGAGTCACCATCATCAAGTGATACAAGGATTTCTATATGGGTTACCATGGATGAACTAAAAGTCATTGTGTTATATTGGAGACACCCATAGAAACCCATGGGATTCCATTTAGTTCACCTTGGATGGGCTTGGGACTCCACCACTGGATTGGAAGGATTGTTTGATTGATAGTTTTCTCATTTTAGATCCATCCCTTATTCTCATAAGGACGTGTTGGTGCACATGTGATGATCACATTTTCATTATTAGAATGCATGCATATTGACAATGTAATGTGACCTCCATGCAAAATAACAAGCTTAGTGGATTCCCCTTTTACCAATGGTGTTTAATATGTTATGGTTATAGAATACCTATCACAAATGCTCAAGTACCCCTTTCAAAAAACCGGCTTAGGAAGAACAGGGTGGTATTGTACAAATGTCTATTTAAGAACATGGACCTAGGTGGTTTCTTGTTTATTTATTTACCACCCTTAATTTATTATATATTCACACAATGCTCATTTATTTATAGAATAAAATGTATTTTCCTAAACACCAATGGTTTCAGACTACTGAGATTATATATCATATCCTTCTTGGGCATCGTTTGGTACCTATGTAGACTATACGATTCATTTATGGATAAAGGAAAGTGTCGTTCTTATGATTATTGATATAATTTCTACATTGGATATTGTTTATGGGTAGATGACCAGGCCTATGATCATGAATCTATGATGAATTTTTTTTCCTTTTTATAGTTTTCATTATATTATAATGTATATTCCATGTATCCCATGTTCCCCTATGCTTCAATTTGTGTATTGAACCATGACATGAAATTCAACTTTTGTACCCATTTGTATATTAAGGTTATGCTTGGTTATTTATATTTATTGGCTTATTTCATTAATTCCACTAGTCTTTTCTAATTCTCATGCTTCACCTATTAATTATTTTTTGTTTTACCATTGTACATACTGAGATATTTGAGGTCATAGCTTCCCCTTGGAGACAATAACGTCCCTCGCTGAAATTCGGTAGCCATTGGGATTCAATGATATATGATATAGGTCATGTGTCCCAACATCTTCGTTAACTGTTGTGTGGCACTCAGGGTGGGATGTTACAAAGTGGAATCATTGGTATTTTACTATTTTCAGACTTTTTGTGTTTAAATAGAATACTTGAAAGATATAATTTTGACCTTACCCAAGATGTAGCATACCCATGTAAATGGGAAACCCAAATTACCAAGTATGGGAATTTGTAGATATTTATTATGCCATTTATGGTTGATATGAATTCACCATTTGCTGATGTACATTTTTTGTGATGTTATTGAAATTGGTTCTTTTTAGATAATGAATGTTATTATTTAGGCCGGAATAAATTATGGTGTTCCATTACATACATCATTCTATAAACTATAGGAATTTAAATTTCATGCATTATGATATCATGTATCTACATTTTAGCATTCAGGCCTAATTTCATCTAATTATTATTGTTCCTCATTAGGTTGAGCCTTGTAGTACATGTTATGATAGATATATTGGATTGTGCCAAACCTTCATCCAAAAACATGTTATAGTTTTGGATAAGTGGATGTCCAATTTCAATTTATATATTGTCTGGACCTATAGTAATTGTAATGGATATTCACCTAATTTAGAGGACCATGAAAAACAGAAATAAATTATTAAAGTAATTAGTGAAAAAACTAACATTAAAATAAAATGGACCATATTTATGGAATGTTCTAAGACCTGGACATTGACCATTCCCTGGAAATGTGGGGTAGGTTTTCTCTCTTATGATCCTTATATGGTTTTTTTATTATCTATTCCTAGATCTAGGAGAAGGTTTTTAGTTATTTTATTTTTAGATATTGGATTTTCACCTATCATTCTGTATTTATTTTCTTATCTTCTTACTTTTCCAATTATAAATATTGTTGGAGTGTAATTGGAAATTTTATAAATACAAAACAAAAACATTGTCATATTTTATTCCATGACAGTGGCGATAATAATGCTTTGGAGGTAGTAAGACCATCTCTATACATGGTACCTCTTGTTGTGCCAAAAAATGAACTTCTTGTTGATCTTCCACTGAGCACCGATGCTCAATTCCATGAGATCTTCCTCAGGTCCTTGTAGTCTCTTTGGGGTGCTCCAAAACCTACCCCAAATAGGGAGTAACTGACTCTGAACAAGTAGCAGTAGTCCCCTCCCAACATCACTGGGGTGGTGGACCTCATGCTAAATAATCACAGTTACATGCTACCATTTCTATATTCGACCATCTTAAAAAGCATTTAGACCAGAGGGTTATTCTCTCTACCTATATGTTCTGTTAATACTTCAAGAATTGGTGGGATATTTTTTTGTTAGTGTGTTACCAAATAATGATCTAGGAAGTTTCTTATATGACTTTCTTTGACAACATCTGCCAGAAAACCATTATAGTGGATCTAGATAGGGAGTTCATGAATCTTCATCATCGATCTATGGCATTAAATTTGTAGAATTCTCATTTCAATGAGAATAAATGTTTCACTCCATTTATTACCAGTAATTATTTGAGTATTGTGACACATTTTGAAGATTGGATTGGGAATGATAGTCCAATCATAGGTGAGAATCTTTTGTTTTACATCCATGATTGATATCATGAACTGGGCATTGATCATGAGAAATAATATTACAGACATTGGAGCAATGATCCATGATGGTTCATTTATGATACTTGGTTATGGTTCGTATTCTATTAAAAATCACCGTGTCTATGGTTAATGTGGGGTGGACTTAGACATGTTACCCAAATTGACTCCATAGTGTTTTACCAGTGTGGATGGATAATCCCTAAGATGCCTCAGTGCACGAGGAACCCGATCAAATGAAGATCTTGCGGTTTGATGGGACATATTCAATTATTCATCCATTATATCATCTATAATATAGTATTAATGGATCTATAACAGAACCTATTTTGTGTATTGGATATGTGGCTCAATATTATTGTTGAATTGGGTCTTCAATTCGATGATCGAGATGAGGTAATAGTAGCCATGGTCAAGGATGACCATGCTAGTCATGAATAATCTCTGGGATGAGGTTTATCCCATATGATTAAACTGAATCTAGTGTCTGAGGAGAATAATTCTGGGATCTCTGTGGTCTTAGGAATTATTTTGGTGAACCCTGTTTTAGTTTCTACCATTTCGATATTGGTACATATAACTCTTTCATATCAATTGAATATTTGAAATGTCTTGATATGGTAATCGATTATATATGTGGTTTATTTTCCTTGACACACCCTTAAGGTATAGAAAATAGGGAAAAATCTAGTGTTATTATTACCCCTATGAAATTGGTGGGTTTTGTTCTCTTTCTTCTAGAGTTTGTTCATTTTCCAGATGGCTAGCATAAATGTCATTCTCGGAATGAACTGTCTCGAACACTACTGTGTCCAAGTAGAATTACATAATTTCCAATTGTATTTTAAATCACCATATGGTATCATATATATACATAGGGTAAAATGGGATATCATGGAATATTGAGCTAGACCAAAATGAGCTTGGATTGGCAGGGTGATATGTCAGCTAGCGAGTTTCTTTATGAATGGTCAGGGAATGTAGTTGGTAGAGTTCACTTTGTTTATTGATTATTTCATGTAAATCCTCACTACTGACTTCTCTGGCATACCTCTAGAGAGAGGGGATTAGTTCACCATAGACATAATTATATGTGGGGTAGTAGTGTCAATTACACTATATAGGATGGAACCAATAAAGATTCATTAATTATAGAAGCAGTATAAGGTCATAGAGGATAAGTGTTTTATTAAACACATAACATCACTATAGGGATCACTAGCGCTATTTTACGAAAAGGAAGATGTTACCCATCAATTGTGCATGCATTATAGAGAGATGACCATCTAATGATGAAGAACGGTTATCCACTACCTCTTATAGGTGACCTCTTCGACTAGTTCTAAGGTGAAACTATTTTCTCCATGAACAATATAAGGTTGTTATATCATCTTGTTCATGTGAGGCCATTGGATATACTACATACAATGTTTCAGATAAGGTACAACTTGTCAGAGTATTTCTTTGATCCATTCGGTATGACGAACATACCAAAAATATTCATTACCCTAATGAATCAGATTTCCATCCCATATCGTTATATCATTGAGGTATTCTTCATATATTACATCATTTGGTTCTTTCACAGAAGACGCGACCATACAAAAAAATTGTATATCATGATTAGTACACTAAGATATCACCATATATATCAAAATATAAGAAAATTCCACTTCTAGATTAGAAAGACTCATTTCATGGGACCTGTCATAGCAGATGTTGGAATATATATTGACCTAAAGACATTGAGCATCGTGGATTCTTGGGTGAATCAAAAGAATGTGTTTTACATAAAAATCATCCTGAGGCGAGTTGGCTATTACAAAAAAATCATCCATGAATTTTCCCTCATATAAATTAAAATTATTGTATGAAAATAGATGGGTTTGATTTTCCCAAGGACTATATCTAGTGAAAAAACATTTTAGGTGTTAAGGGTAATATTCACATTAGTTTTGATTCTATTTATATATGAGTTGGGTAGAAGTTATAATGGTTACTATGATGCTTCTGGGATCGAGATGTATGTAGTTTGGATTCGACGTATCAATCCTGTAAATATAAATCTTTCAGATAAGGAATCACGAGAAGAACTGTCAAATGCATGACTTTGAGATAGAATCCCTTGTTTGTGTTCTATTATCTTGGTGGAATTTATTGTTATGATAATGATTTTTTGTTTACCCAGATCCAAAAAGACTAAAATATATCACAACATAGTAATAATTGATTTTGAGATAATGTAGGTGGGTGGAACACCTGCAGTAATTTGAATTACTAATTTCTTACACATCTGGGAAGATAAATTTTATAGTTGATGCATTGATCCACAAGACACAGATAGATGTTTTCCAAGTGGCCAACATTGAGTGGAAGATGATGGATTTTTTTCTATTAAATTCTAGAGGATATGAGACAACATGGGGAACCATTACTAGATGCTCTGGAAGAGATATACTCTATTTAGGAATATGTTGAGATATATCAGTTATCTAATTCTAAGGGCCCTATTCTAAGAGAGAGCATAACACGAGAGGACCTGCCTCCGGGTGGGGTTGTTAAATGTAGTGAGACTCTACTCTAATGTGGATGGGTTTGCGTTCTTTTAGATATAAAGAATTTTTTTGTGTGAGAGTATCATGCCTATATATGGGAATTTCATCTTTAGATTCCCCAAATGTATAGAGATATATGTCATCGGTATTGGAGATCAGGCATGAAGTTGTAGATAATAAGTTTCATTTCCTGATGATCCAAAAATCAACAGGTGATGTAAGAGCACCAGTGACCTGCTAAACTTCTATGGTCGTTATCCATTTTTAATTTTAAATGGAACATCATCACAATGGAATTAATGACATGCTTTCTAATATTCCCTAGATGTAGTGATGCATTTTGGGAGATAGTTGATGGGACGACCATGTAAGAAACATGCTCTTATTTTCAGTTATGGATCATGATTTATGGTTTTCTTTGAGAAGAATATGAGAACGTGCAAATTTCAGGAATACATGGTGTGTATATAGAAGCACACATCATGTACCCAGTTGACACAAGTTACCGTGTACTGGCCATTGAATGGCTGAGTAAATGGTCGTGTGGGGTGACCTCATGACCACCTAAAGCGGTGCCCGACATAGGCATCCATAGAGTGTAATTTAATTGAACACACCATGTACTATTCTTTTTATTTGATAAATCAGACTGGGGTCGTGTCAAATTTTCAGAAAAACCATCTTCTCGACTCATCTAATCCAGGAGCATTCATAGGGTACGGTTCTTCTCTGAGCCCCAAATTGATTGTTCATTCTCTGAATCAACCAATATTGATTGTGTTGGAATCACCACGGTGAGTTCTTCCTTTTTCTATAGACTAATTCCATGATATCTCATCTTTATTGAGATATCCTTGGTCGAATGTTTTAGACTTTTGTGTAGATCTATGCAGTTCTCGACTGATTCAAGGGCTAATGCTGGTGTATATCAATCGTACCACAACATGGTAGGTGGTTTGTGCCTTTACATAGCAAGCTTTTGAATTATTTGGGAAAAATTTCCCAATACCCTATTTTAGGGTACTGTATATTTTGGGATTTTAGCCCTTTTGATGCATGTGATGCTTGTTACCTTTAATTAGGACTCTTGTTCGTAAATATAGTTATTTTTCAATGCTATGGAGGTGTTTTCCCATGTTTTATTTGATATTGACAGTTTTCTCTAGTTTTTACTGTCAGGATTCCTTTTTCCATGCCTAGTGTTTTTTGTAGGGAGTGATATAATTGATGTTGTGATATGTGTTGTAACTATTTACCCATGTAGTAAATCTAGGTTTACTTTGGCTGATGAACATCGTTTTTGAATGATTTTATTACACAGGGTTGTGGGAACCAGGTGTTGTGAGCCCATAGGGGGAATTGACATTCAGGGATTCTCCAATGTGACTATTATTATTTATCATGCAGTGAGATCATAGGGGGGTTGACATTGAGTGATCTCTGAGAGTGTATATAGTTACCATTGTGATAAAATTTGAAGTATTGATGTTGATTTATCCCTCAGAGTGTATATAGATATCATTATGAGACCACAATGGGAATTGAATTTGAGTCTTTCCTCAGAGTATCTTTACATTATCGTTAAAAGACCATAGGGCGGAATTGAAGATGAGTGATTCCTTAGAGTGTCTTTGTTTTCATGGTACAAGAAAGGTTGTATATTATGAGCATACCTAGGAGGTCGTTGTATCGTTGTATATTTGAACCATAGGGGTTGGGTTGTGAGAACTTACCTAGAGCGTAACTTGAGATTTGTTGGTTTAACCAAAGGGGATAGGATTTGAGAACTTACTAGAGGGGTTATTGTTTTCATTTTGTTGATTATTTGACGAATGTAAATTAATGTAATTGAAACCATAGGTCTATTTAATTTTTATTACATCTAATTTTATTATTTCATTTTTTCTTATTTCCATCCATATATATTAATTGATTGTTAGGAACAGATCATTAGGTGGTTTCCTATGGGGATTTGTCTCACACCATATTTGGGTCATTCTTTTGGGACCAAACAGAATATATTGTTGTATGTATAGATAATGGAATTTTCCCTTCTACATTTGGTACTTTATTTCATTGGAGCTAGAGACCATCGGATTAAGATCGGGATAGCGATGAAGTTGGATTATTTACAAGTTTTCCTTGTATGTAGGTTTCGTACTATATTTCAACATTAGGAATTGTTTGGATGATTTCCTAGATACTTCTAACAAGCATCATTATTGATATATATATATATATATAAGATATAGTTGTTTGTTTACTTCTAGTCTTCCACTGTTTTCTGATATATGGTATTCTTATTTCTTCTACCACTGTTATCTATTTCTTTCTATCACATTACTCAGGAAATGAGGGCATTGTTTTCCCACTATCATACCCAAGGACGTTACTACTAGTCGGCATCTTCTTGTGTTTGGGGAAATGTGCATGAATCCATGTGAGAAACCAGGTATGTGGCACCTCTGGGTGGCTCTCAGAACTAAGACATTACAAAGTGGTATTTGAGGGATTATTTTCTTATTGTCATAGTGTTTCGAGCCTATAAATTGGGATATGATGGAATAGGTGGTTAGTAATAAGTTATTCCCAGGATTATCTAACCTGTGTTTAGGGGAAATCCAATTTACATCATATATTAATTTTTTTTTTGGTTTTTCAATTATTACAGTTGATTTGATTTCACCAATGGGTGATTAAAATGTTTTGTTCTATTAATGATGATAATATTGAGGCTCTAAATATGTTTCAACCAGATGAGATGAGGTTATTCTATCTCATGCATCATATAGGCCCTTTCTAGAGATCACATGTCATTCATTCTTTTAATTCCTTTTAGGGTGTATTATCGATAGCATGTTGTTGCGATAAATTGTGTGCTATATATTCATGTTTTTGTGATAGAAATCTTGATATAATACCTGCTATTTTAATGGGCATTGTTTATTGTGTATGGTTTCATTTGAATGAGAGCCAAACATTGGTTCCTGAGGTGTTATGTGCCCTCATGGATCAGAATTTGGTGGATCATTTCACTTTTATGCTTGTATATGATGTGTATAAGATGAAACCATTTGATTTTCGGGGAGTATGGGCCCTGAAGAATTGGAATTTGTAACTTTAATGATTGATTCAGTGTTTTTATAGGATTCAGAGTAGTTTCTGAGGCTTACTGCTAGGAAAACCTACAATACAAACTGTGTTTTGCTGAATACATGCCGTATATCCTTGTATTTGGGAAGCAACTATTTTACTTATGTACAAAATATGTAGTATACGTACATGTCATGTAGTATCTAACAGTGTCACTAGCTGTGTAGGCAGAGACACATGGTTTGGAAATCCTTGGAGGAACACGTTGTGTATCATATGTAAATGTTGTGTTGTAGGGACCGTGTGTCCACCCGTGTCACTAATGACACGTATGGATGAAACCTAATTTATACACATTGTGTCATGCATGAATAGACTATTTAGAGTAATCGATGTATCCAATTGTGGGACTAACAACACAGGTCAGTGAAATCATTCTAGAAAAAGCCGTGTTTGGAATGAACACGCCATGTAATCTCATTATAAGAGAACCGTTTGGGTTAGTTATGTAGAGGAACTTAGGCGGGGGGAAACGATTCAAGTACATGACCTGTCTTGGGACAACACGCAATGTGTATGGGTTGTTACACAACAAGGGTTGGTAGGAGTACACACCAATGTAACGTCTTAAAGGAATAGGCAATGTAGGGGTCATACACATCGTGTATCCCTATTTTGAAAAACATTAAAGATTTTCTTCTCTAGTTCCTTTCATTCATTAAAATGTTCAAGTCATTGATATTCTTGAACTAAGGTGACTGCTTAACCTTGAAGAGTTATGAGACCATGATGTATTTCGGTTATACTCCATATACATGTAAATGATCAGACACCGGACATGGTAGATTAGGGATTACCAGCAGAAACTCCTGTCCTACCTATCATGGCCCCAAACCTCATTCCAGATATTGGTGTCAATGCATAGTTCCGAGAAGGCTTCATGAGGGTTATGAAGAGCTTTCAGGGAGCACTGCATCATACCCCATCAATGGAAGAGTTGAAGTGGGTCTTTCAGCAGCAGCATCCTCCCACATTTTTAGGGGATGGAGGACCATAGGCTATGGAGTCACGGTTAGAAGCCATGATATTTATCTTCGAGCATCTAGAGACACCTCTAGAGAGGAGGGTGAAGCTCACTTCTTATATGATTTGGGATTCTAGCAAGATATGGCGGGATGTGATCTTAGGGAGAGGATCATAGCATGTTATAGAACAAGAAGAGTTCCATCATACCTTTATAATTACATCTACCAAGATGCTTTGAGGGCTGAATGATCTCGAGAGTTCATGAGTTTGGAGCAGGGTACTCTCTCAGTCATGAAGTATTCTTCTCACTTCATAGAGTTGCAGTGATTTACACCCATTATAAGGGGTGATGTGATCTTCGTAGAAATTAAGTTTGAGGATAGTCCTAGACGTGACATATGATCTCAGGTGAACAACATCATGATGAGAGCCATATCTTGCATAGTAAACCTGGTGTTGATCACAGAGTGCAACCAATTGGATTCTGGATCAGTGGGCCAGGGCAGTTTAGCATCCATAGTTGGTTCTTCTCTCGCTGATAGTATGAAGTACCACAGGGAGTCTACACATAGAGATCTGAGTATGTGAGATACATTTTCAGTTATCTAGGTGGTATGCTACCAGTGTGGGAAGGTCGGGAATACAATGCCACATTTCCCAAGAGATCATGTGGAGTGCTGATCATGAGGCAAGATGGACCATCTACAGTGGTTATGTAAATTTTTTTCACTGGAAACCAGTGACAGGGGTCCCTGTATGACTCTTAATATAGTAGAAACACCATCATTTTCTCATCAATCTGGGAATTGGAGTTCTTCATGATGTTCAGGCCGAGGTGGAGGTCGTGGTCATGTTTTCCAGTTATCAGGCTTTCAATGACAATAAGGTGGATGAGATCATGGTGGTCAGGAAGGGTCACATGGCTGTGGTACAAGCCATAATTTTAGAGTGGGGAATAACCAACATGAGTTGCACCCGAGACCCTGTACACATTGAGTTATGATCCTAGTTGCTGCAATTTTAGCTTCTGCACTCTTCGATACAGGGGATTCCCATATATTCCTATTTTTTTCTATTGTGTATACCCTTGGTCTCAGTATCAATACTTATGCTGATGTAATAATGCTGGACACTCTACTGGGGACATGAAATGTTAGTGTATTTTAGTGCAAGTACTTCCCTTTTGAGGTTGATGGGTGTCACTTCTTCTAGGACCTCTATGTCCTAGAGACAACAGGCTGTGATGTCATTATTTGAATGGACTCGTTAGATCCCTTCTAATATTTTGTCCACTGCTATCGTCATTGGGTGAGTTTCACATCACTAGAGGGCAGTATGTTCCTACATAAGGGTGAATGGGATGTCTAGGCAAGAATATTTGGACCTAATCATCATGGGATGGGAAGAGTTATAGTCTAGATTTCAAGTCTATATATGGATGACCAGGGGACCTCACAGTCAGAACTTCCTCTAGTGGCGGATCATTTTAGGGATGTCATTCTAGAGGACTTTTTAGGATTGCCTCCAGAGTGAGAGGAATTCTTGTCTATTGAGCTTGTGTTAGGAGAGGCATTGGTGTCCATTACTCATTATGGGATGGCTACACTAGAGTAACAGGAGCTCAAGAAGCCGGTAGAGGAGTTACATGTGTAGGGTTTTATCTGACCCATCACTTCTCCTTGGGGTTCGACTCACCTATTTGAGAATAAGGTGGATGGTAACCTCAGACGTTTTGTGGAATATCAGAAGCTAAACCAGTCGATGGTCAAGATCCAATATCCCTTGCTGAGGAATGATGATATCCTTGATTAGCATCGAGGGGGCCAGGTGTTCTAAAAGATCAACATGAGATATGGTTATCATCAATTTCATGTTAGAACATCAGATATACCTCTTATATCCATTCAGAGAAGGTATGGTCTATAAAATTACATGGTTATGTCGTTCGGTCTCACGAACGCACCTGCAGTTTTCATGGAACTGATGAACCTAGTATTTCATCCATACATGCATTATTTTCAAGTTAGTCTTTGTGGGATATATCTTGGTGTACTATAACACTCAAAAAAACTATGCTGAACATCTTGAGATCGAATTCAGTACACTGATAAAGAATCATTTATATGGTAAGCATTCAAAATTCCACTTTTGGATGGACCAAATTCACTTCTGGGGTCATGTTATCTCAGAGATAGAAGTGTTAGTAAAGCCATAGGTAGTGAGAGCAGCAGTTTACTAGGTGCAGTTGAAGAACTTCTTTGAGGTAAAATGTTTTCTAGTGTTATATGATTATACATTTGTTTTATACAGGACCATTCACACTTAGTAGCACCACTAACAGGCCTGACTAAGACGGGTGTGAAGTACCTATGGATAGATTCTTACGATTCAGACTTTCATATGCTGAAATGAAGGATGACAATAACATCGATATTATTTTTTCTAGAGCCAGGAAAGAGCTATAATATTTACTATGTTGCATCAGTAGTCGGGCTTGGAGCAATGATCATGCAGGGGGAAGGATTCATTGCATACGGGTCTCAGCAGTTGAGGCCACATGATAGGAATTACCCAACCCATGATCTAGAGTTTTTTTCAGTTGTTCATGATTTACACTATTGACAACATTATATGTCAGGGGAGCATTTTTTGGTTTTCACTGACCTCAAAAGTCTCAAGTACATCTTCACTCAGTTTGATCTGAATTTGAGATAGCGAAGGTGGGTTGAGTACATTCAATCCATTGATTTTGATCTTTCCAACATGCCTAGGAAAGGAAACACAGTAGCTAATGTATTGAGTAGGAGGACACAGATACAGGAAGTTCAGGAGCCTAGCAGTGAGTGGAATCTTATGGCTATGTTCTCTGATATGCATTTGGAGGTGAATGACAGCCATGGGTAGAAGTTTATTTTGTATGTGTCAGTTAACTCTACTCTAGTTGATTGATCATGAATTAGGAGCTTATCAGATTCTGAATACATAGTTCTACAGGAGAGTGTGTCATGATAATACCATATTCTTTGATGGAATATGGGAAAATATGGGATATTGTGAATTCCTTAGTGTGTATAGGTGTCAATAGACAAACACATGGAGCTGATGCAGGATTTTTATTATTCTATTCGTGAATTTCATCTTAGAGTCACCAGGATGTATTCATATCGACATCGTCAGTATTGGTGGCCTGGTATGAAAAGTGATGTTGCAGGGTTTTTTAGGATGTGTTATACATTTCAGCAAGTGAAGGCATAGAATCAACGACCAGTGGAGATTTTACGGTAATTACCCATTCCCAAGTGGAAATGGAATGATGTCGTGATGAAATTCATGAGAGGTTTACCAAGGTCAACTCGAGGAGATGATGTAGTTTGTGTTTTCATTGACATAGTAACAAAGGTTGCACACATTTTACCAAACAAGGAGGCCTTTAGTTTTGATTAACTGGGAAGGTTATACATCTAGGAGATCGTACATCTACATGGGGTTCCTAACTACATTGTTTCAGAAAAGAATGCATGTTTTAATTCGTATGTTTGGAAGGGAATACAGAGGGAATTGGGCTGTACTAGTAGTTTTTAGTACAACATTCCATCACCAGATAGATGGTCGGTTTGACTATGCTATTCAGATGTTAGATTACATGCATCAAGCATTCGTCCTAGATTTTGGGTGTTCTTGGGAGAAGCACATACCTCTTGGGGGGTTTTCCTACAGAAATAGTTTTCAATCAAATATTCATATGGCACCTTACGAGGCTCTGTATGGTAGTCCATGTTGATCACCACTATGTTAGCTAGAGGTAGGAGAGGAATCTATGATGGGAACTCATTTTGTCTAGGAGACCATAGAGTAGATATAGTTGATTCAGAAGAGGATGGATATTGCACAGTCAAGAAATAAGTCTTATGATGATCAATGGATATGACCTCTATAGTTCAAGGTTGGAGATCAGGTTTTCCTACGTGTCACACTGAGGTTGGGACACATGAGGTTTAGCAGATAGGGAATGATTTCACTGAGATATGTTGGACCGTTTGAGGTTTTTGATATTTTCAGTCTGGTTTCCTATCGGTTGCAGTTACCTCAGAGGTTTTGGTATATGCATGACCTATTCCACCTTTATCAGCTACGACGTTACTTCTCAGATCCATCTCAATTTTTTCAACCCGAGGAGGTTGAGCTGTATGTTGATGCCTCATTCAAGGATCATCTTATCAAGATTGTTGATCACAGTATGATGGTTCTCTGTGGTTGGTCTATTCCTGATGTACGAGTGATATGAAAGAATTAGCAGGTACATGATGAGACATGGGAGAGGGATGCTGATATGCAATCGTAGAGGACATATCTTTTCAAATATTATTATTCCTCTTCTTCACCACTTTCTTATGGAAATTTGGGGGAAATTTTATTTAAGGGGGAAGTATGTAAAAACCCAAATATTCTTTTTCAGATATGGATCTTGATTTCTAGTGTATTTGAGAAAAGGAGGTGAATCTGTAAATTTAAGAAGTACACACCGTGTACTCGGTTGTCGCGGGTAACCGTGTACAATCCATGTAATAGCCAAGTACACGAACTTGTAGGGTGAACTGGATACAACCTAATGTGGGCCTGGATAAAGGCATGGACATAGTGTGTATATCAAATTAACACTCCGTGTACTTTTCTTTTTATTGGTTTAATCAGACCAGGGTCACATATAATATTAAGAAACACCAATTTCTCAACTCTTTTAATCCAAGAGAGACCGTAGGGAATGATACATCCTTGATCCCACAATTGATAGTCAATTCTCTAAATCATCTACCATCAATTGTGTTGGAATCGCCACAGTGAGTTCTTCCTTCTTCTAGAGCCTTTTTCTTTGTTTTATACTCTTTAGTGGTATATCCTTGGTTGAATGTTTTGGATGTTTGTATAGATCTACATTATTCTAGGATTAATCAAGGGCTGACACCGGAGTGTATCGATCGTTCAATGCTGAGGTAGGTGTTTCGTGCCTTTATGTAGTCAAAATATAAATTATAAGTGAAACATCTCCCAATACCCTAGTTTGGGGTATTGCGTGTTTAGGGATTGTAATCCTGTGGATGCCTGTTATACTTGTTCTCTTGATTTTGGACTCTTTTTTGTAAATTGGATTATTTTTTCATGCTATAGAGGTGTTCCCCGTGTTTTATTATATATTTATTATTTGGTATAGTTTTTCATGTGAGGATACTTTCTTTCCATTCTCAGTGTTGTTATGATGGAGTGATCTATCTTATGTTGTGATATGTGTTGTAGCTGTTCAGAAAAGTAGTACTTTTTGGATTAGTTTGGTAGTTGAATATAGTTTTTGCATGATTTCTTTACACGGGGCTATGGGAACCTAGTGTAGTGATACCCTAGGGTGAATTGATGTTGAGGGATTCCCTAGAGTTTCTATAATTCTATATCATGCTACGAGACCATAGAGGGGATTGTCATTGAGTGCTACCTCAGAGTATCTATTGTGACCGTTGTGAGACCATAAGGGGGATTGAAGTTGAGTGCTCCCTTAGAGTGTATATAGTTAATGTTACGAGAGCATAGGGGGAATTGAGGTTTTGTGCTTCTTGAGAGTGCTTGTATTTTATCGATAAAATATTATAAGGGTAATTGAAGGTGATAAATTCATTTGAGATAATTTATATGCATGAGACGAGAGGTGTTACACCGTTTTATCTTACCCATGAGGTCATTGTATCCTTGTATTTGTTGAACCATAGGGGTTAGACTGTAAGAACATACCCAGAGGGTTACATGAGATTGGTTTGTTGAACCATAGGTGATAGGCTATGAGGACATCCAATGGGGTTGTTTGTTTTTGTTTGGTTGATTAATTGAAGAATTTAAATGAATGTAATGGAAACTTTATGACTGTTAGTTTTAATTATATCCTAGTTTATTATTTCATTTTTTTCTTATTTCATGCCATATTTATTCACTAACTATTAGGAATAGGTCTATGGGTGGTTGCCTATTGGGATTCATATCACGCCCTATTTGTGCCATACTTTCGGGGCCAAACAGATTATATTGATGCAGTTATAAATAATGGAAATCACCCTACTACTATAAGTACTTGATTACTGTGGATTTGGAGATAATTGGACCAAGTTTAGGATTGTGATGCCACTGGAGTTATTATTTCTTTTTTCCTTGTACTTTGGTTTAGCACTGTATTCTAGCATTGTCACTTGTTTTGATGATTTCTTATGTACTTCTGATAGGCATCATTTTTGATATATATATATATATGATGTAGTTGTTTGTTTACATCATGTATTTCATTATTTACTATAGTATGGTATTATTATTGTGTTCACTATAGTTATCTGTTTCTTTCTGCTGCATTACTCTACTAATTAGGGCATAGTTTCCACATAATCACACCCAAGTCTCTCACTACTAGTCAATAAACTCTGGAATTTGGGGAAATGCATCTGAGTCCATGTGACCAATAGTGTACGGGGAACCACTTGGCGGAACCCTAAATCAGGACGTTATTGGCCACAATCACACACTCCCTAACAATCCAGTAATCCTTATCTACTAATAATCTAGGTAAAATTTACTTCCTAGTGATAGTGAGGCATCCCTAAATACCCTATTCTATCATTTCAAACTGAGATGCGTTACTCGCATCATTAATCTATAATGAGTTTAAAATGGAACTACATTTATTTTTTATATTAGGTAAAACATATCACTATCATATTTATGGGTAGTCTGAGTGTATTATTTTAGTGTTAGAGGATTTTCTAGGTGCATGAATCAATGCTTTTGAAGGTTCCTGGTAAAAGAATATTCCTATGGTTGAGTTTTCCCATAACAACAATTTCATGAAAATAATTTATATGGCTCTATTTGACGCCCTCAATGGTAGATTATGTATTTCAACATTGTGATGGATAAAGGTAGGTGAGGCAGCTCTACTAGGTCCTCATCTCGCACATGAGAACTTTGAGCATGTACAATTGATTCAGAAGCATATGGATACAACTCAGTCCAAGAAGAAGTTTTATATCAATCCTCACAATTGAAAACTATTTTTCACGGCAAGACATCAAGTCTTTGTTCCTCTATCACCTAATTTGGTACATAAATTAGTCCTGAGATATAGGAAGTTAGAGGCTTGGTATTTTAAACCTTTTGAGATAGAGAAGTGGATTTGAATAATAGCCTATTGGTTTCTATTTCTTCAATGATACCATGAAATGCATGGTTTCATCAATGTGTCTCAGATTCCCCTATATCCTTGATACCATCCATATTTGTTTGATACTGAGGGAATCGGGCTTGAGGCTGATCTGGCATTCGATTAGTGTCTGATATGTTTCATCAACCATAGAATGAGTGTTTTTTGAAGAAGGCCAGTTCCACTTTTTTGGGTGCTATAGAAGCATATTCATGTATAGGAATGGGCATGTGAGTTAGATTTTGATGTACATTCTCATTGGGAATATATTTTCTCCAAAGATGTTTAACCATACTCTAAAGGGAAATTCGAGGATGAGTTGTTTTAATGAGGGGAGGTTGAAACATCCCAGATTTATCCAATATCATGGAAAATTTATTTTTTGATTAAATTCCATAAAAGAGACCTAGTAATAATTAATAATTTTTAATAGAGTTTATGGGTGCATCCAAGACTAATTTGATGCTCAAACCACCAAAAAGGGGAACATTAATTGGGCCGCATATTTTTTCTGAACCCGTGTGAGCCATAGTGCATGGTCATGCGGCCGATTGAATGTTTCTAAGAGAGCCCAAATCCATGGTTTTAGCATGGACAGTTAAACCATTCACCTTTCCCATTTAGGGTTTCCATTGAAGTGGTTGGAGGAGTAGTATATGCACATAGTTTGTCTATACCTTGTGGTCATACTCTGCATTTTGTATTTGGAGAATCAAATTCATATTTTTTCCTTAATGAAAATTTTTAACCCCCTTTTCCTTCCCCCATACTCATTCCATTTGTATTTATTCTCCTCCCTTGGTGTGTGGACTTCTCCTCACATATCCTTCGGGGTCCGTGTTATCTTCTTATTCTATGGACAATAACCTTCATCGTCGAAAGCAATCAAAATCCCACAGTATGCTCATCCATCCACACACCTCTATTTCAAGGTTCCTCCTCTACAAATGGCTCTATTATGGTGTAATGGTTTCCCCTATTTTAGGGGATTTGGAAAACCCTTTGATTTTTTCCATTTTAGGTCAAATCAATGCTTAATAATGGATGAGTGAAGTGATACAACATTGAGGTAGGGGGTCCATTTTATTTCATGTCATTTCGTGACATTTTTGATGTAATGCTAATGTGACACTTGTATAATGACATAAAAATGTGACCTCCAAGATGAATAAAAATCATGGGGTCCTCTCTTTTACTGAGGGGTGGTAAATATTTAATGGTCATTGAATACCTATCAAGACTGCTTGGGTAACTGATTTAGAAAAATTTCTTATGTAGATGAATGGTGAATGAAATGAGTTTTCATTTATGAATTCAGACTAAAGTGATTGTTCTTTTATTAATTTACCACTTTGTATTTGTTATATATTTCCACATTATTCATTTATTTACAACATTAAATGGATCGTCCATGACCTCGTGATTTCTGAACTACTGATATTATGTCTCAACCCTTCTTGGCCGTCGTTTGTAACCCGTGTAGAAATTATTATTTTAAGCTTGGATAAAGAGAAAAATGGTGGTTTTGATTCATATATACATGATTCTTATGATGTAGTTTGGGGGAAAAGGACCAAGCTTATTCTTGATATAATGTGTATCTATTTTTTGGATTTCATTTTTATTTTTTGTATAGAATGACATATATGATTTGTATCCCTTATTCCCATGTGCTACCATTTTTTATAGAATCATGAGATAGAGATCACGTATTGTAACCAATTATTTGTTCATCTTAAATTTGGTTATTTATACTGATTTTATTACATCATTACTTTTGTTGATGTCTGATAATTCTCATGCTTCAACAATTTATGATTTATTGTTTTCCACTGGTCATACATGGATTTTTGAGGAATAGTCTCCCCAAAGGCACATAGTAGTCCCTATAGGATAATAATTAAAGCATATCATAATTATTTTATAATATATTATGAATGTTTTCTATGAAATACAACTGTTTCTGGATACAACAAGTGGATGTGGTTCTAAAAGAGTTTTTTATAAGGGTAATGACCCTAAAAAACAGAACAATGTGCACTACCTAGATCATCAACTAGCGCACTACAATAGCCTTAATACATACCTAGTTTTACACATAAAGGGGATATTCTTTGGATAATTCACATTTTCTATACAAACCATTATGAATGATTTTAAAATACTTATCTAACCAAAGAATACAATTTTTTTATTATGATACTAACATTTAATAAAATTTTAATTTATTTGAATTGTTACATAAGATTTAAAATTATATGTTAGGATTTAAAATTCATAATTTAATGAACTAATTTATTATATAAAATTTTTCAGAAATGTAACTTGGAAGTAAGAATTATATCAACACTCATGGTCAATGTAGAAATTTCCTACCTGAGTAAGAAAATATAGTAGGTTATATAACTGAAACAATCATGGCTATTTTAGGGAAATTTACTTAGGTGTTAATGAATTCCCATTTAGAGATGGAGAAACCTATTGTTCCACAATTTTATTTTCATATATTGGATTGTTTCAAGCAATAGATTCCCCTTAATTTATTGGACTTATAAACCTCTAATTTCAATGCAATGAATTATGTATATCGAAATGATATTTTGGGCATTTGGATGTTATAAAAAGTTAAAGGTTATTATTGTAGTATATTGTCTCAAGTGATTCATGGATCAATGGTGTTATTTAATCCATAATACAGTAGAGGAAGACGATACAAAACACATAAAATAGATATATTTTACTGAAATAATATTTGAAAATTATTTCCCTCATGAGAAAAGAACTAAAAATAATATAATATTACATGTCATAAAGAATAATGAATAATAAGTTGTTGTGGAGCATTAAGACACCATTTGTGACAAGATAGGTATGCTATATATTACATAAAAATATGTAATGCATGATTGACCATTTCCTTGATGGGATTATCCCGTGTATCTGAAGTGTACTAATTTCAAAAAAACATTCATCATATAAGGATATAGTTTTCTTAAAAATAAATATATTGAATGAATTTTCTAGATTCTATATATTCAAGCGAATCAAGTGAATAAGTGGGAGTCTAAACTAAATGAAAAGGAGAATATATCGAATATGAATAAAACGAAAAAAATCATCATGTGATATTTTTTGTAAGAAATATATGTGGAAATAATTGAATTGAATAATGGTTTGGTACAGATTCAGAAAAAAGGGTAATCTAGATAATGAATTCCAGGGGATAAAAAATAAATGACATCCAATGCTTCACCTTTAAATAAATAAGACATTATTGACACATATTATCTATTCCTTAGTAGAATATATAGAAAATGAGTGATAGGGGAGAATTAAAATCTTATTCCTTCACCATAGTTGAGGTGGATGTTCCTAATAATGTTATCTTAGGTACTATAATCATCGCCTAAAATTTATCTAATGATTCATTTGATTTTATATTTGAACAATTTTTATATCATCTAGGTCATCCTTGAAATTTATATATTTCACTAGTATCTTAAAAAGTGATTTGTTAGTCAAAATACCTAATTGAAATCTCACTACAATAAGTATTTGTAAGAGAGTTCCCATTTGGACACACAAATGTGTTCTATTTTCTAACCTCATAATTATAAATATGGTTGAAATTAAATTGATCATTGATATTGATTTAATTTCAAAAAAATATGAAAAATTTTATTCCTTGGAGAAGGAATTATTGATTCGTGATGATGGTATAGAATTCCATATCTTTGGGGAATATAAATCGCCATTACAGTCATGTATATACACACCCCTAAATGATCTTTTGAATACGATTCATGTGGAAGAAGATAAAACCAATTCATTAGATTAAAATTTTAATGATAAAACCGAATATTTAACTGTTTTAAATGGTATTAATTTCTGTTTCCCCTAATGAATTACTTCTACATCCACTATAAGATAATGACGATTTTTCCAATTTTCTACTCTCTGATGAAAGACCATTATCAAATTCTGTATATAGAATTGATACTATATTATTTGAGGAGTTGAAGAAACAACTAGTGGATTCATACGATCTAGGAAATGTGCTATCTAGTATTTCCCCATAAGGATACCTTGTTTTTTTTAAGAAGAAAAATAGATCAATGAGGATATACATGGATTATTGGAAAATAAATTTTTTTATAATAAAAAAAATAATAGATTAAATAACATTGATAATTACATGATAAAAATCATGAAGATCAACATTTTTTAAATACTGAAAATAATTTTGGGTGACATTAATTATGAGTGAAAAAGAAAAAAAATTCCAATAGAAGCATTCCAAATGAGTTATGGACAGTATGATTTTATAATAATTTCATTTTTGTAGTTTATTGATTAAATTATTTTTATGCATCTAATGAATAGAGTATTCATTGAATATTAAGATAAAATTTTTGGTATTAATTAATTATATCTTGGTTAATTCGTAGTGTTGTGAGGACCATGACCAGCAAATGATGTAACATACAATTATTATATTTAGGTATTTATAAACCCATATTTTTACCTTGACAAGGTTGGGATTTTTTTAGGGTTGTTTCAAGAGATTTTTCTTTGGAAATTTCTACATTTTTTATGATCTAAATGGTTGTTACATAGATTTCCAAAACCATGTGCCTTCTTAGAGAAATCCCTTAAAACTATGCAATAAGGTTTTTAATGTTGGGAATGTGGTTTGAAAAATGGGAACCCATCAAAGAGCAATCATGAAAGCCCATTAAAAGGAGAATATGAATAGAGAATATGATTTTTTTCATACCATGTGGTCTGGCATATCTAACCATTCGTATGGGTGTTCGTAATCTGACAATTTACTTCAAACACTCTGAAGAACTGTTTTAGGTTCCAGAAATACCTATTTTGACCCATAACGATTTATTACTATAGCGGATCTCCCAATGGTATATTATGGAGCCTATACCCTCTTATGAAAGAAAATAAAATCCGGATGAATGATTCTAGTTCTTCTCTTGGGTATTTTCATGTTCTTGTTATATTTATCCATCTCTCTCTCCTTTTCCCTAATGGGTTATATTGATCATTGGGTGTTTTTGGATGACTGAAAACAATATGTACTAGATATTAAATCTTTAAATGATTTTTGGATCTTTGTTTCCAAAGTTTCTCACTGTAGTCTTCTTATTAGGGTTTGGTGTTTCGAGATACTATGATACCAAGGTAGGTGGTTCCATTTTTATTGGTCAATTTGATTAAACCTAAATTTCATGACTGAGACTCAATTGTTTGATTTTAATTAAATTTCTTGATTTATATTAACATTAATTCAATTGATGAATTATAAACACCATTCCTCTGAATTTGAGGTTTTAGATTTGTTTGGCATGAAATTGGGAAAACCCCCAATCCCATTGAGTTAGGCTATCTTTTTGAAATCCTTGGAAAATTGTGAAATTTAAATTTATAAATTTAAATATTGAAATAGAATTGTGAAATTGAACTATGAATTTAATTGACATTATTATATAATAAAATTGACATAATTTTTTTAAATTTAAATCCAATTATATAATCATACAAAAAGGCATGTTTTGATCAGAAAACATTTTAAGGCAAATAAGTATATTTGATATGGTGGAATGGGTTGAATTCTATTTTAAGCACTCTTAAAATAAATTTCATATCATTAATTATTGTTAGTGAACATGCAATTCAATGTAGTTACTGAGTTATTTGGGTCAAACATTGTGGGTTTCTATTTCCTTAACAAATGATTACTTATTTATGACACTAAAAAATAATATTACAATATCATATTTCTAATAAGGATATAGATGAGTCCACTCTAGCCTATGTCGAGGGATGTGTGTACACATTGTGACTATTATCATATGACTGTGTGAATATACCATCACCTAAAACTATCTCACCTTTTGAAATATGACAATGTTGATAATTTTATTTATTTCAAATATATTCCATTTGTTTTTTAATCAATATTACATATTCTATATAAATATAAAAAAATTATATAAGATGTTTATTTAGCGTTATATTTATGTTATTCTGGTCATATGAAATGTAGATCCTGATTTTTCTTAATATTATTTCTTAATTACATTTATTCTAATTTAAAATTAAAATAATTATTTGTTTAAATATATATCGACATATTTTATGGAATGCTTAGTGAGTCCCCACTGAGATTTTATCTAACACCCTACTTCTGACATTGACTTTTTTTAAATTTTCTTCTACCATGGTAGGGCAAGTGTAAGACACCCCATAGATGTGGCATTTTCCATTGAACCTTGGGTTTGTATATTTATGTCTATTGGTACATGCATTTTTATCTTGTTCTTGTGTTACATTGAAAAAATCTGTGTAATGTTATTATTTTGATGACTTCTGGTACACTTTTCCTTATAAAGTTTTTGATGTATGCATAATGACTCATTTCTCATTCTTATATTGTGTTTGGGGAAAATATGTCCCCACGTTCATATTATATGATTCAATTTTCAAGTATCTATCCTAATGGGATCAAGTATTCCCTTAAAACTACATCAGGGCTGGCTCAGATATCATATTATCAGTGTATCTAGGCAAGATAAATATAATGTCATATCCAATGCATAGATTTTCATCTATTCGTGTTGTCAGTATATAGTTGTGTAATATTTTGAGAAAATTTGAGGTAGTCTTGATTGGGTTCATGTACATCTCTCACCAAAAGAAACCTTAAGTCACAAATGAGTGGTTTGAGTATGATGACTTAAGGGTTATTTCTAATTATTTCTTATATTTTTATATTTATAGATTGAAATCCAAATCTTATGTTATATATAATGTGATTAATTTTCTTTTGTCACTATATTTTATATTTAATTAAAAGTCATTGTTTGTTTTGGTGTTGTTTAATAGAAACACTCCAATGAGAAAACATTAGAATCAGATCCAGGAGGAAGTTGCTAATGAACCACATTATGAAAATCATCTAGTGGATCTAAGTCTAGATGAGGTGAATGTGTGTATCTATGTTCTTTGATATAAACTATCATAAGTTTCTATTCATTCTTCAGCAGCGGAACCTCATAGGGATGATTTAGAGATCTTTCTTAACTGTTCATTGAAAAAAAACCCAACATCAAAATGCTCGAGTGATCCTCATGAGGATGAGGAATGGTTGGGAAGTTATTGAAAGTTTTTTTGTGTTATTTTAGACACCCAATGATATAAAATATAATATTTTCACTTTTACTCTTGAATGAACAAGAAAGAGATAATGGGATACCATGGTAATGGTGATGAAACACGAGGGATTAGATTGGACAGTCTTTAAGGATCTTTTCATTGACTATTTCAATCCAAGGTCGATGGTGTTATCCAAGTTTATAGAGTTAATCAATCCTATAAAGGCAAACATAATCCTGAGAGTGTATGAAAAACATCTTACTGAGCTTGTTCAGATTAAACTTGAGATTAGTTCAATTGAAAATATGCAGAATTGGTGGTCCAAGTTAGTACTTCAATTGGATATTCAGTATTAGGATTCTTGATTGGTTCTTCCCTCTTATTCTAATGTGTGGGATAGAGAACTAAGTGTTGAAATTGAAATGGTTTGAAAGACAGGGTTGATTAGAGTTTCTTCTTCACCCAGTTTCAGTGCGTTCTCCTATAAGGGGATGAGGAAGCATGGTGACTCTAGTGGCGAATATTAACAACATGACTTTTATAATCCACATGTTGTTTATAGAATAGTTAATCATGTTATCAACTAGTTTGGAATTCCTTATAATTCTATATGGTATTACACTAAGGCACCTACGGTATGTGGTTCTGGTATATGCTAAGGTCACTTGATGATGTTGTTCCTTATCTATTCCACTCCTCGTTGTTGAATGAGATCATGAGAACCATAAAAAACTATGGAAAAATCAATTTCTTCATCAACAATGTTTTTTCAACCATAGGATTCTTAAATGATGCTTCTTCACCCATTGGAAGAGTCCTTCAAGGGAGTTGATATGGGTCAATCGATTGTAAGAGGTACCACCACTATAGCTACATCTTTAGTGACTACATTATTTTCTATGGTTATATCTAATTTATTTATTTCAACCCATATTTTTAATCATCATAATATTTCTATATAGCTTTTATCTTATGTGATTTATATTACTACACCCCTTGGAAAAAAGACAAAATGTGGTCTCTCTAGTCTGGCATGGGTTTTCACTTTATCAGTTATCGATATTTAATGGAATATTTGGGTTCTTGACATGAATCATATTGACTTCATTTTTGGGATGGATTAGACCAATATAAATATAGAGAAAATTTACAATCACATTCAATAGGTCACCTTTACTGTACTTGTTGGGATTTTTCATATCATTCAAGTATAATGGAACCTAAAGATGAGAATGCTAGACCCACCTATCCATACAAGAGGAAACTAGTATATGAGATTTCCTTTTTATCTGGGGGTAATATATGAGTGGTGATCTCCCTATAGTTTTCATCGATATTATCGACGTGATTCCTTCTAAATTATTTTCTTTTGCAAAGGTAAAAATGTAGCATTTTATATCATAATAAGGAATGGTACTCAACCAGTCCTTATTTCTTATAAATGTATAGAACCATTTGAAATGAAGGATTTTATGACCCATTTAGATGACCTACTTCACAAAGTCATTATATCCTTCAGTGTGTCACCTTGGGTTGTGCTGGTTCTGTTCTCTAAGAAAGCTTATGATTCTCCTTGCATTTGTCTTGATTAACAAAAACTCAACTAAAATGTGGTAATGAAAAAATATCATTTTCCATGAATTAATGACATGGTTGATCATTTGAAAGGGGAAAAGTGGTTATTGATGATTGATCTTAGATTTAGTAACCATTAGTTGAGAATAATATATTATTATATTCGAAAAAAACAATTTGGAAAATGGATGAAAATTTTGAGTTCCATTTTATGTCACTATGTTAAACTAGTGTAAATTTAGTCTTTATGGCTTCAATAAATATAATTTCCAAGTGTATCTTGATAAATTCCTATTTTTCTTTGTGGAAGGGATCCTTTTCTACTCTACATATGAGTAGGATCATGTGTGTTATGAGAGAGAAGTTTTCAAATTGTTGATAAATCAACAAATTTATGGCATGCCATCAAAATGTGATTTATGGATTTGGTAATTGAATTTATAGGGACATGTGGTGTCAGCACACTGTGTTTTAGTTGTTCCAAAAAAGGTGAATTCTTTTTTGATAGGGAATCAACAAAAAAATATCTTTTTGATCTGAAGATTCTTATGTTAGGTTGGTTATTATCATGTGTTCATTATGTTCTTATCAAAGTTGGATTTACTAATGACTGATCTAAACTATAAGGTTGAAAATTTTCAGAATTTTTTTGTTGATCTAATGTGAGTTCTAACTACTTCAACAATTTTGACTCTTACAATGTTTATAAATTGCTATGCGGTCTTCAACAATGATGTGGGTTCAGGTTTCAGTTTTGTTCTTATGATGGGTGATGATTTCATTTCTTATGGATCTCATCAGCTTAGGGTATACAAGAAAAACTATCTAAACCATGACCTTGATCTCATAGGAGTGATGTATACACAAAAGTGTTTGATGCATTAACATTATAGAGAAATTTATATAGTGTATTCTTACAATATTCTCTTAACATACATATTCTCTAAAATATTTTGAATATCGACCAGAGGAGTTGGGTGTAATACCTAAAATAATTTTACTATCATATCACCAATACCCCATTTTGGGGGAATATAATTACAGATGCTTTGAGTAGAAAAATTCTGACATAGAAAGTGAAAGAATCTTTAGAAGAATGTAACATGATAAATTTTTAAAAAAAGTACCAAATTGGATTCTTAAAATTTGGGGTTAAGGTTTCCTTGGACAGTGATCAGAGGAAATCATATCTTCTCGAGATGATTTTTGAGGAAAAATTTATTAATGATATATTATGTAGAATTATAGAATCTTGTTGGGGAGGGGAGGCCATTACTTATTGGAATTTCTGCACCAAGGGATTTCCATGTTATTAGAGTCACTTAATTGTACCATTATTAATTAAGAGGATGTGATGGGAGGTTTCTATAACTATAATTACTCAGTTCACCCAAGACCCATTAAGATGTTATATGTCATGTAGCGATCATTTTAGTTGTCATGTTTTTTAATGGGTGTTGTTGAGTTTTCATCTCATTGTTATATCTTCCAACAGGTCATTTTTAAGAACTTTAATCCTTTGGTTTTGTCTCATCGACTTACAATTCCTTCATGGAAGTGGTATAATATCACCATAGAAATTGTGGATGCGTTTTCTCATACCCATTGAAGTAAGAATATGATATAGCTTGTGATCGACATGAAAAAAATTTCTCTTCACATTATACTCATTCATGATACAACCAGTATGGTGGAGTTGGAAAATATCTATGTGAAAGGTATTGTTTTTTCATGGAGTTACATATACTATAGTCTTTTATAGAGATCTTTGGTTCACTTTACATTTTTGTAGAGTCGTTTAACAGGAACGGGATTCTCATGTTTGTTTGAGTATGGTGTACCATGAATATTCTAATGGACTAACTAAAATATCAGTACAGATTCTTAAGGATATTCATTGCGCATGTTTTCTTGAGTTTTTTGGAGCTTTGGATAATAATTTGTGAATGGTTTAGTTTTCATATCACAATATTTACCAATATATGGTTAGAATGGATCCATTTGATACATTGGTTGTCTAGACATAATGATATTTGTTGGGTTTGTAAGAGATTGGGTAAAGTTCCATGGTTGGATTGATATTGGTTTATGAGATGACAACAAAGATTCAGCTAATTCAACAGAGAATGTTGAGGGCATAGAGCTGGTATATGTCTAATGTTTATTATCATCAAATACTATTAGAAATTTTATATATTGACCCGGTGTTCTTGAAAGTCTCAACCAGGTTGGGTCATCAAAGTCTTGGAAGGAAATTTAATATTAATCCGTGCATTGTGGGAAATTTTTAGGTTATTGAAAAGGTGGTAAAGTTACTTACCATTTAGCACATCCACCACAAACAATATTGATATATAAAATGATCTAGGTATCATAGCTCTAAAATTACCAATAAGACCCATCTCATGTTCTTAGATATAGTGATGTTTTTTAACCAAATTTACCCATAACTGATCATCCATTCAAGATATTTGATTTTGATTATGACATACTTTGTTGTAGGAAAATTCATATCATTCCTATTCTATGGAAACATTGTTCTGATTCTCTTGAGATTTTGGAGTGGGAGGCACTAATGAGGGAGTATTGGACCCATCTTTTTTTCATGGAATCATCAAGAGTAGTATTTATAGGCATATACAGATTTTATGGTTGGGTGTTTGTAACAACTTTTTTCTATTTTCAATTACTCAAAAACCTATATTTTTCTAAGATTCAGTAGGGTTTCATTAATTGTTTTTATTGGGTTAATTTTTTGTAAATATAAAAAATAATTTGATATTTTTAAAATTTATGTGTTGTTCAAGGATGGCATGATGTTTTCCTAAACTGTGCACCCTACTAGAGAAAACTACATGAATCTAGCCACTAATGTTTTAAAAGTTGGTGAACAACATGAAAATCCTTGTGCCCAGATAAGGGTACCTATCCAACCCAATTAAAATGGTTTCATGGCCAGGGAAAACAATTTCCCATAACTGTGGAGCCCTTACCAGCTGGTCTTCCATACGTGAGAGTTTATTCATAAAAATAATATTATACTTCCCAAAACACCCATTTTAGGTTCTCGAAGGACGAAATTAGTCCCATAGAGATTTATTCTTCAATATTAGGCCTAATAGAATATTTTTTTCCCCATCATTACCCTTTTGAATGAATATTAATGTTAGTTGAACAGTGTTTTATCTTCTCTCTATTAGTTTCTACGTCGTGTACTATTTCTCCCACTCTATATTAATTCATCTATAGGTTTTTATTGATCTATAGGTATTGTTGGAGTATATAATTATATATTTTCAGATTATAAATCTAGGTCAGATTCTTGGATCATCACATCCATTGTTCCCCAAAGGAGCCTTTTTCTTAGTATTTGAATCATGAGATCCCATGATACTGACGTAGGTGGTTCAATTTTGAGTGGCCAATTTGATCAACCCAAAGTTGATTTTATAAAATTAATTGTTTTATTGAAATAAAATTTATATATTTCATTTTTATTGAATTCAATTTATATATTAATAACCCAATTCCATTGAATTTTTGGTTTTGGATTTTTTTGGATTGAAATATATGAATGCCCCAAATTCCATTGAGTAGGGGTGTGTTAGTGATGTCAATGGAAAATTGTGAATTTTGAATTGTTGAAAATATATTTTCTAAAAGAATTGTGGAATTTAATTTTGAATTTATTTCTAATTCTTGTATGCGAAAAAATGATTAAAATATTCTGATTGACTCCATTTGGTTTAATGATAGAAAGAGGAATGTTTTCATTTAAAATGCATTTTGGGTGTTAAATGAAAATTGACATATTTGAAATGGAGGAATATGATTAATTTTATTTTAAATAGTAATAAAAAAATTTCCTATTTTTGATTATTATTAAATAACATTCAATCCTAGGTAGTGAGTAAGTTATTTAGGAAAAACATGCTAGGCTTGAATTTTCCTAGAAAAGGATTGTCACTTTACAACATTAAAAAATTTTATTAGCACATATAACTACTTAGTAAAAAAAAATTTGAGTCCTCTCTACCCATTGTTAAGAGATATGTGTAGATATTACACATATTATCATATGAGTGTGTGAGGGTCCCATAACATAGAACTATCATTCTTTTTAGAATATAACCATGTTTCTCATTGTCTATATTTCAAATATATATTATTTTTTTGTACACAACCTTACATTGTCTTATAAATTTATATAAATTTCTTCATATATAATGTTTATTAATCAATTATTTGAAATTATTTCCATCATTTAAAATTTTAATCGTGATTTTCTTAAATATTCTTTTTAAATTACATACCTGTATTTATAAAATTGAATGCCTTACTTTTTTAATTAAATGTGCAATATTTTAAAGAATTCATGGTGAGACCCTACTGGGACATTCTCTCAAACACTAAAAGAGTCTTTGGGTTTTATGGATTATCTTCTTACAATTTCCTGCAATGGTAAGGTTCCAACTAGAGGGGGTAATCGCTGTTGATCTTGGGTTTTGGAGATTTTTGTCTGTTTTAACTTGGGATGTTATCCTATAATTTTTGGTACTTTAAGACATATGTTGGATTGTTTATGAATGTTTTAAATTTGGTATGCTTCTCTGTGTAGTTTTTCTTTTATTAATACTTATTTAATTATCATGATTCCACTAAGTTTGGGGAAGATTTTTTCCCAACATCATATTGAAATATGCTAGGTTATAGTCACCAAACAATGGGGAACTAAATTTACCTTTAGGATTTGGTAGTATTGTCTTGTTTATCAGGTTTATAGGGTATCTAGGCTAGTTTGTGAAACACCAGGATTATTAATCAGAAAATTATATGAACTAGGTTATATAGGAAATTGATAAAATTCATGCATTAGATTCAATATGGTAATTTTTATGGAAATATTATCTCGAATGAGGGAATATTAGTTTATTGTTTTATGGAAAATTTTGTCACATAATGGCCCACATAAACGAATATAACAGAGTTATTTAGATTAATTAGTGCATTAGGTGACTACCAATGGTTCATGTTTAATTTTCAAAATAGGAGAATGTAATAACCAAGATTAAATTTAATTAGGAAATGATAATTTAGAAAAATGAATGAAAATATTTCATTTAGAATTGATGATGATATTTTGTAATGGTCTAATTTTGACTCTAATATCAGGAAATGTTTGGACTTCTTTACATAATGATGCATTAAATAAATGATAATGTTATTTGAAAATAAATAATAATAGCTTATTTATATAATCATCATGAAATTAAAATATTCATGAACTTAATAATCTGTCCCATGATCTTGAGTGGGAAGATATAATATTTTCATTGAGTATTTTGATAAATTATATATATAATGAAATATGTGATATATCCAGATACCTGAAGTGCCTAAAATAAATGTTTTTATATAATATTCTCAACATGATGAAAATATAATGTCTCGATGTAAATATGTATTATTATTTCCCAACACACTCCCACCCAGGGAAGGAAAAAAAGTACCAAATTATTTGACAAGGAAAGATCATGGAGTTATAACCAAAATGATGATAGATAGGGATATTATGTTTATTGATAGAATAAATATTGACATAGAGATTAAGAATTTAAAGGATGCATAACTATGTTTGAAGATAATTCTGAATCCATATTTATTGTCAATGATAAATTTTTTTATCTATGATGATAATAATATTCGAAATAATATTAATATTGGGAATGATTTAAAGTAAGTTGATTTTTTTATGAATATGAGGTCCAAAAATTCATAAATACATTACGTGTTCCACAAAAAAAAATTACTATATTAAATTATATCATATTTAGATTCATTTGGTCCAAATTAACTAATAAAGAAAATTAAATTCTCTATAGGATTATGTGTCTAGTTTAAAATAACATGTCACCGTGGTGACAACTAAAATGCTAAAATATGTAAACATAGAGGTTAAGGGAATAAAATTTCTAAAAAATGTTTATTTTTAGTTTTTGGTAGTGTGTAAGGACTATATAGAACCAGATATTATCTAAATTCAAATGAAACATTTTAGATTAATATTAAATACATTAAAAAACAAAATCTTGAGGAAGGTAATATTTTATATTCACTAGAAACAAGGGACATGATATTCTTATCCTGCCTTGGAATCAAGGAACATGATATACTCACCCCTTTAGTATGCTTCACTATAATACCCTACTGAATAATTTTTTCATTACCTATTGAAACGAAACATAACAACAAGAGAGATCATTTTATTATTGAGTGTTGAAAAGGAAAATAAGTATGAAAGGCATAATAATGGGTGAGATAAGTTTCATCGTAATAGTAGAAAAGGGAGATAAGTAAGTATAACATTATAATAAGTGTATGATAAAATGAGCACGGTATTGGAAAACATTATACAAAATATCAAAAATAATAATCTTGAGACATTGAATAAATATTGGAAGTTAATAATACATGAATAAAAATGGAATCGAATAACAGGATCAGGGTTAGTATAATAATGGCATACGAAATATATTTTTGGCATACACCTCAGCATATATAATTTTTGATACGTAGAAATTGTGAATTGTCACCTCATTATATTAAAGACATAATATTAGTCCCTCACATAAACTTCTGTACATGAATAATGGCCTACACATAACATTATAGACATGAAATACAAGTATATTCATACTATTGTAATCATGTAATCAAGTTCACTGAAGAAATTGTGAGCATGTAATTTGGATCACACAAAAATTTAAAAACATGAAATCCCGGACCACCAATAACATCATTATATTGATGTTTGACTCCTAATAACCTCATATTGGAAACTTTACCTTACTAAACAAGGATCACTCTCCATTCCATTCCTATGTATTTTGTGAAATATAAATTAGTAATTAATCCATTATATGGATATGTCTGTCCTTCATATAGAGACCATATCTTTTCATACATTAACATTACATATCTTTTGTAGAGTTCAAAACACATTACAAAAGAAAATAACCAAATAATGTATTAGTCTAACACCTTTGGAAACATGGAAACATAAAAACTAGAACATAATTGAGATTCATTATCTCCAAGTTGGTTCTTACTGACCACCACCCTTCTAAGACACATAAAAAATAATATATATCATCATAACCAGAGATAAAGGAAATATAAAAAGGGGTGAAAATAAGTATTTAATAATCGTAAATAAGGGATATTTGTAAACATAACAGTGAGCATAAGGGTATGATAACTTGATCATAAAAATAGAGTATCATACCCTATATATTAAATATCACAAATTGGAATCATGAAATAAATATTTGCATCCAAAAAACATGAATCATATGTAAATAAAGAACACGATCCATGAAATAATAACCAAAGAATAAAACATAGAATTTATATATTCCACAAAATAAAATAATAACGATTTCTATAGTATTCCAAGAATCACTTCCAAGGCCATCTTGTTATTATTGGTTTACTTCTCGTACCATCATAGTAGTCATGGTTCACACCCATGTTCATTTAAGTATTAAAGGGTCACTCCATACACCATATTAGTATATATCATGAGATATTAATCATTACCCAATTCATTAGAAAGATATTATAATGACCCTACATTACATAAATAGGTATTACTAAAAAGTTGATGAATATTCATTAATAAATATAAAAAAATCATGAATAGAACTTATAGGTAAAATGTCTTTAGAAACTATGAAAACATAAACAACTGGTTTATAATGATTCTACATTATATCTAGCTTATTACACTATAACTAAACCACCTTTAGACTTATATTACTTAATTCTATTCTTCATGACTAGGGGAAATGAAAAGTAAAAAGGGGTGATATCAATTCTTCATAAGAGTACATATGGTTATATAAAACATATCATAATCATGACACATAAGAACTTAACATTTGAAAATATTATCCCATATATGAAATATTGCAATATCATGACATTGGATATATTATAAAAGTTCATGAGAATCATTGAATATAATCCTGAAAGTCGTAACATAAGAAATTAGTTTTTGGTACACACATAAGCATATAAAATAATTTAATATTATTCATCCATGATTATGAAAACCATCATAGAAGAAAAATTGCATTCCTGAACTAAGATCACTCCTCGTTCCTGCCCTGTATTACTAAACATAGATCATTTCCCCTTACATCATTGTCTATCCCAGAATATATAAATCTTTATCCAATTAATTAGAGTGATATATTGATCCCAAAAATCTTGTAATGAAACAATTCTTACATATTCCACAAACACAAAATTCATTCATCATAGCATATCTAAATAATAAAATAGATTTCTAAAACATCATTCATAATATAATAAATGTATAACAGATGGATTTAATAAATAAAAATAAATCAAAAACACCATAAAATAGAAATAATAGGGTTAATATACATGAATCATAATTTTATTATATAATTCCATCTTATAATCATACTAATTTTGATAGAACAATTGAAATTAATTCATGAGTAAAATAATATTTCATCATTGGAAAATATTCTTTTCTTAAAAAACCATGAAATTTTAAAATAAAATAATTTCCTATAAAATAATATCAAAATCCTATAATGAATGCTTCATGTAATTAAGGTGTTATTAAATTGTAATAATCCATTTTTTCCATAAAAGATAAAAAAACATTGATATCTTACTTTTGCTGGAAATGTCAAAATGTTCTTCATATGAAAAATGGAAGAAAGATTCAATTCAAACAATGTAGTAAAAAAACAAAAAAATGTGTAAAATTTAATTTATAATTCCAAATGAGAATATTATAACTATTTATGAATGTATTTTTTTAAACATGGACACATATGATAAATAATCACCAATAAATACTTAAGAATAAACAATCTCAGATAATAAAGATATTTTGAAATTATCCATGACCATTTGGATGATAAACTTTATATGTATCTAAACATCCTATATAATTATTTAAATAATTTCATTTAATTATTATATAATAATAATCATTTTATTATATCATATATGATCATATTATAATTATTTTGTTAGTTACATTATTACTCATCCTTGGTGTGTATACACCATCATTTTATTTCACATGTTTTGGCAGATAAGATATTATTCCTATTCATAGGATCTAGTTGTGTAATTTAAAAAATTTATACAAGTATAATATATATCATATTAATTCATTAAACTAATTTATATAATCATTATTTAAATAACATCATGTTTAATGAATCGAATCGCATCATGGAGATGGTCAGTTTTACATACGCACGAGCGACGATATCATTCCCATAATTATTGAATTTTTATAGAAGTTGGATGTGTATAATTTTTAAGAATAAATAAAATGTAATTACAATCATATATGGTTTTAATTTCTATAATTACACATATATAAGAAATTTGGCGGTGAAAAAAACCAAACTACTACACGACGTAAAGACGATAAGTAATATGTATGAACAAGTGGTGATTTTCTTATCAGAGGATGGAGAGAAGGTGGAATATTGTTTTTTAATAATCATAATAACATCTCATAATATAATTGATCAAGGATTTATTACTTTATAATGAAACAAATCATGAAAAGTATGAAGAAAAATAAATATGTTTTAAAGAATTATTAGAGGAGATTACCTCTTCTTTGACGTTCTCCCTTTAAATCTCTTATTAAATAACCCGAGATGGTATTTAAAGAATACCATAAAATCAATATTTTTAGTAGGTATTTTGATAAGGGGAAGTTTCAGGGGATTAATATGCTTGGATTCTCAATGTGATGTAAATAGATGAGGGAGGAAGATCCCTTTTATAATTGTGTTGTGATACACCTTTCGAATATCCAAAAATATTAATTTATAATAAAATCCATGCCCATACAAAAACTTCTAAAATGTATTATCCTATTATGTGGGAATAAATAACGTTGTAATATCATCAACCAATAATTTTTTTACATTTTTTATTTTCATTTTAAACCTTATCATTTCGTTTTACCCCTAATTATTCCCTTTTAATTTTCACTACGTCAAAAAATTATTATATATTAAAATAGTATAATCTTAAATTATTTGATCTCCATTAGACCATAACTGAAAAATATAGAAAATTTTGGAGTTAACCATAATTATATTATTGTTTAAAATGTTTTATTATTATCATGTTATTTAATAAAATAATATATCGATAAAATATCAATAGTATCATTTTGACAGTATTAATTTAATGGATTTTTAAAAATATATATTTTGTGAACCACGAAAACAATATTTTATTATATCTTTATGGTGTCAAGGTAACCTATAATGTATCTTGGATTTGTTAATTGTACGTTATATAATTATTTTAGTATTTTTACTAACATTAATTTGATATTTATATTAATAAAATAATTACTACATCAATATTGTGTAATTTTATAATACACGTATTTTTTGAGTAATATTTAAAATTAAAACACTATGATAAAGATAAATATAATATATTTTTTTAGAATATGTGTTGTTGAATATATTTTTTTTAGAAAATTCAGCCTTAAAATTTTTATACTCTTTAAACATTGAATGTGAAAAGTTTTACATAACATTAAATAAAATAATATAAGTTTTATAATCACTCATATAATGATTTAAATCTTCAATAAATTGACCCATGGATGGTTATGATCTATATATAATCAGAAAAAAAAATATTTGGTCAATTTTTTTGTCTTTTAATGGTTATTATAATTTTAATAAAAATTAGCATATTGATTATTCACCAATTATATAATTTTTTAATCATTAATACTTAAACATTTATTGAAATTATTTATTTCCTAAAAATTAAAATACATTAAAATATCAAGTAAAAACTTTCAATCTTTCAAATGAGTATATATAATGTAATTTATCTTGTATATAATTGTATATTAAAAATGAGTTAGTTAATAAAATTTCAGTAAGGCACATTAAAAATTTGTTAAATAATATATATTGAATGACATTATCTCATTCAAGTGGATTAAAAAGGATATCATTTCAAATCATCCATGGTTAAGGCTAAGAATCACTCATCTATTCATATTAGGGAAAGTGTTATGGTTATTTTATAATATTATATTAACCCTAAATTAACCAATTTACCTTTTAATAGTATCAATAAACACTACTGAGGTTATTATTCATAATGCCAAAAAAATAGAAGAATTATATTAATATAATTTGTAACCACTAACTCAAAATATTGAATCAATTTTTAAAAGTTTTATTCTCTATATTTTTAGTAATTAATTTAAAATTTATGTCCTTGTGGGAATGAAAATGTTATTTTAAATGATAAAACAGTAAAAAGTATATTAAAGTTTTTACATCAAATTTCATGGTAAAATTAATTTCAAATTCATAAATTATATTAAATAATAAAATTATATTCTATTTATACATTAAATCCATTTAGTAATATAATATACCCATATAAATTATTTCTTTGAAAAAAAGTTGTTTTCAATTAAAATTTATAGATTTGTCCTATTCATCAACGCTTAAACAATATCAGAAAAAATATAAAAAATTAATCCAAAGTAAATATTTATATTTTGATTACAAATAAGATGAATATTTTTTAAAATATAATATATAATAGATTCAAAAACTGGGTTTAAAATGGGTGTTCCATCAAAATGAAAAAATAGTATTTTTAAAATACTTATTTTATTTGAATAACTGAATATGTTATTATATAATATCTATGAAACTTATAAGATGATTTTTGAACATTAATTTGAATATATTAAATATTTATTATATTAATAACATCTATAAATAGTGATTTTATTATTTTATAAAATAATTTTTTTGAATAATTTTTCATAAAAACATTTCATTTAATTTTAAAAAAAGTTTTATTTTCATTTATAATTATGTTATAACTGGAGAATAAATCATATTTTAATGTTTTATTTATATTGTTAATACTTAAATTATAATGGATAATTTATAAGGTAACAGAATAATATTTATTTTTTTCTAAAACTTTGTCCTTCATGAAATGAATTCTATCAAAAGTAATTGAAATTGTGTGTAAAAAAGGCAAGTGTAGTGTTGTGTATATCACAAAATACCCCAGTGTTTCAAGTAGTGAAATTTTATGTTAGTGTTTCATAAAAAAATACATTAGATACATAAAAAATAATCAACCTTATAAAAATCTCAGGGTGTTACATTCTACCCCCTAAAAATGAATTTCGCCCTCAAAATTTTTTATAGGTTATTAAAGGATTAATACATTAAATTTTATTTAATATAAACCCATTTATGAAAATTGAACAAAATTTTTTTGCTTAAAATGAAAAGATGAGAAACAAAATAGTTACCCCAGGATACTCAAAACTAGGTTTCTACAATGAAGAATGTAGGAGGAAAGTAAAGACATGGACATGGAAGAGAAGTCTTACCATCAAATTCTAAAAGACTGTGAGAGAGAACAAGATTAGTAAAAATGTAAAAATATAATATCCTAAATCTCTAATGATATAAGGGTACATTATATTCACTAAAAATAATGGTATAAGGGTATAATTGTTTTTTAACATTTTTTCCCTAGTGTTGAAGAATGAGAAGAAATTATTAGTTGATTAAGTATAATATTATCATTTCCATGTACCTTCATCAATTTCAAATTCATCACTTATTCCTGGAAATGAAGTTTGATATTTCATTCCTCAAGCATTAGTAGACATACTATCCATAAATATAATGATATGTCATACAAACTATCAAAAATAATATATTGCATGTCATCATTTATTCATAAGTTCACCTATGTTGAGATATTTCATTATTAAAAAAAATCACCAACAATGTTTAACATAAACATTCCAAAACTTTATAACCTTAAAATACTTATGAAATATGAAAAATCATAAAGATTATAATGATGTTCACTTACATATATTAACATTTATCTCTCTTATATCATAAAGTATCTCTTGATGGTCTCGTTCCAATCATGTGAACACCTTCATCATGTAATCTCTTGAGTCATGGTAAAAACATGAATTACTATAAAAGCATAGTGAAAAAATGAATTTTGGAAAACATAACTCTCTATATAAACAATAAATTTCAAATATTCAATATTATCTACCAATGATATTGAAAATCACTTTGTCATTATATTTTTTTGAGTTAATTAATACTATCAAACAACTATTTATTTCCTTATCCCTACATTATCCACATTTTTATGTTCATCTTTCCCTTAATGATTTTTTATAAAAAAAATGTATCACTTTTCTTGTTTATTAATACCACTCAGCATATACTCATAAATACTTATGGAGAAATCATCATTGAACAATAGATATTTCAGTGTTCCATAATACCATAAAAGTGTTTTAAAAATATTTTTCTGAAATACCATTACATAATTACTCAATCATTAAAAAGATTATTTGTTATAATCTACATCTCCAATAGTTATTTAATGTGATTTTACTTTGTTTTTTCTCAGAAGTGGTTTTTTATGTTGTTCATCATCTATAACACTTTTATTAGGGAATTAGTTTGTATATCGCCCAATTTTATTACACATGTAGCGTTGAAGTGTGGAAGTTGAATTCTATATACCATTTTCATTACTCACATCATTTGATATCATTTTCCAATTACACCGACACTCTGTTACATAATTAACAAATTTTAGACACTTAAAACATTTACTAGTCCTTTTATGACAATATATACCATGTTTCTTTCCACACATTAAGCATAGGGAAACACATTTCTTCTATTAACCATTATTTTGAGATTTTCCATCAAAATACATCTTCTGTGTCTTTTGAAAACCAGGAGATTGACATGTTACCAAGATTTTCATTTATACCTAGATAGAACAATGCAATATTCCTTAATAGATAATAATGTATCTTATTGATAATTCCCTTTGAATACTTGGTTTTAAGCCTCCAAATAATATATTGACATTACATTCAAGTTAGAAGATATTTTAGGAAACATAGCTCAAAATTTATCTAAATGTTTCCTTATATACAAAAGTTGATTCATCATCCGTTTTCTTAATATCAAAGAACATCTTTTTTATCACCGTCTGAAGAGCATTTGTAATGTAATTATTGAAAAATAAGTTTTGGAAATCTTCCCATTCCATTGAATCAATTTCAATATGATGCCTCGTATTCTTGGTGAGAGTCCACCTCTACCGTTCTTCAACATCTAAGTGATGAGCAACAAGAAATAATTTTCCGTGTTTCTAATAGTGATGAATACAAAAAAAAATCACTCGTACTAATTTATTGTTCACCAACAAGTGGATCATAAGACTCGGTTACAGAATGTGGTCACTGCATCATAAAGGACTTAACAGAATGTTGTACCCTTCTCTCCTCATTATTAAGTCCATAATGATTTATAGAATGTGTGAGTATAAAGATAATATTTTTCATTCCATCTCCCAAAACATCTGGTTGTTTAATAGGACAAATGTTTCATCTCCCATTGCATTCATCATTATTAATGTTTCGTAGGCTTATATCCATTATAAAAAACCTCAAAAGAATTCTGTGAGGGGAAAACGATAATTTGAAAATAACATAGTTGAGGATAATTAATTTCAATCTCTAGTATCATAGGATTAATAATCGGATAACCATGATAATTACAAAAATTCAGGGGTTGTAACCTATAACTTTTCTTATCCATAGGCACATCCTGAGAAGTATCCTTGGAAATATTTATATAGATATCTCTTACATTTTCTCATCCTTGTTTCCATAGGTTAACTATAATATTCCTCTTATACCAACTATAGTTACCCATTCTTTATATTCATATATATTACTTCCAAATATATGATTATTCATTACAAAGTATAACAAATTTATGAAAAGACCATACTGGTATAGTTCCTTTTGAAACTATTAATCATAAACATCTTGTTCATAATACATCAGTATTATCCCATGCTAAATCATTCATAAGTAGAAACCATTTTGACATATATTACTTAATAAAATGCATCATGACCATGGGAAAATAATCATAGAAAAGGGGTGAGTTCCAATGATCAGGAAAGGTAAATAGTGAGATATTAATCATATAATAATCATAACACCTAAGAACATAACCATTGAAAATTTTATCTGCAATATGAATGATCGTGATATCATGCCATGGGATAAATTTTAAATGGTTGTGAAAATATGTGAAATTATCCCAAAAGTCATAACATAAGACATGAAAGTTTTTGGCATACACATATTCATATAAAATAATTTCATATTTCTCAAGCCTCATTTCCAATATCATCATTGTGGATAAATATTAGTACTGAACTGATCATACACCTCATTTCAGCCATGAATTATTGTAATAAGATTATTTACCATTATATCCATGTATATCTCATTACATATATATCTTTACCAAATTTATTGGAAGGAGGTACAAGTCCCACCCATCTCATAATGAAATAATCTTACTTATGCTAGAAAACATAAATCTTTCATCATAGCATAACCCAATGAATATAACATGTTTCTTAAACATTAATATCAATAGAATTAATGTAATACAAATGGATTTCATAAATATCATTCTGTATTTTAAAATTAAAACAATATAAATAATATTTACCATAAACTTGAAATATAAATCTATTAAATAATTCTATGTTAGATAGAAAATAATTTTGATAGAATTAGTGAATTTAATTCATGAGGTAAGTTTCCTCTCTTCTTCGAAAACATTTTTTTAATACAATGAAAATTTAAAATAAAATAATTTATTATAACATAACCATGAAATATAATAAGGGAATAATCATGGGAATACAACCTTATTAAATGTATTAATCCATTCATTCCATATAAGATAAAAAAATTATTCTCGTACTTTTTCCAGAAATTTCAAAATATAACGCAAATGAAAAACCAAAGAAACAATACTTTTAAATAATGTTGTAAAAAAGTTAAAAATGTGTAAAAAATAATTTAAACATCCATAATAAAAAATTAAAAAAATTATGGAATCATTTTTTTCCAAAACATGGACATTGAGGATAAATAATCCCAAAAAAATACATAGATATAAACAATCTCATATAATAATGAGATATTGATGTTACCCCTTAACTTAGAGCCAATATCCATTATTTGTATAAAAAAATACTATTTAATTATTTAATTGTTTTAATTTACTTATTTAATAATAATTTTAATTTTTATTATAACTTATAGGATCATATTATCACTTATTTGTTGGGAACATGATTACTCATCCATCGGGTATTAACTTTATTATATTCTTACTCCTTTTTTATCAGATATGTTGTTATTCCCCATCTTAGGTCATAGTTAAATATTTTTAAAAAATATTTTAGTATAATATATATCAGATTTATTCACTCAATTAATTTATATAATCATTATTTATTAAAGATCATGTATAATGAATTGCTTCACATCGTGGAAATAGTATGTCATTCATACGCATGAGCAATGATATCATTTCCATAAATATTGAATAGTATTGAGGTGGAGGTTGTATAATACATTAAAATCAATTAAATTTTATAAAAATCATATATATTTATTTTTTCCATCATTATACCCATCCAGGTAAGGTGTTGGTGAAAATAAAACAGACTACATCATTGTGTGGAGACCGTAAGACGTACGTACTTCCCTGTGGTGATTTCATTTTTCATATGATAAATATAAGGTGTAATATAATTGTTTCATGGCCATAATAAAAGCTCGGTATATAAGGGATACTTTATTTATTTCTTTATTATGAAACAAATCATGAAGATGTATTAGAGGAATATTTTTTTCGAAATAATCAGTATAGGAAATTTGCACTTCTTCGACATAATCCCTCTAAATCTCCTCTTAAAGAACTAGAGTTGGGCTTTAAAGAAAACCAGAACCTATAAAATATTACTAGTTATTTTTATAAGGGAAAATTTCATGGTATTTCCATGATTGAATGACCAATTTGAAGTGATGAATTGTTGGAGAGGTCCCTTATTATAATTGATGTGTGGTGCACCTTTTGAATCTCCAACAATATTAAAATATAATAGAAAAACTCTCTTCCAAAAACAACAAAAAATTTTAATACTAAAGGATTATATAAGACAATGTTTTAAGGTCATCATCCAATAATTTTTAGAAATGATATGATTTATTCTTAATCCTTATCATTTCGTTTTACCATTAATTATTGTCCTTTGCTTTTAAATAATATAAAAAATTGTTCAATATTAATATAGTATAATCTTTAATTATTGGATATCAATTAGACCATAAATGATAAATAAAAAACATTTTAGAGTAAAACATATTTATTTTTATTTTTTTTTAAATTAATATAAGATTTTTAAATAATTTTAAAACATATTATTTTGACAATGTATCTATATTTTCATTTTAACACTATTCATTTAATTGATTTTTAAAAATATCAGGATAATATGTTAACCCATAAAAAAAATTCTTATATCAATAAGGGGTTAACAAAATCTATAACATTTATAGTATATATTAAAAATAAAAAATAATATTAAATTTAGTATTTTTAGTAACATTAATCTAATATTTCAGTTATAAAAATAATCACTACATCAGTTTTTTGTAGTTATTTAATATACCAAATTTTTTTGAATAAATTAAAATTAAAAAAAATGATGAATATGAATATAATTTATTTCAAGAGAATTATTTTAGATGAATATATATTCTGTAAGTTCCTTCATATAAAACAATATACGTATTTAAACATGAATGTGAAAAGTTTAACATCCCCTTTAATAAAATAATACAAGTCCCATAATCTCTTCTATATGGCTCCAAATGTTCAATAACTCTACCTTTGGTTGTATAAGATCAATATATACTCTAAAAATAATAGTTTGTAATATTTTCTATTTTTTAATGGTTATTATTATTTTAATAAAAATTAACTTATTTATTTTTCATCATTTAAATAATTTCTACATCATAAATATATAAAACAATAAGGTAAAAATTTATTTCCTAAAAAACTAATAAATTCAAATGATAAATAAAAAACATTTAGATTTGAAATGAATATTTAAAGTGGAATGTATCTTATTTATAAATTTATATTAAAAATTATTTAATTAATAAAATTTGAGTAAGACATATTTAACATTTCTTCAAATAAAATATATTAATTGTTCTAATCTCATCCAAGTGTCTTATATTGTGTATGCTTTCGTCCCAAGGATGTTTTATGTCTAAAATAGCTCATAAAATCATATTAGTACAAGTGTTATGGTAATTTTATATCATTATATTTACCCTTAATTAAATGACTTACCATTTTACCCTATTAATAAAAATTTAAAAAGTTACTATCATAGCGACCCTATAAATAAAATATTATGATTAATATAATTTTTAACCACAAATTTGAAATATTTAATCCATTTAAAAAAATTAAAAACTTATAAGTTTTATTAATTAATTTAATTTTTATTCCGTTTGTGAAATGAAAACGGTTTTTTAAAAGTAAAAAATGTAAAAAATATTGAAATACATTTACATAAAAATAAATGGTAAAATTATTTACAATGAAATACATTATATTACATGATAGAAATATATTATATTTATAATTTAAAACAATTTAATTGTATAATTTTACCTTATAAATTATTTGGAAGTAAAAAAGTTGTTTTTAGAAAAAAAGTTATTGATTTTTACTATTCATAAAGACATGAAAGTTATGAGAAAAATATCAAAAATTCATCCAAAGTAATTTTTTATATCCTACTTATAAAGAAAATGTTCATTTTTATATATAAAATTCAAAATTGTAAATACTGAATTTGTAATGTGTGCTCCATCAAAATAAGACAAAATAACAATTTTTTAAATACTTCTTTTATTCTAAAAATTGAATTTGTTCTTATATCATGTATACAGAATATATGAGATTAATATTAAATAGTAGATTGAATATATAACATATTTATTATGTTCCCAAAACACATCAATAATGATTTTATTTGTTTATAAAATCACTTATTTTCTTTAAAATAGTATTCTATAAAAACATTTATGTTTATTTAAAAAAATTATTTTCATTTATAAATAATTTCTCATCAAATATTAATGAATATTTTAATAATTTAGTTAATAATGATATTAACACCATGATAATGGCTCGGATATAATGTTACCGAATAATATTATTTTTTCCAATTAAACTTGTTCTTCCATGAAATGAAAACTATAAAATGTTCTTGAAATTGAGTGTAACACAAGCTAAGGACTATGCCGCATATATCACAGGATAAGCCAGTGATTCTTGCAGAAAAAGATTATTGGGTGTTTCATACAACACAGGACATAAAATAAATTAAATACCATAAAAAATAAATAAAATGAAAAATCATTCTCATAAAAATATAGGGTTTCTATAGAGATATAGGTCCATCTCATCTCATAATGATATCATATATAAATGTTCCAATAGATAATTATGAATCCTACTATAGCCCATGAAATGAAATGGGTATCACAAACATGTTATCATATCATTACCTGTAGAAAATAGATAGGTATTATAATCTTTTAATAAAGGATAACCCAAAGAAAATAGCTTTTATAATCATGATTCTATCAAGATATATACAATTTAGAGATATAATATAACTGGTATTCATTAACTATGTCAAAGTATGTCATATTATATTGTGAATTATTTTTTAAAAATACATTATACATTAAATTTCATTTGAAATGACTTTTTAAAACATAAAACCTTTACATAAACCATTTTGTTGAAACCATATAGAATTTTTATAAATGAATAACAAAAATTCATGATAAATATTTCATGGTGAAAACAACAATTCTTGACTGAGAAAAATATATTTGGAACATATAAATTTTTCAATATTTTTCTTCGGAATTTTTGTTAAAAGATCATTTAAATAAATTCATGTGGAAAATGTTGATTATTTATTACATTGTGTCCCTTACCACTTTGGAACATTTGTATCCCAATATACATGAAATAATAGTATCAAATAAATGATTACAATACAATTAAAATAAGTTTAAAATGATATAACTTTTAAAATAGTTGTATATACACCTTAGAAAAAAAATAAATGATGAATACGGCATGTATCACACAGAAATATAAGGTGACAAGAAATTCCCTTACGCACTTATAATCAGTAAATCTATATAACCCTAAAATAAAGAAAACTATATGGATATAAAAATACTATAATCTTCAGAATAATACTCATGAAATATATTTTGGTGTGGTATATTCACCACACAAAAGAAGTAAGTGGTGAATACGTAATGTGTCCTATAGAAATAAAAATGAAACATAAATCCCTTACCTTAAGTCATATTACCTCCATACATGTATGAAAATCTTATATTGTTTTTTCAAACCTCTGATTAACTTATAAATGAATAATAATAATATTTATGATATCATATAAGAGACATTTTTGACTTTATATTACCCTTTTATTAAAAATTCAAAGTTCAAACAATGTTTTGGGTAATAACAACATTGTTTATCGTATGTGTTTTGACATGTTATTATTGATATTATTTCATAGATATTGATTTATTTAATTCTATAATGGTAAAAATATTTATATATCATATAAATTTAGAATATAAATATATATAAAAATATATATTTGAAATTGAAAACACCGTTCATGGAGACGGTATGCAGTATGTATGCCTGAATTCTGTTTTCATTTTATTATCATACTAAATGGAAGATAGTAAATAAAATTCATGTGTATATATTATTAATTTAGAGTTGTTATTTTATATATTTCATTATAAAAAATTATATAATATTTTTTGTAATGGTTAACATGGAAGAATAATTTCATAACATTTTAAAGATTGTAGGTCGTACTTACGTAGGTGTGACGATACTGTTCTTTTAATTGTAAAATCATGACAAATTAGATTGTATGTTAATTAAAAAGAATCAATATAATATCATATTTTATATTGATATCCATTATATCCATCATTATGACCATATCAAAGAATAATTGATGAAAATATATTACACCACAACGTGGACACAATAAGTCATATGTAGTCACGTGTGGTTCATTTATTTTTCATTGGAGAAATAAAAGATGGAATATGGTTGTTCTATAATCATAATAATATATATGAATATAAGTTATACTATAGATATTAATTTAGGATGGAATTATTAAATTAATAAGTCGTATAAGATTAACTTTTTTATGGAGTTGTTGAGGAGACTATGTCTTCTTCGATGAACTCCCTCTTAATCTATTCTTAGGGACACATTAGATATACTATTGAGAGGACTAGAACCTATAAAAAAATTTAGGGATGTTGATAATGGAAATTGGTTGGTTTTTTTTGAGAAATATGGCTCAATGTGGTGTGAGGAAGTGAGGGAGGAGGTTCTTTTAATAATTGAGGTGAGGGGAAATTTAGAAATGTTCTTAAAATATTAAATTAATATAGATTGATTTTAAATTTCAAATAGACCCGGAATGATTTATTTCAAAGATGATATGATTATGGGTTTAAATTTTCCCTAGAAAAATTTTTATATACTTTTACTTCACAATATTGAACTCTCTTTTAGAATTAACCCTTAGTTAAGCCTTCTAACTTTTAACATGACACATTGTATTTATACACTTTTGTTTTAATATAGTTACAATATATTGCCAAACGAACCCCAAATAAAACATTGATGACATGTTTAACATAATTATTGTTATTTTTTTGAATAATATATTTTTATGTTTTTTATATAATTTAATAAAATATTATTTATTTTAAAGTATCATTTATATCAATTTTCATAGTATTCATTAATTTGTTTTTAGAAATACCATATTAATATGAAAAAAAAGAAATAATGCTTCTAATATATAACTAATATCTCATAGTTATCTTTAAAATTAATTTAATTCATTAATTATGACATATTTTATTTAGAATAATAATTTTAATTTCATATTTTTTCATATTTTCATTAATTAAACAATTACTATATCATCATTGTGGAAGCCTTAAATTATATTCTTTATACTCTAAAAAAATAATAAACTATCAAGAAAAATAAAAATTTATTATATTTAAAATTATTATTTATAGTCGAATTTTTCTTATGTATTACCTTATATTAAAAATTAATTACTTAGTAAAATTATGGGTATCACATTTTTAAAATTTCATCAAATAAAATATAATAATTTTCATATTCTTACCCACATTCCTTAAAAAATATAAAATTTCTATATAAGGTTTATTTTCATTTAAACCCACTCATCCAATGAGAATATGAATGTTTTAGGGTAATTTTATAGTATTATAATTGTTTTACCTATAATTACCTGATTTACCCATAACTGTGTTAAAAAATAAACATATTTCTATCCACCAAAAAAATAAGTTTATTCTATTAGTCTCTAATTATCAAGCTAATTACAACCATATATGTCCTTTTTTATGAAATTCAATTCACATTAGTGAAAAAATTATGTGTAACGCTAATCCCACCGAAATAATAAGATGGCGGTAAAAAGAAGATTCAAAATATCAATATGTTAATATATATAATTTAATTATAATTTGATTCCAGATACTTTTATAAATTAATATATTTAATACTAATCTATCTCGACATTTAGAATCAATTTAAAAAATTATTATTATTTATACCACATGATTGTTTTTATCTATGATTCATTCTTTTTCACTAATAATCAAATAATAAAACACCACAGAAAATACAAAAAATATACCCTACATTAATTTTGACATTAAAAATTCAAAAACAATGTATATTTTATTAAATAAAATTTATAATAATGTCCAAAATTATTTGTTTTGTTTTTCATAGAAGGAAAAGAAATGATGTTCAATTGATAAAATAGATTTTTTTAAAAAATACAGAATTTACCCAAAATTATATGTTTCATTATCAAAATAATTATAAATAGTAGTTTAAAAGTAGATATTATTGTTCATATTACATGTTTAACATCTCCGTGGTAACTATCTCATTTTTATAATTATATTAGTAATGTTTTGATTCATAGAAACTCAAGGTTGTGTGTAATGAAATCCTAGTCGTTGTTGTGTGTAGTGAAAGCTTACCTTGGTGTTGTGTATAATGAAATATAGACAAAGTTCTCTTATATATTTAAGCAAATTGATATTCAGTGTTGTATGGTGTTCAGATATCAAAAATATTAATTTAATTAAAGAAATCAATTCAAAAATTCTCTGGGTGTTACACTACCTGGCTTTGTTATAACAAAAAACCTTATTTTGTTAGAACATAACCATCATCCATGTTTTTAATTTAACCGATGCTACATATATGAAATAATATATATGTGTCATACAGAAATAAAAACATTAACCGTATCGTAACCCGTTAAATGAAATAGTTTCCTAAATATTTCATTATATAATAACATGTGTAGAAAACCTAGTTGCATAATAATTTAAATATTTCATCAAAACATAACTCATAAAAATAAGTGGGTTCGATTATATTTATATAATTTTATAACCCCTGAAAGAGAAATGGGTTTTATAAACATCATTAAATCATAAATCTAAACCATTATGAGAATTAATAAGAATTTAATTAATATATTATAGCTCTTTTAAAACATTGGTTACATAAATTGATTCCATCTTATAAAGAAAATTATTTTGATTGATAATTTTAGTCATTTCCTGATGAGAATATCATTTCTATTTCAAAAAAAACCTTTAAAAAAGATAAAACATTTTGAAAATCAATTTATTTGAAACAATTAGTGAAAAAATATTAAGGAATCATTAATAATCATTTTAAAAATTTCATGAGTAAAATATCCATTATTCACTGAAAATATTTATATATCGTATTTGGAAATCATTTTATAAATAGTTGATTTTTCAACAAAATGACTTTTCGATCAGAAAAAAATGTTTATTAAAAAAATCACAATAACTATTCAATGGATATATACATAAATATAAAGGAAAAATTTAATATCATTACATTACCATTTTATAGAAAAATTCCAGAGTATTTTAGAGAGGTATATCATGAGATATTAACATTACAGACATAAACAAAACCCATCTTGAGATATGATGATATTAAATCATAAAACCCTTATAAATTTCTTAAACATGAATCATAAATCCCATGAAATGATAAAATTAAATGAATAATTAAAATATCATGAGTAATAATTTATTAATTTTATGAAATGTTAGTGTTTCTATATATACACCTCTTGAAATATTATATGTTCATAACATAATGTACACCTCAAGGAAGGGAAATTGAGACAAAAATTATTAAACAGATTGGTAATATTTTAACCATATACCCCGAGATAGGGAGATCCTGAGATGGATATGAAAATGACAATAAATATTAGAATAACAATAATAACAAATAATCATGGTAAATATATATAATACATAAAATAAATAGTTGTTAAACGTGGCATGTGTCCCACAGAAGATAAAAGTGACATGAAAATTTCCTAAACTAAGGCATGAATTACTTAATACCTATTCAAAAATCCTTTGTAACAAATATTAGTATATTATTCATATATTAAAAAATAAAAATTATAAATATCACACTATATAATATTTACTTTGTTCCTTATATTACCACTTTATTAATAATTCCATGTTAATGTCCCATTTCAAGTAACAACTATATTATTTATCATGTATGTTTTTCCCTCTTATTTTTTTCCTTCTTACCTTGATCATGGTTTCATAATATATATATTAATTATCATGATATAATGGTAATAATTTTATTTCTCTTATAATTCTAATTACAATCATGATAGTTTTTTTTGATATATTAATTCATTACAATCATATAGACAATAGGTCGTATGGGTTCTTGAGTAAAATTTATATTTTTCATTGATAATTATGGAAAGGTGTGATGTAAAATACTATACTTCAAAAATACTAAAAATATAAATAATAACTTATTATTTTTTTAAATATTCTTTTAATTATCATCCTTGTGGTGTTGTTTTTAAAATATTGTCACACTACTTCCTGAAGGAGACAATCCACACGAACGCCAACTAACATATCAACATTCAGTGAGTGAAAAATGTAATAGATAAAATGATATATTATTATTAAATAATTGGAATTATGACATTAATTAAGTAATTTTTCATTTATATCACATATATAATTTAACATTATCCTTATTATCTTCCATCAATAGGGTTAGTGGGAATGAATCACATCACTTTACGATGTTGTAGTCTTCCGTACACATATTTGTATTTATCATGTAACATGCTGAATAGAAAGTGAAAAAATAAATATAAAATACAATTACACCAGAGGTTAAATAATATTATAAATTCTATCTATATACATTATATCAACCATCATACCCATCCTTGAATGGTGGTAGTGAATAAATGAAGGACATCGGTTCTTGAGGCGGTACTCTGGCATTTACACAAAGGAAGATTGTGCTTCCCATTTGGTGCATGTGAAGATTGATGTAGGTAGTATGATTAACATGAAAATATATAATTAAATTGAATATATTTATTTTATTATATCATACTGGTATATTAATAATTTATATTTGTCTAGGAAGAAATAAAAGCATAAATTCTTATTAATGCACATTACATATTCATCAAGTATCCTCCATATGATTCCACTAAAATCCTTCCATGGTTGGATTTAATTCCATACTGAGGCATATAAGATGAGAATATGGATTTTGGGAAGTTATTTTAGATTTTATTGTCTTTAATAAAAAGGATTTATGGTGTGAGGAAGAGAGAAGGGGGGCATTATAAGTGTGGGAGAGGGCCCACTTGGTATTTTTGGAATGAATTTACTTCTAGAACGTTTTTATTATGTAACAAGGGTCCATAATAGACCATTATAAAATATTATAGGTTGAATGGTTGAAATATTCCAATATAATTGTTTTTATATAACTGTATTGGTAAATGTTTCCAATATATGTTTATTTTGACCTCCGAAAAAATCATTTTTACCATAAATGTAGTAATTAATTTTGATTTAATTCATAATTTATTTTCAAAAAAAGATTGATATGGAATATTTTATAATAAAAATTAATATCAATCTAATTATTGATTCTGTTTTTTAATTTCAAATAAAAAATGAGGGTAAATTTTATTTAATACTAATATCACAGATTTGAAGAGAATTCAGGGTTTCAAAGACTAAATGATCATAAGATTATAAAAATTTTATGTCAAAATTCAATAGTAAATTAATTAAAATAGAATAAATTGAATTAATGGATGTATAATTGAACTAATATTATTTTATATCCAATTTAATATGTAATATAACTTTTTAAATAAATTAAGTGGGAAAGAAGTTTTCCATTCAAATTCAAATTTTTTTTACTATTTATAAAAATAAAACTTTCTAGAAAAAACCAAGTTATCGCCCTATTATTTTGTTGAAATTCTAATTTAAAAAATTATTTTTATGTTTATAATTTATTTTATAAAAAATTTGAAACAAGAATCTTATTCATGTCCACAAAATTAAACAATAATACTTCTTTTATAAAAACACAATTTTATTCATAAAATGGGATTAATTCTTATTTATAGTCTATATAAAACATAACATAACTATTAGAAATTTAATTTAATATGACAAATATGTTTTGTTATATTCATTCAACAAAAGATGTTTTTTAATTTTTTTAGTTTAAATATTTTGTAGAAAAATAGAAAAAAAATTCCTTAAAAAGAATTTTATTATTTTTAAATGGTTATTATTTTAAATTTAAAATATTTTTCCAAAGTAAAATTCATCTTATTTATATATATATATATATGTAAACAATATTTTCTTAATTTAGTTATTCTTTTTCATACACATAGTTTTAACATATTAGTGATAATTTTCCTATTAAATCATAATATTTTAACAATATTTAACATTTTTTTACTTAGGGTGTTATATAATGGATGATAAACATTAATGTTGCATGTATTGAAAGAAAATGTCAGTGTTTCATGTAAAAAAATATCAAAATAAATAAATTAAATAAAAAAAATCATCATATCTTAGTGTGTCACATTATGTGCCACTTAAAATTAATTTCTCTCTTAAAATTTTTATTCATCATCAGAATAATATCATTAAAAATAGAAACCCCATTTATAAATGAATAATAATATATCATTTAAAAAGGGAAAGTTGTAAACATAAAGATCACCTAAATTAACACATAACTAGGTATCAAAATAGTAGAGTATAGAATGGGTAACATATAATGTTTTTTAAAGAATATAAAAACCCTCATCAATAATAATTTATTATTATTGTTCATTGTGTAAGGGAAAATTCTATTTAAAATATTTAAAAAATATTAAATATTTGTAGATTTTGGAGCTGATATAACATGGTATAATGACGATCATAGAGAAGTAACAGAGATTGTATTAAATGATAAAATATATTATATTATGCACATCATATTTTATAAAAATATAAATGAATATCTCCTAAACGGTGCATTGTATGGGAAATCTGAGACAACTTCTAGGTTCGGGATGCGTGGTTTACCATTGGTGTGAAATAAGATTTCTTTTCATCAGGGATTTTGTAATATCACATGTAAGGATTAATTTTTGAATATTTTTATTATATTTTTCTCTAAAACAACTGAATATCTTCAAATGGTGTGTCGTATGATAAATATGAGAACACTGTATGGTTTTTGGTGTAGGGTTTACCCTAGGCGGGGTATAACCAATGGGAATATTGGTTGTTTTTCCTGATATCTATGAATGAAATGTTTTTATTTTTATTAGTTTATATTATTAATTTAAATAAATTAAATTAAACCCATTTTATTACGTTTCTTTATACTTATATGGAAAAAAATACATTTATGTTAGTCTCGAATCCAAAAAATTTGTTTTATAGCCATTTTGACCCAAAATAAATTAATCAACACATTAAATTACTGATATTAATAAATATATTTTCTTGAAACCCTGTATGGTTCCGACCCTAGTTTCATGGAGATGGTGATTTATTTGATTACATTGGTATATAAACAAGGAATATTAATCCAAAAGGACTGAGTATTTTAGTAGTATTAGAAAAAAATATACATACATAAGTTCAATATTACAATTTGAAATGAAATTCCACGAAGAATAACCTATTACAAATTTCTTAACACTTATGTTATTTCAGTATGTCATTCATAATAAAATTCTTCATTTCCTCAGAAAATGAAACAGAAGAAAGGGGTGATCTCAAATGCTCAGTGAGGGTATGAAATAAAATAGATGATATGATAACATAATCATTAGGTGTGTTGAATAACTAAAAACATCTTCCTTTAACAAAAACATGAATAGATTTTAGAAGAAAACGAGAGATCAATAAATAATTCCATAATCATGGGTATTCTACTAGTCTAATAACCACATAAACCATCAGTAAAATTTTCATAATGACTTAATTCATAATGCAGGAATTCATAACCATACCGTCAAGGCATCGTGCCAAGAACATATATAATGATTTTTTTAAGGCCTTGTGCCAAGAATGAAATTTGTCTCATGAGACCTACCGATCCACCGAGGTGATATAGCTGGGCCCAAATGAAATGTAATAATCCCAATACATTCATCGTGTGAATGGGGGTAAATATAAAAAACATATACATTCATATTGAAATAAATAAATGAAATGTTAATAACTTTCCCTGAACATTAAGCTTAACCACTAACCATTCAGAGTAAATTAGTGCATGGTTTTTGGATTAAACATCTACAATCAATCTATTCATAAATCATCCAATTATATATAGTATATGAAATCATAAAAGATTAATCCCAATAATAAATAATAACCAACAATAGTTTTTAAATAGTCTAAAATACTCTTATAGAATCATTAATTAATTCTTGGGATAAATACAATTTTATTTTGAAAAGAAGTGTTCTTTTGGAAAATTATTTGTATAAAATTAGAAATGAAGTAAGATTGTACATTCATAATAAAATGATTTATTTTATAAATATAATGGTTTCTAAAAAAATACTATAGAGTTCTCTTAAAATTAGGTAACAAAATGAGAAATTCCCTTGAATAGAGAATATATTTCGTAATAAATTTTGAAAGTTCTTTTTAAAACCTATAAATATCCATAAAATAAGGAAGTATTATGGTTTTTTAATATATATATATATAACCCACACATAATTTATGTTGATTAAATTATAATAAACAAGAGTCTCATTGAGATAATTTGACTACAAAAGTAACCTGAATGAAAATGGAGGTTCAGGTTGAAACCCTCTTACCTAAAGATCAAATGTGTTCCCCTCATTAACATAAGGTCTAGGAATTTGATATTAGAATTATTAATAACATATTTAAGAACCTATTATACATTTATTTGTTTTATAATAACATTATTAAATAAAATATTATCTTATTTATTAGTTATAATGTTGAATTCGGTCGTTTCGGAGTGTTTATTTTCTTCATTTTCATAACCAGTTAACTAGTTTTTATGTAATTGAGATCAAGATGAATGGATGTAAATATATAGAAATTAAATTACATATTATTTAGGGAAATCTAAAATGTTAATGGTCGTTAAATTCATTTGGTTACATGGTATGAGGATGAATCGTTGGATGTAATATTAATGACTATCGCTAAAATTATTTAAACGATATTTTGATTATTAGGAACTAGTTTGGTCATATGTTTTAATATTATGTACATATATCAAATACTGAATATTAAATAGGTTATAATAAATATATTATAGTCTATTTCAACCATTAAAATGGTTCCATTACCAGTAATAAAGGCTAAATTGAAGAACAAAATGTCATCGTCCATGAGGGTTACAATTTGGAACCTCGTGGATGTTGATTTCGTTTATAATATAAGAGGTAGAGAGTAATATTATTAATGATGGTTCTTCCATTAACATGATATAATTCTAGTATATAGATGGTACTAGAGTTATCATGGTCATATGGATAGAGGAGGTGAGGATAGGATAACAAAAAATGTTAAATTCAAATGAAACTAAATGAAAAACAAAGGGAGCTTTACCACAAGAAATAACCTCTTAAGAACCTCCTTATGTGAAGGGATTTTTTAATTTGGAAAGAACAAGAGATTCTTTGATGTTTGGAGTGGCTAGGGAAGGGTATTTTTGACGATATATGAGGATATTAATGTCTTAGTGGAGTGAAGAAAAGAGTATGTGAGGGGAGTTTTATAGTGGAAGAGATGAGTGAATTTTGATTATTTTACAATTATTTTATTAATTCCATCAAGACAACTAATACTATTTTTTCAAGTGACCCCTTATAGTAATAATTGATTGTGATTTTATAACAAGTGTCCTTACATAACTCATGATGTCACAAATAGTTCATATAACTGATTATTTGTATATACAATATTTTGCCTTCTTTCACAATTCATAAAAAATTCATGACCTCCAGAAAAATCCCAAAACATTACCCCAAATATTTCTTGATGTTATAAATTAAAAAATATTCTCCATTTTAAAAAAATAATTTTCTATATATTAATAATATGATTTTTAAAAAAATCATATAAAATAGGAAAAATAACAATTTTAAAGGTAAAATTAGTTTTATATCACATTGAAAAATTAATTAAGATCTTATTATATTATTACCTTAAGAAAATAAAATAATATTATTATTTACTATTCATAATGGTCATATTACTAATCATAAGGGAAATTTTCTATTCACCAAAAATCAAGTTGGTTCTATCAAACACCAAATGACTTAGTGATCACAACTCTAGAAGATCATTTTTCGAAATTCAAAACATTATAGAGGCAAGGTTGTGTTTATCAGCTAAATTATAAAATGATTTATTTTTTAAGGACTAGTTATTTTATGTATTCAATGTTTATTTTCAAAACCTTGTGGAGTTATTGACTGTTATTAAATTTGAGGTTTTGTTTCACTAAATATATATTTATTTTTTTTAATTTAATAGTCCATTAGGTAGTTCATTCTTATGGGCTAATCTTGAAGTTTCTAAAAGACCTTAAATTCCCATAAACGTGATTGGTGGGAGGTATGTCAAATTTATTTGGGTTTAATGCACATAATATTAGGGTTATCATTGACTCTAAAAACGTTGAGCCCCTGTGATGGTACCCTTGATGTTCAGCAAGATTTTATTTGTTGATATTTATGATAATAAATCTATGAAGTGGTGTCATTGACGGTTTTCCTTTTGAATACAGTATATGAACCATATAGAGTGGTTTATATTGTCCATAAACATTGATAAATTTGGATCTAGTATGTTACATACATTATTTGTCTTTCATAACACAATTTTTTTTTGGTAAAATGGATGTGTTTTAATATTGATATTCATTCCGGACTTGTGATCTCATGGGGATATCTGTCTGGACCAGGGTAGGGTATTCCATGATTCCATAATATTGGTCTGATATATAGATTCCATGATGAATTTTAATTCACATATTTATTTATATGATGAATCAATATTTCTCATGAAGTGTTTTGTGGTTTTATCATGCAATGACTTTTTATAATTTTTTTGATTAATTGATATGTATATAGTTGATATGAGGTCTTAAAAATATGATTACTCCTTGTGGGGCATGAACATAGTGTGCTATGATGACGAAATCACAGAATGATAACCATTATTCCTAGAATCATATTGATTCCTTGTGGATTTCATATAGATGATTGAGAATTGATTCCTTGTGGATTCATAGTATTACACGACACTTTGTGTATTTTGGGTGGGTTACAGATACTCGATGCCCTAAGGGTTCTGAGTATTACCTCAAGCCTATTAGATTTTAGATAGGTTTTCTTCACCATATTCCCTATTTAGTTTGACTAAATTTTTATCATAATTGTAGATGGTTTTGGATTCATATCAATATATATAATATTTACAGCATGGAGATGAAGAATGTAGGACTAAAGGTTTTTTTCATATTTCATAGATCATTAATTCTTGTTATTAGAGGGTATATTTATTCATGTTATGTATTAGTAATTACTATATAATTCAATACTATAAATGAGTACAACAGTTTATGGACACATTGGTGGTGTCATACTATGTTTCACACTATGTGGATATTTTGATGTTCTTGTAGATTTCATAAGAGGGCCAATGATGGGAAAGGACCCTACGATATATGGTATGGTAGTGAATCATAGAGACAGTAGATAACTGGGGTGGAATCTAGAGGGCCTACTTTTTATCTATTTACATATCTACATCTTAATGAATTTTTTCATTCCACACTTGGATATACATTATGGTGTGAAATGTGTTCCATAAAAAATTATGCAATTTTACACTGAATATTTATTATAATGTTTATTACAAATTTTCATCCTATTATATGATACTGAGGGTATAATCTCTCCAGTAATAGACTCTGACCATGCATATGGGGTGGCACTAATGAGATCACACTACCTTCTAGCTTTAACCTGATGGTTCCGATCACCATGTTATAAAATGGAATTAGAGGATACTTATTCACAATCTTAATCTTCACTATGGATTGGGATGGAATAGGGTAGACTTGAGTTATGGTGTTTGGTATTCTTGTAGGGGAGCGATGAAAGTTCCTATCATTCACAATATAGGATACCACTAACTTTCAATAAATAGGAAATTATATTTTTCTATTATAGTATATTGAATTCACCTTGGGTAATTAAAATGAATTGTATATATGGTTTTGAGTATGTGCATTCATCCTGACTGGGAATTTTGTTTCACAATCCATATATATAGTTTTTGTTTTCTTGCATTTTAGTTCATCAACTAATTTTCACAATTTATTCTATCTATTCATAGGTGATATATATTTTTTCATGATATTATGATAAATATTTATTATATTTAATTAGTTAAACTAAGCATGATTTCTTGTTAGTATATTTATGATGACATTGAATATATTTCATGGATGGATGCAACCTTTAGTGATAGGAGGGTCATTATTTAGGTTAAGAGTAGACTCATAAGATAGAACCTTGTCTTATCCCATTGGATAATTAATGTTTATAAAAATAATTATTTTTCAATTTTGAAGTATGTTCCTTTTTATTATATAATATTTACCCTCAACATAGTCTAATAGGACTACATGGGAAAAATACTATAATAAATCCACAGTGAAGGATATTTCAACATTTTAACTAGACGTGTATGAAAGAAATTTGGGATTTCTCTAATGAAATTACTATTCATTAGGAAGTTGGGATGCTTAAACTGGAATTATTTTTTATAGTGGATATCCCTATAATAGTATTTCATAACTAATATCGTATATGACATGATTTTTATCACTAGTATTATCTATTCTTTCATTGAACTAGATCCCCCTAGGATTTTTGAAAATTAAATGAAATATATTGGAAATCTTTGACGTAGACAGGACTCTAAAGGATATAATAATTATTATGATATTGGGGCTAAGGTATGTTTTTATCCCATTTTTATACTCATGTACCATGTACTTCCAGCCACGCTAGTGGAGATAATAGTTCATGAAGATGATATAGAGATAAATTCTTTATTAGTCATGATTAATTAAAGATGATATTCATCTATGTAACTAATGAAGAAGGGGTTGGTCATCATTTACTATGTGTTGATTGCCAAAATCTAAACTAGGTGATGGTAAACAATCAGTATATGTTTTTATGATTGGTTATTTTTTCGATAAACAAAAGAGAGCATGATTTATACAAGACTGATATTTGAATCATCTATCACCAGTTGGGATTTTGGAAGAACATTAAAATTTGGGTTTATGGAGAATATATATAATATATGAGTAATTGGTGATCTTGTTAGGGATGAAGAACATGAAGAAAATTCCAATGGCCCTCATAAACAATATCATTCAGCCATACATGGACTCATTCATCATAATGTTCTTCAATGATATACCCAAATTATCGTTAATGATTGAGAAACATTTTAGGCAAATGGATATTTTCCTAATTAATATTTAAGAACACGTGCATTATTACATGATGTCTAAGTGTCACTTGTTGATTAGAGAGGTGAAGTTACAATTTCATGCATTTTCTTAGACCAAAATATTTATAGAACCAAAGAATGATGTGGATGTTAGGTCATAGTAACATACCATGAATTTTTTTGAGATTAGGATATTTATAGGAATAGAAGTATATTACTGAAAATTTATCCAAGAATTTATCATATGGGAAGCTCCCATGATGCACTGAACAATAAGGGAGTAGTTTTCTAATGATCAAACCCATGTGAATAGTCTTACTTTGAGATAAACTTATTTTTTAAGGTAGATGCAGGATGGAAAATTCCTTATTCGGTGTTGATTATGTAGTGTAGTCTGATGCATTAGGTGGTGGTCTTGGTGTGGTGATAAATTCAAAGAGATAGGGTAGTATCTGATGGGTCATATTTGAAAAACCCATGATAGGAACTACCCAATAGAAAACATGGATCAAGTCATCAGGTTCCAGTATCTTACCTGTGAGAGGAGTATTTTCATTATTGATGGATTTATTGATTACGCTAAACACAAGAGACTTTCCTATATCTCAACATAGAGGGTCATGAACGGGATCCAGAAGTTCTAGGTTTAGTATATAATGATTATTTACATTGATATAGAATGTTCCCATGGGAAGGTTAATTTCATTATATATGATATTATTCATAATCTAGTGGTGGAAGACGATCATGGAGAGAGTTCCTCAAAGGAAAAGTGGAACTTAATGATCTAATTTGATGATTAGATTATTGATGCCATACAGAACCTAGGTTTTTGTCTTGTTCTCCATTGGTAGTAACATTTGAACATTTTAAATTAAAAAACTATGAGAGGAAGATAGAATTATAGTGTGTTTTAATGAGAGAAAAAATTGGTTGTGGTTACTATATACCAGATGGTAGATTGATGAAGATGAAAGAATATTGGTATATCAGAGTATTATATTACTTACATACATTAGAAATGTGTTTTGAGGAATTATAATACATATATATTGGAATTAAATCCTATTGAAACCAATAAGTATGATGAATTAAGGAATGAGTACGGATATCCAAGGATGAAGATAGATATTGATGTTTTTTTCTCCTGAGGCATTACCTATTAGGGGTGAAGGCTGTGAACCAACATCCTAGTGGGGTTTTATTTCAACACATGATATATATGTGGATGTGTCAGGATGTCTGGATGAACTTTTTATATGTTTTCCTATTATCCTGAGGAGTCATGTTGGAGTCCTGGGGATTTTTTATCCACATAAAACATATACTAACTTCTTACTAATCAAAGGGACTAACTTAATTGGGGGTATTGGAAATATATATCTAATTGAGATTTTATACCATTATGTAGTTAAATTAAAAAATTAATTAGTTACAGAGTCATATGTTACATCTTTCTTTAGGTGGGTATTTTAATAATACTTTGTGAGTCACCTGAGATTGAGCATGGTGTTCCATCTTCAGACTAGAATAACATCTACATTTTTTAAGATCATATTTGATGATATACTTTAATAATGCATGGTATACATCTTGGGAGAATTATATTATAATTTATCATTGATTTAGTGACCATAAAATAAAATTTATCATGCTTTGATTCTGATGGACACTTGTGAGTCACTTTATAGGAGGCCAGGTCACTCACCGCACTATTTTCATGTTTCTAGTGATGTAATGATTTCTCTCAAGCATTTATTAGGAGAACTCTAAGAGTGTAACTATGATATGGAAGTGGTTGATCACTACTCATATGAATCATAGATCTTACATTAGTTTACAATAGTTGATCATGTTTTCGTGAGTTTGACACCTCAGAGAGGGAACAAATGTCTAGGGAAGAAGTGTAATATAGCCCCATCTTTTTTTTGACCCTTTTTTATCTCTAATAAGTTTATGTTATTGGCGTACAGTTTGGAGATCACTACTCTCCATTTTGGTATACACGATGTGATCCCAGTTTCATATTATTGTAGGTACATACCCAACCCTAGGATTGTTGTTTATTTCAAGTTTGCTGGGTTGAAGAGTGATGCATATTATAATGAAAATAATGTGTATATCATATATCAATGTGAGAAGGTTTTTTGAGGAAAAAAGGTACCACAAGTCTGGATTCAGTGGAAGCATAAATAGATCATGAAGGTGACATAGGAACAAAGTATTGTTTTTCGAGTCTAGTGGATTGTGTTGTTTAACCATTACTTCTATATATAGTTCTTATGGATGAGAAGTGGGTTGAGGAATTAATATTTTATATTCAAATTTTTTTACGAAAATAAAAATCGCCATTCGTTATAATTTGTGATTTTTTTATATTGTATAAAATTCTATTTAAAACCTTTTAATATTTTATGAAATATATTCATAGTTTGATATTGAGATATGATGAGACTTTGTGGGTGATATAACCTCAAAGAATATGGAATAATAATATTATAAATATAATATTATACGCATTATATTATTCAAATATAATTGAATATCACTAAAATGGTGTTCTAATGAGAAATCATACCAAGCGGTTTGGTTTGGGAAGAGTGGTTTATCCTCAGAGTGACAACATTTTCACACATCGGGAGATTGGTAATATCATCTGTGAGGATTGCATATTAAATGTTTTATTATATTTGTTTTGGAAAATAATTGAATATCAATGAAATAGTGTGTCGTATGAAAAATCTGTGAACACCACTGGGTAAGGGACATGAGTTTTACCCTATGATGGGAATAAATTTTATTCTCATCGATAATTTCATCCAATAAATATTAATTATATTTTATTTAGTAATAATTATTTATGTTATTATAAAAATAAATTAATTAAAATTCCATTTTGTATGTTCATTATTTCCTTCATAGAAATAACCTCAATTTTTGGGATTCCCATCAACAAAAAAAGTTCGATTTTAAACAAATTTTGACCACAAAAAACATGATACATTAAAATGGAGAAATTAATGACTCTATATTTTATATATGTTTGAGACATGAATTAAATTGGTGCTTTTAGATTCTTCGTAGATATTGGATTTTTTTTATATAGCTGATTCACCTTCTTGTTCTTATAATTTTATTTTTAATTGTTTGAGAGGCCTCAAATTCACAAAAATGTGATTGATAAAACATAAGTCAAATATTTGTAGGTTTGATGAAAATCCTTAGAGTGTTAGTCTCTCATCCAGTAATTCTACACCATTATTAAAGAATCCATGACAAACCTATATTATTTATTTGTCAATATTTATTACCATAAGACCACAAAGAGGTGTTCTTGACTGTTGAGGTTACCACTCCAAATTGAAAACAACATATGTTGTGGTATCCTTTAATTATACATTACAAAAATTTGATTTAGGAATTTCATTACCTTCTTGTTCTCTAGTTAAATTTTTTTTCATGGTTGAATAATTTTTTTAGGACAATTGATATTCATGGTTGACTTGTAATCACATGGGGGTGTGTATGGGTCTCATGGTATGGTATAGAGTGATTCACTGAGACTTATGTTATAGTTAGATACCATGATAAAATTTGATTTACATTTCAATGGATATGATGATTTGGTATTTATATTGATGTGTTCTATTATTGTTATCATTATATGACTAGTCATGTTTTCTTTTATGGATTGGTATGTATATACTTTATAGGTGTATTCCATGGTATGATTACTCAGTGTTTCATGCGAGCATGGTGGACGGTGATGACCATGGTGCAACATGAAAAATTTATAAACTTATATCAACTTTATGCCTTACAGATTACAAGTTGAAGGCTAAAACATTATTCCTTATTGAATTTAGTTAGGCTATAGATACACAAAGCCTTTTGGATTCCATGTATTACCCAAATCCTTGAGGATTATAAATAAGTAGTTTTCCATTGATTCCATGTTGAATTCGAGTGACTCTCAAACTACCATGTGGCTATTTTTTGGATAGCTATCAACATATATTACACTTTTGACATGGTGCTAAAAAGGTATGGTTGGGTGACTGTGGTGGATTTCATAGTGCAAGATGGATCAATTTTGAATAATATCAGTATGACTGGTTTGCATTGATCTTTATTATGGAATACGCTCATATACATGAGAATTCCAGGTTAAGGAAGCACTGTTTTTGTACTACTAAGTCTTGAAAAAACACCCTACATGGGAATTTTGTTGTGCTTGATGATTAACTGAGGGATTTTTCTAGTGTAATGGTCCATGTGATGGAAAGATAAATATTGTAATATAGAGATAGTAGTGGATTGGGATGGACAATAGTAGATAATTTTTTTATATATTTACTTATATTATTTTAATTTCACATGTATTTGTTAACACAATCGGTGTTTCTTTATTTTATGACATATGTTCCAAATTAAGATTTACACATTTTTACACTGATTTTTTATTATATTATTTATTATTTATTTTGATTATATTACATGATAATGAAGATTTATTCACCCAATTTATGGAATCAGACCATTGTTTCTAGTCGGTATCCTCATACATACGGGGAGGCTCAGATGAGGTCACATGTCCATTTGGCTCAGACTTAGCAGTTTTGGTCAAGATGTTTCATGTGGATAGTAAATATTTTTTCATAGATAAAATCCATAAATAGTTATAAATAGTGATAAATATAATTAGTTAAAATAAAATATGTTGTAAAGCGAAGGTTAATACCCGAAAAATCATAAACCAAAGAGGTGTGAAAAATGTTATTGATATCATCCAAAAGATGATAAATAAATAAAAAATTATTTGTATACCCTTTTACTAAGGTTAATGAATTTTACTGATTTGATATAATTAATAGATTTCATTGTGTCTATACGATAATTTCATTCATTAGTATTGGATTGATCAATTTCAACATCATCTCTTAATGAAAGATATAATGGTGAATTTTTAGTTATTAATGAACTAAGAGATCAAGAGTTCTATAAAAATGATAATTTTTTATATCCATATTTATTTCTCATTTAAAAAATGGTTAGAATATGTAATCTAATGAGGATAAATATTTCTATGGTGATTTAATAAGGTAAAATATAAAGCCTCGTCCAATGTTCGTCCTAAACAATTTCATAAATGACTATCCTTATGACCATTCCAAAAGATTAAAATCAAGAACATTAGATATAAGATCAATATTTTTCTCAAAATAATCATTATATTAATACCCAAATATCATATTTTCTATCTTGATGGTCACATTCCAAAATCTTTGAGTTCATTCATGATATATCATCTATGTTTGTTATAATAACTAGAATACCATAAAACCTCAATGAAAACATCCCTGAATCTTCATTCCATATATAGATCAAATGATTATTGAACATATTCCACAGATCCAATAATATTGTAAACTCCATCAATGATAAAATATACTAATCATTTAACAAATAAATTATCCATTTTAGTTTATTACTAAAATCTAATTACGTTATCTATATCAATCATCTCTTTATCTAATCTAGACACAATTTTCACTTCATCAAAAAAAATATTATGGTTTAATTTTTCAATTGAAAAAAAAAATTATAGTCCATTATGACCATTTAACATATTCCATCGAATATTTTACGAAATAATAAATTGAAAAATTTCTTGATTTAAATTACATAATTCTTGATTTCCAATACATAAACTCATCAACCATCATACATCCATCTCAAACTATTAGCTACTAATCATCATATTCTTCCTTAATACCCCATCCCTAAATTATTATATATGAATAATGTGTTAACATTCATCAACCACAATTCAATGATTATTATAGACAATAGAATTAGAATACCCAATACCATTCATATAATAATCATAGTCTCTTCATCACCCACAATATTAACATTATTTTTACTAACACATTTATTTACATAAAAAGATTCACTCTTAGCTCCTTGATTTTGATAATCCAAATAACATAAACATGTAAAATATTCATTTATTTATAATACCTTAGAAAAACCAATATTCTCATCCAATGCGTTAACTACACGTTTTATTTTCCCACTGAAAATGATTACTATATTCTCTTAATCTACATATATACAACATATTCTCATTCCTTTTACACATTAAAATGAGTGATTATACTTAAATTATTCAAATATATGAAAATTGTATCATCATTATTCTATGGTATGCACTACATGGACACTCATAAAACTATTTCCTTATCTATATTGGTGAGTGAGAGCATTTTTTAAGGTGCATATTGATAAAAATTTACTTTCCAATTGATTAGTAATAATAATTATATGTTTAACTCATGTCATGAACCTATTTTTTTATTATCATAAAATTAGTTTTCACATTCAATTGTTTCCTATTTTCTTCGTGTTCTAACAATTTAATAAAAAAATCATAATGTTAGAAACAATAATCATAATTGGAAAAAAATAATCTTGAAAATCAATTATATGATGTCTAAATCATTCCACGTTACTTTTATTCATTGAAAACATAGGTTTATCCAATGCTATTCATATAAATTGTCTGTTTCAATCATTCATCATTGTTTATTAGGAACATGTGAATTTATTAATCATATCCCCCAAGATTTTCAAACCGGGATCCCAAAAAAACGAATTTTCATATTCCATGTGATGATGAAGTCAAGATAATAGTTTTCATTTTATAGTTTTTACCCCTAGGAAAGAGTATTCCATAGACATATCCACTTTTATCATATATATATGGCATTAAGGACTTACTTTTTTAACCAAATATATTGATCCATATTTTTCATACATATAAAATAAATTTATTAGATTAATTGTTAATACATTACATATAAACATGCCTAATGACCATAATATTTTAGTGCATTAATAAATATGATCCATAATATTATTAATTTTGTTAAATGTATTGTTTTTATCTCATAATTATCTTAACCCTTTTGTAATCGTCACAAACATACGCAAGTTAAACCATTATTCATAACACGGGGAAAAGAAACATAAGAAATAGTGGGATCATAGTCTTAGTTAGGTTAGAAAAGGGGGATACAAAAGCATAATATGTGATTAATGGTATGATAACATGTGAATTCCATTTTAAAAGCATACCCTATATATCAATGAAAATAATCACAAGTCATGGAAGAAATATTAATAATTCATTAGACATAAATTATAATGGAATCAATGGAAATGAGCCATAATAGTAAAACATTGGAATAAGAAATATGTTAGTGTCATACACATCATCTTATACCATTGTTAACATGAATAAATAGACATAGGTTCCATCATTAGTTAAAGAAAATGAAATCATGTGCTTCCATAAACTGAATACGAAATGGGCTCGTAAGGGGATTCACCTCCTAGGTCTTTCCCATGTCGTCATCTTTCTACCTTCCGGGGAGGCGGCACCTCCTACACCCCCGCCACGACAGGCTCTTATGTGGTTTCATATCCTTATTCATGGAGGTGTTCTTGTGGGCTCCATTATCGGCGAATCTTGTTCTTTCCTGTTCTCTCGCCCTAGCTGTAAATTTGGCTAGGGTTTATCATGGCGGCATAACGGTGTCCAGGTCCTGTTCCACACTTCTGCGGATAGAGGAGAGATGCCTCTTTTTAGGTTCAATTACAGTGGGAGGTTTTTTCTGGTCTCCTTATGTAGATTTGTAGGTGGTGACGGCATTGCGTCTTGGGGTGAAGTTTCTTCAGGTGTGTTCTGGTGATTCGATGGTCTTTGCGACGTAGGGGGGTTTCCCTGGAGCTTCGTTTTTGGATGTTCAGATGATGGTTTATGTGGTGCCACCGTTTTTGGCAATCCCCTAAACCACCTTAAAGGTTGCTTCCTCCTACCATGGTTGCCCTGATTGGAATACAGTGTTGTCAGAAACGCATCTTCAATGGTTGTGCGATTGGAGGGGATCTGGTGGATGGCAGTGGGGTTCTACCGATGGTGGTCATCTAGGTTGATGTCATGTTGCAGGATCTCTTTTGAAGGTTTGTTGGTGATTTTGTTATGGTTGATTATGTCTCGTATTATGGATTCTTCAACCTTTGATTTCAGGAACTTTGGTGGGTGATTTATATTCTGTTGTGATTTCTGTTTTGGTGTGAATCTTTTTGGTGTGGTTTGTTGGTTTGCAGAGTATCGATTAGTTAGTGGTTGTGATGCGATGTCTGTGGAGTAGGGTAAGACTTCTGAACAACCTAGTCTTACTCGTTTCAGTTTCTTCATCACACTTTGTGGATGTTCTATTTGGGTCATCTCATGTTTCTTGAGGGTTTGGGCGAACTCCGATTGGAATTCGCCGGCAGGTTTGTGGATTTGGGCTGGTGTCGACGGTCGAACTGGTGGGCGCTTGAGGGGACTGGTTATGTGGTTTGTTTATCTTTTCTTATGTTTGTGTTCCCTAACTCATGGTGCCTCGGCATTCTCTTGACGATTTCAGCTCCTGCTATGAAGGTATGTCAGTTTGAATTCTTGAATGGATTTTCCATCCATTGTGCTTGAGTGTTGTTTGTTGTGAAGCCTTGTATTGTTTTTAGTGGAAAAGTAGGGAAGTGGGGAAGTGTTGAAGTCATCTTTGGTTTCTCAATTTTTCCTCAAAAGTGATCCCATAGTAATAAATAAATATTTTCATTCATTTCTTCCATAAACTTATGGGCTTAAACGTGGTCCACACATAAAATTAAGGACATGGGAGACGGGTCTACACATACCATTGGTAACATATAAATAGATTCACACATAAAACCTTGTAACTATAATTATGGTCAATCATTACCTTATGGACAAGAAATAAAGGTCCACTCATAACATCAGAGTAGTTAATGATCACTTCTAAAATCATTTTAGTGGACAAAGTCTCGTACCAAATTGGATTCACCTTCTATTACTATCTAGTATATCTCTTGAGCTATAAATAATTAGAAAATTAATTAGTGGTAGATATATATCCCACCCATATTTCATTATAATGTATCCACATATCATAGTTATAACAAAGATACCATCCTAGGTTATAACACAACCATTGTCACATAATGAAAATCATACATATATGTTCTGCATGATCATTAAAACATTCACCATTTCATAACATATAAAATTAAATGGTTTTCATAAACATTACCTCACATAATATCCTATGGAAAAAATATATTTTTAATAATCACAATGACATTTCATCATAGCATGGCCCATGAGTAGAATATGGTTTCATATATTCTATATGATGGCATAACATGTGGAAGATATACATGTTTCATCAATATCATGCCTTCATAAGCCTAAACAATTTAATGAAATATATTGAAAGGTAAATTTGTATCAAACCAATATTAAGAAACATGTAACATAAATGAATTTTATCATCAAAATAAATTTATTCTTTGTGATCATATTAAATTTTTCATAAGGAAAATATACTTTCTGCCTGGAAAATTATTTTTTAATACATAAACCAGTTGGAAATACATTCATATGAAAAGATACCTGAAAAATTAAAAACAATGATTTAAAATATTTTAAAACTGATTTTAGGAACTAATCTTCTCCAATTTGAAGAAAACTTATTAAAATAATTTTAAAAAACTATAGAAAACTATTTTGGATGAAAATAGTTTTTGATCAAAAAGAAATTTTTTTGTTAAAACATTGTTCTGAAAACAAGAGTGGATAAAGAGAGGAATATGAAGAGAAAACGTATATTATCATGAAAAAAAATGAGATAAAATTTACTGAGAATTATATAGAGTTATATCTTGATATATCATCATTTGAAATTTAAATATAACGAATATAGATAAATAATGAGAGTGTAACTTAAAAACTGTAGGACCATGGTAACCTTGAATCATAAGCCCTATGAAAGGATAAAATAAACTAAAATATTATATTTTATTATGTTTTAATAGATTAATTATATTAAAATTCCACATGGTTTTATATAAACCCCATGATATAATTTAGGTTGAAAACATAACATATGTCTTAAAGAAGAATTTTTAAACAAAAATACCACACTCTTTCTTAACATTTTAACTAAAACCCAATGAAAGGGATATAAATAAATGGATATTTAAATCCTAATAATTTTCATAATAATTATAATATAACAAATTCATGGTATTTATACACAACACATAAAATAAATATGTGGTGATCATGGTGTGACTTTCATGGAAGTTAAAGTGAGATGAAAATCCCTTATCTTAAGTATTGACTTCCATGGTACACATTCATCACTCTTGTATTATAAAAATATATTTATTATACATATATTAATTAATAATTATTATATATATCATGCCATATATTATTTACTTATATCCTTTTATTACCCATTTATTATCAATTTCATGTTAAAGTCACGTTTTTAGTAATAAATGCTTCATTTTTTGGTATGTTTTGACTTGTTATTTTTTGAACTCTTGCCATCATCATGGTCTAATGTTATATATAATAATTATAATTACATAATTATCATAATTATACATCAATTATAATTTTAATACTAAACCTGAATGATTAATTGGTGATATGAAGCATGTTATTATCATGGAGATGATAAACCATAATACATATTAGTGAAATTTCAATTTTTCAATGATTATTATGGAAATTGGGAAAGTAAGATGCCTTATTTTAATAATTTATATTAATTAATAAATAAAATATTATTTATTTGAATACACCTATACATATCATCCATGTGGTATAGTGGTGAAAATACCATCATGATGCTTTCTGATGGTGGTAGTCCACACAAACAAGAAATACATTAACATAATTTTGTGAATGGGAAGTGAATAAAATAAAATTATATAATATGATTATATATTGATAAATATTTCATTAAAATATTAATTAGTTCATTTATATCAAATATATTAATTAAATTGATTTATATTATCTTCCATGTAAACCATTAGTGAGAAAGAGTCACATCACTTCACGAGGTAGTAGTACTCTGTACACATGAATGTTGTTATCATGTCCGCAATATAACAGAATGTTAAAATGTAATATATAATATAATTAATATCAAGGTTTAATAATTTTATAAATATAACACATAAACATTATTTAAATAATAATACCCAACCTATAGAGGAGGTAATGAAAAAATGAATGACAACGCTTCATATGGAGGTAGTCCTCCATATGCACAAATAATGATTTTTTAACAAGTTTTCTTGATGTGGATATAGTTTTTGGTCATTATCATAACAAAATAAACATTCTATATGCAATATTTAGTGTTTATCATTTCATTCTTTGATATAACCAATTTATTTAGGCAGGGGAAGAAATAAAACACAGATTCTTAGTCATGAACGTTACCTCTTCTTCGTCTTTTATTTTTAGGCTTGCACTAAAATCCTTCCTTGGTGGGATTTATATATTAAATAAGGATTCTGCGATACATGTATTTATTTCATTATATTAAATCGGTAGGTAATGAAAAAATGGATTAATGGTGTGATGAATAGAGGAATGTGAGTGGCCTTTTATACATTGGGTAGATGATACACATGGTATTTTTAAAATGAATTAAGTGCTCCCATATTTTTATTTTGTAAAAACAATTAAAATTAGAACATTATCAAACATAAGATGTTTTATGTTGAAAATATTGACATTATAGATTTTTTAAGAATGTTTATTGGTTATTCATACACATATCATTTTAGTTTAACCCTGTTAAACACATTTTTAACTATGAAATGATTATTAATTTTTATTGCATTCAGACATAATTTATGTCAAAAAATATGTTAACTATATTATATAATATAAATTATAATAATTATATATATAAATCTGTTTTTCTCAAATCAACTCATATAATTGGAATCATTTAATTTAAAAATAATCCCATAGACATGATGTGAAATATGGGTTTTAAAGAGAGATAAAACTACATTTCACAATGATATAATTTGAAAATTAAATATGAAATATATTCCAATGACCTAAATTAGAAAAAGAAAATATTTTAATTTAACTATTTTTTCATTAAATAACATTTTAAATATAATTCAATTCTATAAATAAATTAAATGAAAATTATGTTATCAATTAAAATTCATCATTTCTCACTATTCATTAAGAAATTTATTTTCCATAAAACCCCAAAAATTCACCCTATATTAATTTTCAGATAATATTTTAAATAATAATTTTTATTTCATATAATTTATTTTCCATGTGTTTCAAAACTAATTTTAAAATAAGTGTGCTAAATGAATGAAAACTTTTTCTTCTAGGAAAATAATTTTTTATTTATAAAATTATATTTATTTTAATTTCTTGTGTAGAAAACACATAATATTGCTTTTAATACATTGATTACACATATAAAATAAAATTTTTATTAAAATAATTTAAAAATAATAATTATTTTAATTTAATGGGATATAATGTATTTATGCACATAAATAATAATTGTTTGGGGAAAAATTATTTTTCTCTAATAGATATCAATTCCATTTTAAATTAATTTGACACTACATAATAAAACATATATGTGTGTGTGTGTGTGTAAACCATATTTTATTTTTTAGTTAATTTTTCTCATACCCACTATTTAAAATTCAATTTTATAATGATCATATTAAATAATTATATTTTAATGATAATTCACGTTTCTTTCAAACTCAGTGTTGAGTTTAATATAAGCTAATCTCAATATTTCTTATAATACAAGCTAAACAATGTGTTGTGTGTAACAAAAATTATCAAAAATATTTAAACAGTTTTAATGAAAAATATTTCATAAAATCATAGAACGCGACATAGACCATACCTTCCCGACACATCATTATATATAAATTATTGGGGAATATGGGGTGAGTGTGAATTATCATTGTCCAATTGTTTTGGGATTCTACATAAATGATACTCCACAATTAAAATGGTATACTCCCACCAGTCACATATTCAAACCACTCAGGCCATTTATTCAACAAAAATATCTCTCCAGTATCCTTTTTCTTCATATAGAGGTGCTGGTATTCCCAGAAGATAGTCATAGTGTCCTTAAGATGTCATCCAAGGAGGTTTCATTAAGGGGAGGTAATCCTCTTTACACAACTCTTTCTTTTTTCTTTGTTGTTTTCCTCCTTAAATTATGTCATAATAAATAAAAAATAATACATTTATCACCCATATACAAAGAAGTTTTTTTTATGAAATATAATTTATCCTCATCCATCTCCAACAAATGGGAAACAAATCCATCACTCATGTGTATGCTTGGGTACTACTTCCCAAACCAATGTAGTTTTTTTCATCACCAACTCACATGTATATTAATAAAGATATCAAAAATAAATATATAATATACATATTACATCATTTAATATTTTAAAATTTACATATTGTCAACTTCATTACCATTTCTCCCCTTAAAATAATATTATTACTACTCATGTGTATCTTTGACTTATCATCTACAAAAAGTGATTCAATTCAATTTCCATGAAATTTTTTTAATAATGTGTATAAAAATAAATATAATGATTAAATATTATATTTTTAACATTAATATATGTATATAGATAATTTATCTTCATTATATGAACAAGAAGAAGAATGTTCTAGAAAAAACATGGATCAAAAACAATGACATTAACAACCAAAACAATTATAATAATAAAATATTATCCAAAAAATGTCTTAAGATGAATTTAGAGGATCATATATGATGTAATTTATATAAATATGGTTTTTTTAAAATTATTAACATTTTTATTCCTATTAAAATATGGTTTAATGAATGATAAACTATATTGAAGCCTAAAGAAAGGGATTTATTATCAATTTTCATTTCATTGAAATATATTGGTTAATATAAACCTAATCACCTTTATTTTTTGTATATAATATATAATTTATCTATTTTAATGAATTAATATTTATTCATGATGTTTAATTTTTTATTTCATGTTTATTGTGTATAGGGATAATAGTTTGTAAGTTACCAAAAAATACATAATTAATTTTATAATCTCACAATATTTTTGGATTTATTTTACTTTTATTAATTAAATATTGTAATTTATCCTTCATAAGAACATATAACATTTTTATCCACTAGATATTTATATATTTTAAATATTTTTATCTTTCATTTCCTTCCTTTGGAACTTGATTCTTGCAATGAAATGTTTGATTGAAAAAATTATTTTAATTGACTTTAATCATTTTTTATTCCATGTCCATGTATATCATATTTGTTTTAAAAAATACCTTTAATTTACTAAAATTATTTATCAAGTACATTTGATGTTATATTTTAATTTTATAAATGTATTTAAATGAATATTTCAATTTTCTGTTAATGGTATATTTTTCTCAAAATTTATAAAATAAATATTAATATTTTGATATCATATTTCTCCATCCCTATAATAATTTTCTGGAATATAAATTTCTCAAATTATTCTAACGGTTTTATAAGGAATATAATTTGATTAATTATTATTTTTACACTTTACTTCCATTCCCATTAATCTTATAAAATAAATGATCTTATTGAAAACCCCATTAGTCAGGATGAACTTTTAGTCACCTTTCATATGTTGATTTATCACGTTGTTGTTAACTTTCTCTTTAGACAATCACTATTAAGTGATTAGTTTTAATTATACACTACATTTATCATAAATATCCTTATTCTTTGTATCATGCATATGATTATTTCAAATGCAATATACCATATTTATATAGAGTGTTCAATATGAGTTTTCTGTGATTAACTAGGGAAATGTTCCTAAATACATATCTATTAAACAGTGAGGAGATTTCAATAAATGGAATATTATATATGAATTTTATTTATAACTTGATATATAAGGGTTTCATTATATAATCTGATATACATGGGTCTATAAATTATACATTCCTTATATGCATCAACATGTATCTTGAAATAAATATGATAGAGAAATTAAACATGATTTATGAATAGATTTAAATAGTCTCATCCCATGGTCCTAACAGTATTGATATCATGATTTTTGAGATCATGGAATCCAAAATTATGTATTTCCATTATTCATAATTCAATTATTATTATACATGAGATAATTATGTTGATATTATCTCAGGATTTTTCTTTTGATTACGATATTTAATAAATAGAATATTTTTTTGTTCATTTACCCCACCAAATTGACTATTCTATATCAATCATAATAGTCAAGTTATTGATTATATAAAATATGTATTCAGTTATTTACATTTATATTTTTATTATTCCATATATAATTTTTATAGAGATGTTATTAATGAAATTAAATGTTTGTTATGACATTTTATATTCCATGTTGATTATTATTTATAAATTCATAATATCTTTTACTTTATGAGACCTTATTGAGCATATAAGATCACCTTTATCTTTTTTTCTTTCCATGGGATATGAATGTGTACTCCATGATTAAGCTTCATGGATGTTTACAATTTTCTTCTTTTTATTATTTATATTTAATCACCAACATAAAATTGGTGTTGCTTTCCAAACTCGTTTTTGCTCAAATAGTTATCTAGAATGGTAGTTCCCTGGTCCATAGGTGCACTCTCCCTATGAAAAATTTTTCTGGTTTGAAATTTTGGTCACGTTAAGTGATAGTACAAAGACTATTCCCTCTTTTGATTATAATAGTAGCATTGCATAAAAATAAAATACTAGGAGAAGGGCCACAATAGAAAATGAAACCAAAATAATAGTGAATGTATAAAGAAAAGTAGATGAAATTGTAATCCAAATGAATAATACCATTTTCAGATGATAATCATTCAATAATATGTTATGAAAAATTGATAGTCAACGTCTTCCACTACCATCCATTATAGTACATAGATATAGAATGTAAAATATAAATAAAATCAATCAATCAATGTAGTGGAACCTCTTAGTCCCCCAGAACCCATCCCATTAAAAATATAATTCTACAATATCTATGGTATTGATCCTGATCCTGATCCATTAACCAATGTTAATGATATAAATCCAACACATGTCCCTAGTGGTCCATTTAAGGGGTGATAATGAACTTAGTTTTCCACCTAAATCATTTTCCTATCTCACATAAATATTTTTACACTATATGTTGAATATCATTCACTAGGAAACACACTCACATTTAATAATTAGTCAGCTCCGCTTATTCTCAATAGAAACAACTAGTCAATTACAAAAATCATCCAACCCCAATGTATATCTGATCACCTACCCCATAATATATACATTTTATATAATACATATATATATATATATACATTAAATGGTGAGGACCCATGGATTAATTTCAAGGAATCCCCTGATGAATATCATTCTAGGGGACTCATCACGTTCCACATATGAACATAATAAAAACACCTTGTTCCACTAAACACCTCATGGGTCTGTAACATAGCCTGAAATATACCAAATGAACACCCATCAAGGATTCCTAGGTCCCTTAGACCTCGTCTAAAAAATTACCCATAGGATCAATAGTTTGATGTGATGAGTACGAGAAAGTTTCATCCTCCAATATATAAAATAATCCCCACTATCTCAATAGTCAGACTCCTAGTGTGTGGAGATATATATCTTATCGTAATACACACTAATTGAAAAAATTATAACAAAGATCCCCATCCCACAAATTATTGAATCTACACTATCTACCAATGGTCCATCACCATCTACGTGGACACCAACAATGAAAAGATCTAACATAACTAATAGTATACATTATCCACTATGAAATAAATTTATTGAGACCTACTCCCATAATTAGTGTTCAAAAAAAGTCATGTGATTATTAATTGCATTGACATGAATCAAATTTTTCACTGAAAAGAAACAGTTAGAGGAAATCAACCACAATACCTAAGATACATCCTCGGGAACCTTATTCTTCAGAAATCATGTCCCAAAATCCCATTGGTCAACACTATCTCAAGTCACACAATCTATTCCCACATCCTTTTGATCTCATCACCCAAAATTGATGATCATGTCGCCTCAACCTATTGATCACAAGAATGATATGTATCTTGATCCATGCCATCAGCTTAATGGTCGTGTTTCCTGAGTCAAAATGATGGATGTCACCTCAAATTGCTATATCATTCAACTCACATTATGAAGCAACTAATAAAATCATAAAAGACTTTATTATATAGACTTAATAAATGGTCTATCCTTCCTAGTTGTTCACAAGAAAATTAACCATATTGGGAAATACGAGTAGGCTTTCTCATACCAAACAACATATCATGACAATATATAACCTATTTATATGGAAATGAAAAATTAATTAGGGTTGCAGTCAGTTAAAACAAATTTTTAAATAAGAACAGAACCTAAACCACTAATAATATTAACATGAAATATAATAACCACTTAACTTTCACTTTTAGTAACTTTCTCATCAAATATCAATGTCTAACTCAATGTGACATTAGATAAATCAGATATCTAGACAACCACCTTGAAAATGTGGAAAATGAGGCCACATAGATTTAAAATTAAATGTGGAGAGTGAAATAAGTGGTGGAAGAAAAATGGATAAATGCCTTACCAAATTAATTCTAATGATAATGGAAGATATGTAATCTAGTTCGGATAAATGAAGAATGAAAATTCTGAGGTTGAGAATAAATAGAAGATAACCAAGTGTATATACAAGTGAATGTGAGGATAATAAGGAATAGAAATCTAAAAATGATGGAGGGTAATTTTATAAATTTGTGAATTATAGATGATCCATGTGGTTTGTCAATAAGATTTGGAAAATCATTCTCCAATTGTGGGATGTTCACTAACCAAGAACCACACTATGCATGTTCTGGAAAACGGTTTTCCAAACCATGCACGAATTGTACTTATACCATTTATAAAAATGGAAATGTTTCCACACATTCATTCACCCCAAACCTGGTATATTTACTCACAATGTCTAGGGAAATAAGAGGTATAAAAGGTTACTCATTATAGGCCACATTGTTGGATGACACTATATGCCTCCATTATCACATTCATAAAATTGAGTTTTCAGGGCCTAACACACATAAAAATCATCTAAAACTCAAATGTAACTTCAATTCCATAAACCATGTTAAAAAATACTCAAGTCAATCAAACTCTCATAAAAAGTTTCTGAATCCTGGAATACTTATTTTTCTGATCACTAACTCAAAAATATAAAAATGTTAGTAAATTTGACCTACTAAAAAATTTAGGAGATTATAGTATCCCGAACATAAAAAGCTCATAAACATTATGTCATGATTTTCCTAGAGATAATATTGAACATAACCATCCAATTTAAATTAAACTAATATATCATAGTTATTTTCCTTAATCAATTCATATTAATGCTCAAACAACCATAGAAACTACCTATCATGTTTCTTCAGGACCAAATTTTTTAAATGGTTTCACCAACCATCTATGAACAAAAAATTATTCTAATGACATACCACCATTTTAGTAATAAATTAGGTTCTAAAATCGATCCCATGTCATGAATTACACCAATCAATTACCATATATCATCAAATTCCAATATCATACATGTTCCAAACATGACAATAATTAAATCTCACATCCCTTCATATTCCCATAAATCATTCACCTCAAAATATGATTATAATAAAACCAAAAAATATATATTCATTCCAATAAAAAATCATGGAGATTTCATGCCTCATATAATCTACACATCCAAGTTAATTCCATCAATAAATCCTACCACCTACACACCTCAACTATATATATATATATATATATTATACATCATAATTAATTCCATCATACTAACCAGCACCAAGTATGACCAAAAATAGTATAGTTGAACAAATCAATAAAAAAATCCAAAAAAAGAAAAAATAAGGCCACTCCAGTAGCTTGGCATACCTCTAACTATTATTCGGTACCCAAATTCCACTAATACTGGAAGCATAATAGAATGAACCTTGACTAAATTCAAATTTCCTTTGGTGTTAATACCGTATAGAGCTAAACAAACAACTAGACATTAACCCCACTAATGGGTACCTATGTTTGTTACACAAACACTACATTGAGGTAAATCCCATCTAACACCCTTTTCACATACCTAAGGTTGATATCATATTGATGACCCTAACCCACTCTCTTGATCCCAACAATACAAGAAGACTTCATGAAGAACCTCTCTTAATGTCCCACCTAGACACATTATTGAAAATTCTTCCAAACTCGATCACACTTTCTCAAAATATGACCCTTTCACCCCAAATAGTATCACATTATCAATGAACCTATCATCAGGATCCTTCCCAAGCCTGTGGAATGACATCCATCCCAAGACAAATCCTAGTCCCACATTCGGGTACCTAAATCACCATAACTAACCTCAATTAACATCGTCATCTTGATTGAATATGATTGGTCCATCAAGATTCCCTCGACTAATAGAGTCTGATTCACCACCTCTAAGAATGATTTTACCCAAAGATTTTTACCAATTCATTGAAGACATGCAACAATACATAGCTGAAATACAACACATTGGTGATTTCATCTCTAACAATAGAAGTTAAAATTCTGGGCAGGTCAATGAAAATTTCCATTTCATCTAAAACATATGTAACTCCCTACTTGATTATCATGAAAGCATGGGCTCTAACAACCCTCATCATCTCTATGAAGAGGGTATCAAAGAACCTAGACTTGAAATCATTCAAATAGAGTCCCAAATTTATGTATTCTTAATCCAATGCCTACTACCAGTGCTATTCATGTCCTCTGATAACAGAATTTTCCACCTTCACCCTCCAACAATGGGTGTCTCAATATAATAAAATATAGTCTCTACAGTCTGAATCTAGTTTTCTACTACCTTTGATATATACTCACCCTCTAATAATGAAAAGTGATGAGACTAGAAGTTTTGAGTTAGATATTATATGGAATACTCATCTCCCTGGTCTCCTCAGTTGATAGCTCGTTTGACACGAACCAAGCTCACACTAAGCTACAAATCATAAAATTGTGAATAATCCCCTATATGTTACGGACATTCCAATTATATTGGAGCCTCTACATATGGTTGATGATCAATATAACTCTAAGGGGCCTCATTATAAACCTTAGGGGCCTCATCCAATGACCTCTTAAGTGAACCCAAATCTCATACCTCCAAATTTTCCACTTAAATCTATATTGGTGTAATTACACACAAAAATAACTGGTTGGTCAAATACTCAAAACATTATAAATGTTTATATATATATATATATCAAATATTGGGAAATATATAATTGGAATCATATCTCAGTGCCCTTGAAATCCCCTTCTTAACCCAGGTCACATGACATCTGGCCTCATGGAGCCTTACCTACCAATATCAGGGTCACATATCATCTATAATCTAGTATTATGGTCCCCTACCTACACATATTAAGGTTATATATCACATATCATGTATATTAATCTGGGTTTGCTATTTATAATTTCACCAAAAAGGCTATATATGATAACAAGTTTTAGTTTTATTATTTACACATTAAATAACTCACTACCTTTTATCATCCCCATCTACTAATAATAGTAGTAGCTCCATATATCAATTTTTAGGCCCAAAAAGATCTACATATCATAGTTGGATTAGTAGAATTAAACCAAAATAGAAATGTAGGAAAACACACTTTATCATTGTTTACAACATAAATAACCCAACCCATCCTAAAGTATTCCATGTTTCAATAAATTATATACATGAACATAGATATATCATGTGATCCTATGATCTCATCATTATTCATAAAAATTAACACATTCCATATGAGACCATGTTTTAAAATCTCATAATGTATAAACTTCACACACAGGTGAATTAAATGAGGTGAAGTATAATAAACTATAAAATCAAACCATATAACATTAATTTTCTAGCATTAGGTCTTGGCCAGTCCCCCATGCATTGGCCTATAGGCAACAAAACATGAGCATTGTACCCAATTCTGAATCATCCTAGTATTTCAACTATCAGAACCCAAATAGTATTATCCAAAAGTAAGACAAACTCATATGATCCATTCATAGCATCCTGATATAGTTTTCAACTCAAATAGTTCTTAGGTCTTGTTAGTAACTGGGTCTCCAGCATGCATTCTTATATGCAAATAGATTCTGACTAGTAACAGGGTCCTGGTAAGGTAACAGTGGGGAGATTATACCCTCTATTAATGATAATAGTAGTGGTATTTTAATATATAATAGTTCATAAAAAGAACCATAACATCATTAGATATAATTAAATGTATGAAATAAAGATAAATTGTTTCATAAATTATATTCCAAAAGAATAATACCAAATTTAGATGTTTAGCATGACATAAATGGTAATGTAAAAATTATATTTAAGGTCACCCTTGGAATAATATATAATTATATTTATATATATATATTAAAACATAAAAAACAAACTCCAACTCTATCTAGTGCAACCACCACCTCTAGTGTCATCTATCCCTTGTTAAAGCTACATCAATGATATCTATGTTCCAGCTCATTGGCATGATCCATTACCAGATCACAGAGAAATAAAATAAAAAGGAATAATTAGGGGAATGTGTATGGAATGATTATGAAGCATTAGTCCACCACTATGACGTTCCTTTATTATGTCAATAATTTTATAGTGTATTCATAATATAATTACACAATCGAGCTGCATAGTTACTCATGAGAGGTCACACGGTTTGATTAAACCATGCGACTCTACCAGGGTTTTATAAAAACTATGTTTTTGGTTCCCAATACACATGAAACTCCTCAAAAACACTAAGGTACAAGTTGATCCGTAAAAACTATATGAAAAAAATAATTGTGTAAAAAAACCTATCATAATTATGTTCTAATTCCCAAAATAAATGTCTCTTCGACCACAAACTAAAAATTTAAAAATGATTGTAAATTAAAATAGCTCAAAAGCAAAGGAAGTTAGAATGAATATATTTCATATATATATATATAAGACTACGTAACAGATAGATTATTTGTGATTTTCCTCTAAAATCTATTAAAATGTAATAAAGTAACAACCATATATTGGTTCCTAGAGTTTGGGATGTTACATATATGGAGAAGTAATGTTTTTAGAAGATATAATGAAAAAGTTTTAATTTTCATACCAAAAAACCAAAGAAGAAAATATGAAAAGACAATGTGACGATATCACAACAATTATATAGATTTACACATGAATATTGTATGCAATAATCTCCTTGTGGAATAATTAATAACCAAAAACACCTTGTCCAACAACATCACCACCAAAAGGTCAGCCATCTGAATGGGGAATTAAATGTAAGGGTGAAAACAACCATGATGGGGTGATTATATACATTCCTAGTAGGATTCCTGGAAATTAAAATTAATTATTTAGAAGACTAATTAGATAAAAACATAATAGAAATAAAATAGTGTCGAAATTCCTAAAAAACATATGTGAAAAAATAATTGACATTAAGTGTTATAATGTTTCCCACTCTTCACAACCCATCCATAGGTTAATATTACTTAAATAAAATTGTGAAACCATCCATTGGAATCCATGAAACCACTATAGAATTATAGTGGGGGATTCACACCTTAAAATATTATATGTATTTGACGAGGGAGTAAATGACTGTAATGGAAGTCCATCACCTCATCTAAAGATAAAGATAAAGGATTATAGATCATGATATACTGAAGAATTATTTCTCAAGTATATGGGTGAGTTCCTATCACTATCTATGATATTGTGGATCTAGTGCTTATCATATACATCCACATTGGGGTGTTCCTACATTATTAATACATAGATCACTACATTAAATCCTTATAATCCATTGTATGAATATGGGAATTCTAAACTACACATATCACTATAAGTATTTCTTCATAATTCAAATAAATGTTTTCTATCATATACTAGACTGGAGAGAAATCAAGACGGGCTACTCTCACACCATGATTTGGGTCTCATGTCAGAAGATATAAAAATACACAATTCTTAAAAAATAAAGGATATCTACTATATGGGTATATAGAATATACCCCCGTATCCATTGTCTAGTCTTATATTGCACCACTACATATAGTGCTTAGGTATATCAACATAATGTGTGTGGTAGGTGGTTCACAAATTGTGTGACCAATAAGATATAAGATTGTATAAATGTATATTATTCCATGAGAGGTATATTATTCCAAACACATCCTTTGTATTACTCATCCATTTCACATAGTCATCTCACTCCATGTGTCCTATAGGAAATGAAGAATCAGGCATCTATAAGGGTATATGGGTTTTTTCCATGATCAAAAGGTATTTTCCTTCTAATTGGTCACTTGGTAATGTACATCAAATACATTACACACTGGTTGACATAGTAGAATATTGAATTTTTAATAATTTTACATTCCATGTGATCATTAACTACATTATATTTTTAAAAATTAATTCATTGGATATTCAGGGTTAACCAATCTAGATGAAATGTTGTGTGGTCATGTCATCGACCCTATATTTAGTGAAACTCTCATATTATTCTCATCATAATGGGTACTTATTTACTAAATCAAATCACTTTAAAATCCTTGTTCATTATCAACCATATGTACAAAATATTTGTTTATTGTCCACTTTCTTTAAATATGGTTTACAACACGTTTTTTTAACCCGGATTCCCCTACATGATGCTAACCTGAATGACACATGATATCATTCCTTTAATAAATCCCCTTTCCACCCAACCACCTTGATAATACTTGATCGAATATCCACCACTGTTCCATAATACATTTAACAAGACCTATATTTTAATCACAAACATATCTAGGATAACAACCACCAATCCCCTTATCATAGTGATTTCTTGTTTATAATTATTAATTAAATTCGGCCAAAAAATTTGTAAAAATATTTTAAAAAATATATGGGGTAGATGTAAGAATCCAATAATTGTTTTTATGAGTGAAATCACCAATGATGATGAATTAAGGATTGAGGGTTTTCAAATTATATATAAATTAATAAAACTATGGGGACAAGCCTTACTAAACTAATGTAATACAGTTAGTATGTTTTCTAAAAGAATTATGTTGGGAATATTCCTGAAATAAAATGGTGATGATATTAGTTAGTAAATAATTTGATACACTTTTTACATAAAATTATCCGATATTTATTACCTAAATATACATGTATTATGAAACTAACATATCTGAGTTAACATGTATAATAAGAGTTGATATCTACCTAATAAATTTTTATTTGAGTATTCAATTATTTTAAACGGTGTATAATTATTAAAAATCATATTTAATAATAATATAAAGGAAATTAATAAAGAAAATTTTTTATATACATAATTAATTTATTAAACTAAATTGAAAATTAATCGTGGAGATCTGTCATTGAGATGTAAAATTTGAACAATAAAAATTCCATCAATTATTATACTAAATTGAAAATTATTTGTGAATAAGAGGATAACTTATAATTAAAATATTTAGAGAAAAAAACATGGTAATTTTATTACACATCACATGTGGATGCATTTAATTAGGAGAAGTTTAAAAATCATGCATATAACTTAAGACATCCATAACCATTAACCCCTAGTTTAATGATTCATTATATATATGAAGATATTAAATAATTAAATGTGACTGAATTTATTAAGATGAATTCATTGAAATGTTTTTTTATATAATAATATGTTATATAGATAAAATTCAGAAAAACTAAAAGCTAGTTATTAAATATTTGATATAAATCAAATATTTATGGTAATGTGATACCTATGAAAGACTATAAGTTTTTTAAGGCTGAAGTGGACCTATGATTTGGGAATAAATTAAATTTTTTTTGATGTTATGCATGTTAAAATTAAATCTACATCATCATAGTGGATTTCAATTATTTATAGAATAATATTATCAGGTTCCATTGTAGAATTTAAATATGAAATCTGTATTATTGCTTGATATGTATGTATTTTCATTTATAATAATGAAATACAATTTTATGTATTTATATAAATGAAATGTTTTATGATTCCACTAATATTTTTAGGGGAATATAATATATATTTGATTAAATACTCATATTTATAATATAAAAAATAATAAAAATAATATTAATTATATAAATTCCTATTATATATGTAATCATTTCCTTGGTTATAAAAATAATAATATAATCTAAATATTATTTAATGATTAACCACATTATTTGAATTATTGTCAATCATTTGATGTAAATAAAACAATATTTTTATGAATAATGTTTCAATACCATTTCTAAGGGTAATGGAAAATGTAGAAATTTTTAATTTAATATCTTATATATCTTGTTTTTTGTCTTATAATTAACAATTTTCTAGGAGCACGTGATTTCTATATTACATTTACTACTAAATTTAAAAGATGGTGGTATTTTAATTTTATGATATAAAATTTTGACTTCCCGAAAATATAAATAATGATGAATAATGATATATGATATCTACTCTCAAATATTATTAAAATACCTTAATATGATCAAGGAAAATAAAATTTGAGCTAATAATTTTCTAATAATGTCATAAAATTTGGCAGATAATCAAAACCCCCAACACCAAGTATACGATAAATAATGGTTTATCTGAATGAAGGAATAAAACGTTGTTTGACATTGTCAGTAAATAATTATTAATATTGAACCACATATTTCCATTTGGTTAGTATATAAAATAATAATTTTTTAGAGAATAACTTTTGACTAATGACTATTCATTTAAAAACACATTAGATTTTAACATGGAAGTATCTAATTTATTTTATTTTTTAAAATATTTTTTGATTTCAAGGAATATGTGAGTTTTATTAACCCATGTATAAGTATGATAATATAATATAAAATATGATTAATGGTTATAAAAATTTGAAAGAGTGTTACTCTTTCGATTATCGATCATTTCATAAAGAAATTATTTCATGGAAAAATAACTTTATAGAGAGAAGTTTCTATATAAATTGACGATTTATGATATATTTAAATAAGAAGAAGTAAAAAAAGACTGTGTAATTATATTTTTATTCAATATCATAACTAACATGAATAGTCAACCATTAAAAAATTATTTAATTAAATTTAGTCTCTTTAAGAGCTTGAATAACATGAAACAATAACTCCTTGAATATAGAAACCCAATTCTGGTGCATTATTTTATTACATTTTCATGATTAAAATAAAGTAAATTCTGAAGGAGAAATCTATTTAGCAGTTTTAGAATAATATTACAAACTTGAACCTTACATTAAAATTTAAATCATAAAATACAATAGTGAGAATCTTCTGAGAACACCATCATTCTCATAGATTAATCATGCATATCAAAAATAATATTCATCTTGGCATCCTATAAAAAATAAAACATAAGAAAGGGTTGAAATCAAATTCTCAGTAAGGGTGTGAAATATAGAATAATCAATCATAAAGAAGAATAAATAATTATGGATATGTGATTAACTAAAACATAAGAAATTGTATCATTAATCTATGATTATTATGAAAGGAATGGAATATGATCAACTGTTTCTATATAAATATTCACCAGATAATGAATCAAAACCATTGATTTCAAATAGTTGAATAATCAGATGTAATATCAATAATGAATATCATAATGAGTGAATGTATAATTCTGAACATTGTAAACATAATGTCAAGGCTTCGACCAAGACACCATACAATAATGTTTAAAACCACAGTCATGTTTATCTCAAGAGACATATCGATTAATAGAGGGGTTATAGTGGTCCCCACATGACACATAATAATTCAATATCAATACACATACAAAATGAGTGAAACATAAACAAAATAAACATTCATTTTGAGGAACTGGAAAATGAAATGTGATAGCTTTAACTATAGACCATGAATGATATAAAAATTGACCATTTATAGTTAATATAATCATAAAAAGCTCAATAAAATATGGGATCCAAAGTGATCAATAATAATTATGAATAATATCTATAAAAGTATGTTAACATAGCTGAACATATACTGATAAAATATTTAGAATTTCTTGAGAGAAATACAGCATTTACTTTGAAATCATTTATTTAAATGGTTGTATAGTTTTAAAAGAAAATATTTTCATTGAAATAATATTTTAAACATGTAATAGGATCATCAAGACATTAAATTTTCTTGGTGATTGAAAAATAATCTCATTCCATATATGTTAAAAAACATTCCTACCCTATTTTGTCAAAGAATTCATATATAACCTAAATTTGAAAATGAAAAAAAAATATTCATTTTAAATACTTTTATAAAAGCATTACATTGGTAAAATGTATTTAAAAATATATAGGATAATAGTAAATTTAAATCTAAAAACATTTTATGAAATATAAATATGTATTATAAATATCACCTGGTATATATTTATATATCATCAAACTATAATAATTATTAGACAGTGAAATTAACCCTTACCTTATGTTTAATTTTGTGTGAATGTTCCATAAAATCATGAATAATTTCTGTAATAATAATAATAACTTATTAAATAAAAATAAATAATATATTGTTACATATATGATCCTTTTATAATATTTTATTATAGTTTCATAGTAATCATTCATTATTTTCACTATTTATGGTGTTAATTACTATGTTTTTCGAGTATGTTTTAACATGTTAATTGTTGTTCCTATTAATTAGAGCATAATTTATTCATCTCCAGAATTTAAACTAAAATATAAATATTATATATATTAATTATATAAGTATTTATAAAAATATATACTATTTGGATATATGAAATTAAAGATATCGTTCATGGAGATGGTAGGACATAAGTACAAATGAACCCCATCTCGATTTACTTTTCATCTTTAAAATAATAAAACATAATTGTTTTTATATTATCATTATATTAAAATTTTTATGAACTATTTTTTCCATTTTATAACTATATCCATCCATCAAAATTTCTATGTATAGTGTGAACATATCACATCGCTTCGAGGAGGTGGTAGTCCACACATCCACCAACGATATTATCATATTTTCACAAAATAAAAATCATGACGGTTTAGTTATATAAAAATTAAATAACAAAAAATTCATCATAAGTATTATATATGTAATATAAAAACATATTTTTTATCTTAATTCCCAACAATTAGAGGTTGTAATGAAAAAACGAACAACATCATTTTGCATGGTGGTAGTACCATATACACAAAAATGTATGTTTGTTACATGTTAAATGGTTTTGGGTGTATGTTTATGTAAAACCCTTAATTTACAAATAAATCAGTATATTTACAATATTATGTTACTTATATAAACATTATATAAGAGTAATTTAATGTGGTTTGTTGAATAAATAAAATAAAAACATTATTTGATGAATGCCACATCTCCGTTTGGTATATCATTTCGATTTAAACAAAATGACTTCTTTGTATAGATTTATACACAAATCAAGGATTATAGGATCATTTTAAATATGTTAGAAGGTTATTTATTTAGTATTTTTCCTAAAAAATAGGTTATGATGTGTAAATAAAAGAGAATACAATATGTCGTTCTATAAGAGAGGGGAGTGGAACTCTTAGAAATAATGAAAATATTAAAGTAACTGAAATTAAATTTACAATAATAAAATATATAAAAATATTAATTATTAAGATATTATGATGCTCGGTCCAAATACATAAATCCTATAATTTTTATAATTTTTTTATTTACCCGTTATTTAATCTTTTAATTTTATAACGTGATATCATTTTATTTAATCATTGAGGGTTAATATAATTACTATAAAATTCAAAACACCCAATAAATGAGAAATTTATTAAAAATAATTCATATATAAATAATTTAGTAAAATTTTATTTTTTTAATTTAATATCCTTAAATAATGTATTGTTTACATTAATATATCATTAATTTTAATTTTGACACTCTTAATCACTGGACTTTTTGAAAATATCATTAAAAAATGTTATATCCGAACAACAGCTTTTAAATGATCAATTATATTTTAAAATAATGCATATAATTCATGGATGACATTGATTATATGATAATATATTTATATTATATTTTTTAATGAAATTTACTTTGTCCTTCAAATAAGTAAACAATTACTAAATCATCATTGTGTCCCCATTTAAGTTAATTATTTCATCACTATAAATTATAAATAAATTATATATTGTAGATAATAATATTATATTTTTTAATTTTTATTTATAGTCAATCACAACCCTTATATGGACACATATTTACAATATTTCACATGTTAAAAATAGAAGTGTGAAAACATTCACCTTTCATTGAGTATAAGATATTTATTGTTATACTCTCATCCATGTGGCTTGTGAATGTTATAATTTAGGTCTCTAAGGATTATTTTTTTTCTAAAAACTCAAATATAATTAAATTAAAACATTTTTAGGATAAATTTATAATATTTCTCAAATTATTCTTCCTATAATTACACGATCTACACTTAACCATGGTAATCAAAAAATATTTCTAAATATATATTCATATTTTTCAAAAAAATGGATATATTTAATTAATTTGGAATTTATTATTTAAAATATGTAGTCTATTTTCTAGAATTCATAAAAAATAATCGAGTTAATTAAAATTTAAACTTGTTGATGGAACGAGATAACAGTTTTTTAAAGAAAAAACATCCAAAAGATTGAAATGTTTTTATACACATATTCAATGTTAAATTAATTCCAACGACCAAATTTATATTAACAAATAAAATTTTATTTATTTATACATTAAAACCAATTATAAACATATTTTAACAATAAAAATTAATTTGATTATAAATCTATATTAAATTGAAATGTAATATATTATCACCATTCTTCATAACATGAAACATACCTTAAAAATACCAAAAAATAAAATAATATAAATTTTTATATTAAAATTTAAATGAAAAAGTAAATATTTTCACATATAATGTATAAGTGTCATAATGTGGAATTAAAATAGGTTTTTATTTAAATGCAGTAAAACAACTTTTTTAAAAATATCGGTTTTAATGAGTAATTTTGGGTTTTCTCTCATATTATTACTTTAAAATATATATTGGGTTAATTTAAAAATAGTATATTTGATATGTAAAATATAAATTCACATCATAAAATTTATTTATGATTTATAATTTAATTTATTATGAAAAATGTGACTAAATATTTTTTTTTAAAACCTAGTGTTGAGTTCATTATAATCTATCGAAAAAATTAAATTAATTATATGAAGAAAAAATATGATAATTTATTTGATTGATACATTGTCCCATTTGATTTATCAATAATCCATCCCATGAAGGATGATTCCACAACCCTAAAGAAGTTGTTTGAAGAATAAGAAATGTTTTTAAACGAGAATTTTTCTTTTGTTTCTTGTGACACATCATTCAAAAATTATTAAAACAAAATATTATATTATAATATATATATACAACATAAACTGAGATATTATTATGTTATTTTTATCACCTACATCCTTCTCCTCTTCCATCTTATGTGAGACAAAACTATAGATCATGTCAACATTAGACTAGAACCTCAAAAACATATTTAATTTGTTTTTTGCCACCACCTTTCAACGATGGAAATAATGTAATTAAACCATTTATATTATTCATTTGATATTATTACACTTATTTAAATTTAATATCATTAGACCTTTATATGTTTCGTTCGATTAAAAATATGATAATGTCACTCATGGGTAAGATAGATTACAGTCTCAATAAGGGATGTGATTCGTTTTACCCATAAATCTTATATGGAAGGTAGAAATGATAATTTTTTAAATATTATATATATATATATGTGGAATTATTTTGACTCATTAAAATTAATATGTTAGTCAACTACTTAACCTTTCATCAATTAGGGAATTATAACATCGCATGTGTGTACATACGACCTATAATCTCTGGGAAGAGGTGTCATCCATTCTCCAATTTAAATACTGAATATTGAAATAAATATAATGAAAAAATTTATAGTTTTAAATTAAATATCATTATTGAGTTTATGTAACAATATAATATTTTATAAAAATGATCTTTCATGAAAAAACACACATTAGAACAAACAAGGAAATTAGAACCAGAAACAGTGATTATAGTGAAAAATTACTAACAAACATGTGGAAAAGTGTTATAAGGGTATCATATATGTCATTATAAATAAGGATATAGTTATAGATTATATTAATAAAACGATTTAACGTATTAAATTTTATGATTAAATAATTTCATCCAAAATGAATCCTAATGAAAGGGGATTCGTCTCAATTTCCTATCATTAAGGAATATTGTAATGGTATGCACCTAAGTTCACATATATAGTATGTATACTTCCCCTTTTTGATTAAATAACAAGATTCATTAATAAATAATTTTATTATGTATTTAAAATGTAATTATTTCATCCATGATTATTTTCCATGAAAATTAACATGTTGAAATGAATTTTATGTTTCAATTTCTTTTCATTGGTTAATATTACCTCTTTGCTATCTTTGATATTTGATGATTATGTTTCTATTTAATTTTTAATATATATTCCTTATATCAAAATGGTTTATTTATATTTACATTCGATAAACATAATCTATTCATTAGTTTATTTCACATTAATGATATGATTTTTGAAAGGATCTATTTCATAATGTTTTTTAATTGGTCTTTTCACGATTCCATATCCATTCAAAAAAATATATGATTAATGGATAATAATAAAAATTTAATTTTACTATTATATTTTTATTAATAATTTCATCAAGTAATAGTAACTTTTTATACTCTTTTTTACTTAATGTTATTGGATAAATGTATTTTATTCAATCAGACCTCATTTTTCTCTTCGGTCAAAAATTCTTTTTCATATGAAACTATGTTTTATAAAAATATAATGAAATTTGTTTTTTAAATTATCAAAATTGAAAAGACCCATAATTGTTGTGCAAAGTTTTTTTCTTAAATACATTGGAATTTTGCGAGTCCACGAAAATTAACGGCAAGTGATTCGGAGGCCCGGTGTTCCCAGAATTAATTTCTAAAGTTTTGTTTGGGTACGTTCATTAAAAATATGAGAGCTTTTTTATAACATTTGAACCGGTGCTCGGAATTGAAATCTGAGGGCACCGTTAAACTCGCTACGCGGGTATTTGCTTAAGGATACTTTCAACTCGATGGTAGTGGGTTGAAAATAAAATATAGTTTTGGGTTTTAGTGAAATAATTTAATAAAAATAAAGTATGTGTAGCTTTATCTTTATTTTTTTGGTGAAATCCTCTATGTGGATGTTAGAGGTGGGGACCACCACACCTTATCCTCCCATGAGAGGGTAAGGTGGTGCAGCCCACCCGAACCTAACCCCTTCTTCATGTTTATTATGATGGGGACCACCTTGTTTTTTAACCCCTTAAAACTCCCCATTAATGGGAAGAAACCCTCAATCTTCCATTAAGTCTATGGGAGCCTCTTCAACATCCTTAACACTTAATTATGCCAAATCCTCTTCATTAATTATTTGAGCCAATTCTTTTAATTAATTGTTTAACCCTTTTGAATTTTGTGCCAACCATTAAATAATGGATAAAAATAATCTATTATTTTGTCTTGACATATTCATCTTGGTGAAACTATGATGAAGAGAGAGCTTAGGGAAAAAAGCTCTCGCTATTGAAGAACGAAGAACACATCCTTCCAACGAAGAACACCGTTGAGGAGTGCTTTCGACTTTCTTCCTCGGAACCTCCTTCGATGCAGGAGGTCTTCGACTATGACGTGTCTGCACACTAACTGATGATCGAGGAAAAACGCTGACATCCGTCTTTTTCCCTACGACACCGTCGATGGAAAAAAAATCAAGGTAGGGGTTTGAGCTTTGTTAAATTTTTCTCATTCTTCATTTCCATTGAAGGATTAAGATTCAAAGCCGCATTCTATCACTCTAACATGGAGGGTGTGGGCCGAATGAACACGGCACGACCCCGCTGCCTTACTTTGTGGATTTTGATGCTAATCGTGGCCCAAGTTCGGGATGAGATATTTTTCATCAAAGATGGTTTTGGATCGAAGGTGATGTCCCAAGTATTGCACGCAAAATTTTGGAATGAGAATCAGGCCAAAAGAACTCATCTGATGACCCGGATAAGGTTTGTTAGTGGTCGAAACCGGCGAACGTCACCAGCGATGAAGGGAAGGGCGGTCGGCACTTCAGCCAGCCATGTAGACGGTGCTGGCACAACCGCAGTGCCAGAAGAGTAGGCCACATCCAACGAGCCGCAGTGTTGCAATGACGGCTGGCGCAAGGCTGGCCGTGAAGAAAACCAGCTGCTCGGGCCGCCGGGTTGCCGGGGAAGGCGCGGCGCCGCGCGCGCCGCGGGATGGATTGAAGGGGCCTTGGCCTTGGCCACGGCGATGGAGGAGGGGTGGTCGGCTCCGCCATGCCGTGCAAGAGGTAGTTCGCCTATCGGCCATCCAGGAAGGGCAGAACCTACCGCTGGGTCCCGCGTGACACAAACCGGTGCCACGTGGTGCTAGATCTGAACCACATGAACAGATAAGTTGTTTGGGACCCTAGGGGCGCGACATACCCTTGGACGTGGCTAGGGCGGACCCCACAGTAATCGCCAGTCGCGGGCCTCATGGAGGACGAACCCAGTGCGAGCCAGACCTTGCGCTGGCCGGGCTGCCCCCGCGGAATGGGTCGGACCTGCGGAATGGGTTGGACCCCAGTCCGGACTCGGGTTGGGCTAGGTCTGGCCGGGTTGGTCCGAATGGGTCGGATCGGACCTGGAACCTCTTTGACTTGTTTCCACTCTTTTTCCCATAACATGAGCTACGGTCGTATGATTGACGAACCATCTTCGGTGATGGAATCCTTGGAGGGAGATAGTTTCTTTGGTATTCCCCACTTGAGTTTTGGACGCAGTTGGGGTACGTCCGGGTTGGATCGAACGTAAATCCAAACAGGCCTTCAGAACAGAAATGCCAATAATTCTCAGATTGGCTATCTGATTGATGCTTCGTCTGTCATGTTGGGTTTCTTATGGAAAGATAGATCTGTTGGATACAATAACTTGGGACTTCGTTGTAGTTGATGTATAGATACTTGGAATGAGGAGCAGACCCTCCCGGAATCAAGCATTCTTGTGAGGAACCCTGTGGCTAGTTGTATTGTGATAAAGGGATCCTACGTGGGTTTGACAAGACGGACTACTATTCCAATCTCCTACGTTGGTTCGAACGCTCAAACTACTGTTCCAGGATCCTACGTGGATTTGGCAGCTCTGAATACTGTTCCCGGATCCTACGTGGGTTTGACAGCTCTGATTACTGTTCTAGGATCCTATGTGGGTTCGATAGCTTTGATTACTATACCAAGATCCTACGTGGTTTCAACAGAGTAGATAATCCAGTGGCTACATATAATCATCCCTATCTCTCTACATATGTTCTATACCTATGTGAGATGAGCCTTAAATTTGTATTGTTATCAACGAGTTTACTTTCTTCCTTTGTGGAACGATTTATGCTTGGGATCAAGAGTTTGAGTCGGTTTGTATTTGATTGCTTGGGTATATGTATGGGCATATACCTAATATGTTTTGGATGATACTTTGTTATTGTATTCCTACTACTGTTGTTTATCCTTAGTGGGTTTTGGGAGACCTTCGGGGGTCTCGGTGTCCCTACTGAGTATCATTATACTCACCCCTACAGGGGCTTCGCACGCACCTTGTTGTGTCCTATACAGATGATAGACAGTAGTGATCGAGGCTAAGAGAGACAGACAGGAGGTAGATTGGAGCTGGACTTAGAAAAGACATACTTTAGGGGCAACTTGATCGAGATCTGTACCTACTCTTTAGGTAGTAATTCTCAATGGATGATCCAGAAACTGTTTTCCCTTTTTCATGTACTTGTACTTTTGTTGGTTTTGTATACTGGGCCATTTACGTTCAGCTCTAATTACATTATTAGTACATTTAGTTATCTGTTTTTTTGTACAGTCTCTGAGAGTTGTAGGTTTAAAGTAAATTCCATTCATATTTTCCGAGATATGAATTTTGGTGCTAGTCACATGCCCCTAGCCTGAGGAAGGCGGGCTTGGGGTATTCACGGCATGAGCCCGTGTACGGGTCATGAAAAATTGGTATCAAAGGATTTGGTTCTACCATAGAACATTGGACTCTGATCTTTTAACGACAATAGTGTTAAGTGTTTTGGGTGTGGTTATCAGTTTAGGGAAATCGGTGTTGGTGTGGAGGTCGACGTATCCATACACAAGGACTCTGATTTCTGATTTCTGACTCAGTGCATGAAAACATTGATTGTGTGTGTGTTTCATTTGAAAAGTTGTCTTTGTGATATCTTTGAGTCAGCTCACTAGGTATAACTTATTGACCATGGTGCACCTATTTTTTTTAGGATGGCCCGACGTAGAGAGCCATCCAAGGTTCCAGGATTTGTACAAGATGGAAGCCCACTGAGCGACAAGGACTGGGTGCAAGGCCCTATCACAGCGGAGGCAGTAGCAGTTCCATTACCCATTGGGCCACTGATTCCCCTAGCCCTAGTAGCAGAGAAGGCACGCCACCTGAGCACGTTGTATGAGTTCCAGCACCAGAGGCCGCCCAAGTTCAGGGGTGAGTGGTACCCACAAGAATCTGATGATTGTATGGGGGTTGTGGTGAGAGTCTTCATATAGGAAGGGAAACCAGCCAACCTTATGGTGATCTGTGTCACGAGTCTCCTTCAGGCAGCAGCAGGCAGATGGTGGAGCCCAATGCTCCAAGTGCTTGACATGGTGACACTTCTCTTGGTAGACTTTGAGAGCATGTTTTGGGTGGATTTTGTCCCAGCCACCCTACATGTAGTGCAGATACAGGAGATACTTATTCTATAGTAGGGCAGGATGATGGTGGCACAGCTCTCAGTGAGGTTCACCGACCTCTCGAACTACTCTAAAGATATGGTTTGGTACCCATTCTTCAGGGCCTGGACCTTGGAGCAGGGGCTCAAGTGAGAGATAAGGACTTCAATGATCTCCCTCATCATCCTGACACAGGCGGAGGTCTTGGAGCAAGCCCTATTATTAGAGAGTTTCCTTGCTGAGCAGTCTCTAGCAGCGAGACCCACCACTGATCATCACGTAGCAGAGTCTTCTATAGTTGGAAGTAGACAGATGTCTGAAAAATCGAAGCTAACCAGGCTATTCGGTGGATGACCTCAGGATACGGGTTCGGTGGTGTGGGTCACACGATACAGATCCAGTCATACATGCAAAAGGCAGTGCTACGCATGAGACGGGTAGGGTCACATGGGTCATCACTGTCTGATCCACCATGAAGATGATCAACATATGGTCAAAGGACCTCCTAGGTAGAGACTGAGATTCGATCGAGGTGGTCTGCAGGGCACAAGAGGACTTTGCCGAGGAGCTGGTCGAGCAGCTGGCAGTGGGTGATGTTTCTTGGGGTTACTGCCACCACCACCAAGAGATCCACCCCAACTACTGGGAGTATGTGGAAATGGGAGAGATCAGCTCTAGGTAGCTGAGGCTTATGATCATGGCACTCCATAGATGATTCAAGGTACGGTCTGTGTCTACTCCACCATAGCTGCAGTACTTATAGACACAGGTTCTAGTCATTCTTTCATTTCCACTGCCCTCATTCAGAGCTCGTAGATTTTGACGGAGTCATTGGATTGATCCTTATGACTATATACTCTTACGTGAGTGTATTAGACGATTAAACATTGGTATTGGTAGTGTGATATTACTCTAGGAGGTGAGAGCTTCGGATGGGATCTTCTGGTAGCGGCGTTGAGGCCTTATGATGGAATCGTGGGTATGGACTGGTTGTCTACAGTCCATGCTCAGATTGACTGTATTACGCGGAAAGTGTGGTGTGTCTGTGAGGATGAGACTAGGTTTACCTTCACCAATGAGAAAGGATCCGTTGCAGCGTAGGATAGACTTACCTAAAGGAGGGGCCAACCGATTACTCATCAGTTCTTTAGCCTTATCCTCGGCGTGGTTGATGTGAAGAGTCTGATCTATCCTGTTGTGGTGGATCAGTACATGGATGTCTTTCTTGATGAGGTTTCAGGACTACCTCCTCATAGATATGTATACTTTTACATCGACTTGTATCCCAGGACGACACTGATATTTATGCCAGCGTATCGGATGGATCCCGCAGAGCTTCATGAGTTGTGAGTACTGCTGGAGGACTCGTAGGGAAAGGGATTCTTAAGACCCAGTGTTTCACCATGGGCAGCCCCAATTTTGATCACCAAGAAGGAAGACAGGATTTTGAGGCTCTGTGTGGATTACCAGCGCCTGAACCAAGTGACCGTGAAGAACAAGTATCCACCTCTGAGGATTGATGACCTCTTCGAACTAGTAAAGGGAGAATGTTGGTACTCAAAGATAGACCTCTGATTGGGGAACCACAAGCTCAGACTATGGGACAAGGATGTGCATAAGACGACTTTTAAATGTCGTTAAGTTCACTATGAGTTCTTAGTTATGACATTCGGCATAGCCAATGCACCAGCTGTGTTCATGGGACTCATGAACAAGATCTTCTAGCCATACCCTGATCGCTTTCTGGTAGTCTTCATCTATAAAATTTTGATCTACTCGATTACCGAGGAGGAGCATGCACATCATTTCCGGATAGTACTGGACACGCTACGAGAGCACCAGCTTTATGGTATTCTCTCGAAGTTACAGTTCTGGATCCAAGAGGTTCACTTTCTAGGACACGTCATCTCAGAGGATGGAGTTGATGTGGATTTTATGAAGATTGAGGCTGTGCTAGCATGGGAGCCACCTGGGAGTGTAACGGAGGTACGGAGTTTCCTAGGTCTGGTCAGTAATTATCATAGATTTCTGCTAGACTTATCTAGAGTTTCAACACCCTTATCAACATTGACGAAGAAGGGGAAACCCTTCGTGTTGTCTGAGAGGTGCCAACAGAGTTTTCAATAGCTGAGGTAGAGGATGACTAGTGCGCCCATCTTGAGGCTACCGGAGGAGGGAATTGGGTACGCGGTCTACTATGATGCATCAGGGACCGGGCTAAGATACATCATGATCCAGGAGTGAGCAGTGTTAACTTATGGTTCTCATCAGCTGAGGCAACATGAGTAGAACTATGCTGCCCATGACCTGGAATTAGCAGCAATGGTCTTCTCCCTAAAGATGTGGCGACACAATCTGATGGGAAAGTGTTTCACATTATACTCTGAACACCAGAGTCTCAGGTATATCTTCTCGCAGAATGACCTGAACCTAAGACAGTGGAATTGGCTTGAGTTCCTCTAGGACTATGATTTTGATATAGTATATACTCCTGGGAAGGGGAACTTTGTAGGAGATGATCTATGCAGGAGATCTGGTATTCAGCTACTAAGGGAAGCGACTGAGCAGCTGGCCGCTTTGCATATTTCTTATGTGAACCTAGATATAGCAGCACTCCTACAGTCTCTTACAGTCACACCCCAACTCATTCAGAGAGTCAGGGAGGCATATCATGGGGATGCTGACTACGAGGCTCGACGTGCATAGATATCCACAGGGTAGGCACCTGATGGATTTTCTGTAGGTGGGGAGCACATCATCCTCTTCAGAGGACGTACAATGGTACCGACATCACTTCAGGAGTTAGTATTGTGGGAGTTCCGCACATCACCTCTAGTGGTACATCCAAGTGTGGCAATGATGTACTAGGACCTTCGACAATAGCACTGGTGGCTAGGTATGAAGAAGGAAGTAGTGGAGTTTTCCTCCTGATGCCCCACTTGTCAGCAAGTGAAGGTGGAGCACTAGGTACCAGCAGGCATGGTTCACCCTTTTGAGGACCCATAGTGGAAGTGGGATGGAATATCCATATACTTCGTGACAGGACTTCCACATGCATCCAGGGGACATGACTCGATTTGGGTGATCTTCGACAGACTCACCAACTCGGAACACTTCCTACCGATCATAGAGCATGGTTGAGTACAGAGCTTGGGACACCTCTATGTGCAGGAGATTCTGAGACTACATGGGGTACCGTTGAAGATTGTCTCGGATCATGATGCACGTTTCACTTCTCGGCTATGGAAGGGGTTGCAGGATGCTTTCAGGACGCATCTTCATTTGAGCACCGCCTTCCATCCTCAGACGGATGGCCAAATGAGTGGACCATTCAGAATATTGAGGACATGCTTAGTGTATGCGTCCTCAACTTCATTCCTAGCTGGGAGGACCACTTTCCATTGGTGGAGTTTTCATATAATAACAGCTCTCACTCCACCATCAATATGACACCTTTTGAGGCCTTGTATGGTCAACCTAGAAGATCGCCATTATGTTGGACAGACCAAGGAGAGTCAGCACAAGTGGGACCATAGATGGTATGAGCTACCATAGAAAGGTGCAGATCATCCAGAAGTTGTTGAATATTGCACAGAGCATGAAGAAGTCTTATGATGACAGGATACAAAGACCTCTGGAGTTCGCGGATGGCGACCACATCTTTCTACGGGTCTCAACTCAATGAGGTTTACGGATATTTGACCAAGGCTGAAAGTTATCTCTGACATTCATCAGACCATTCCAGGTCCTCAATAGAGTTGGTGAGGTGGCATACCTCTTATCTCTTCCACCTCAATTGCACAGAGTTCATGACGCCTTCCATGTATCCCAGCAAAGGAGATATGGGCATGACCCCTCTCACATCATGGACCATGGAGAGATGGACTTCGATGATGGGGAGACTTTTACGGAGGTTCCAGTGGAGATTGGGGATCGATAAGAGTGGGTCCTATGTGGAAGTTCAATACCTATGATTCATGTTCGTAGGAAGCACGGGAACCTCTAGGAAAGAAAATGGGAGCGGGAGGCTCAGATGTGTGATATGTAGCCCCCACTTATTCCCTTAGTTCGTGTTGTAGATTACGGGGATGTAAATCCTTGAGGTGGTGAGAATTTAAAGACACAGAATTTCTATGGAAATTTTATTTCATAAATACTAATAAATTTTGCAAGTCCGTGAAAATTGACGGTGCGTGATTCTGAGGCCCGGTGTTCCCGAAATCAATTTCTGACGTTTTTCTCGGGTACGTTCAATTCTTTTCTCTTAAAGGGAATTCCACTGTGTGGACTTTTCGAACCCTCCACACAAGGAAACCCCCCTCCCCACGAAGAGGTCACTCCGGAGAGAGCCCCAGCCGGGAAGGAGCCATTGCTAGCCGAGATGGCAGAGCGTCCCGGAGGGTGACAACCCGGGCAGCGATGGTTCGTCAAGCAATCCGTCAGCACGGGTGGGTTGCACCTCCTTTTTCCCACCCAGTCATAAACCGGGTGACCCGGCAAGGCGAGTGGATCCCGGGGGAGAGGTTCGCCCCAAAGGCGGACTCCCCGGATTCGAACCCTAAACCTTCCAAAGAACGGCGTTGTTGTACCCCTCTCATTCACCACTACGCCACCGCCGAAGTGGAAAATGTGTTGTTGGGTAATGAGGTATTAAGCTGGCCTGCCCACCTATGCGCCGCATGTCCCCAGCTAGGCCCAAGGTGGATAACCCTTGGGATTGGGCCAGTTCCACACGGAGTCTAGGGGACGAGAGGATCGCTGGCGTATGGTGTGCGTTGCCTTTTTGAGGACTCGAACCCGGAACCTCAGCGAGGGGACGAGAGGATCGATGGTGATATGGTTTTATAACTTTTTAACCGGTGCTCGGAATTGAAATCCGAGGGCACCGTTGAACTCACTGCGCCAATATATGATTAAGAAAACTTTCACCTCGAAGGCAGTGGGTTGAGAATAACAGATTGTTTTTTGGTTTTTAGTGAGTGAATTAAATAAAAATAAAGTTGTGTAACTTTATTTTTATTTTGTTGGTTAAAGCCTCCATGTGGATGTTAGAGGTGGGGACCACCACACCTTAACCTCCCATGATAGGTTATGGTGGTAGGTCCCACCCAAACCAAACCTCCTCTTTATATTTATTATGGTGGGGACCACCCGGGTTATTAACCAATTGAAATTCCCCATTAATGGGAAGAAACCCTCAAACTTCCATTAAGTGTAGGGGAGCCTCGTCAACTTCCCAAACACTTAATTATGCCAAATCCTCTTCATTAATTATTTGAGAAAATTATTTTAATTAACTGTTTAACCCATCTGAATTTTGTGCCATCAATTAAATAATAGATAAAAATATTATATTATTTTGGCTTGGAATATTAATCTTGGTGGAACATCGGATAGGAGAGGGCTTAGGGAGAAAATATCTCACCAATGAAGAATGAAGAATGCATCCTTCCAACAAAGAATGTCGATGAGGAGCATTTTAGACTTTCTTCTTTGGAACATCCTTCGATATAGGACGTCTTCGAATATGACGAGCTGACACACAAACCGACGATTGAGGAAAAACACTGACGTCCGTCTTTTTCCCCGCGACTCCGTCGATGGACAACAATCAAGGTAGGGGTTTGAGCTTTGTTAGTTATTTCTCGTTCTTCCTTTCCCTTCGAGGATTAAGATTCAAAGTCGTATGCTATCACTCTAACATGGAGGGTGCGGGCCAAATGAACATGGCCCAACCCCTCTACCTTACTTTGTGGATTTTGACGCTAATCGCAGAACGAGTTCGGGTTGAGCGATTTTTCGTCAAAGATGGTTGTGAATCAAAGGCGACATCCCGAGTAGTGCGCAGTAAATTACAAAACGAGAATTGGGCCACTAGAACTCGTCTGGTGACCCATAGAAGGTTTTCTAGTGGTAGGAAATAGAAAATGTCACTGGTGACTAAGGGAAGGGTGGCCGGAACTCCGGCCAGCCGCGTTGATGGCCGCTACAAAACCACACCGCCAGAGGAGTAGGTCGCAGCTGAAGGGCTGTGGCAGTGCAACAACGTCCAGCGCAAGGCCATCCATGGAGAAAACTGGAGCCTCATGAAACCGGGTTGTCGGGAAAGGCATGGCGTAGCATGCACTGTGTGATGGATCAAAGGGGTCGTGGCCTTGGCCATAGCGATGGAGTATGGGTGGCCGGATCTGCCAGCCGCCGGAGGAGATGTGACGCAAACCGCGCCGCACGGGAGACGGCTAGCCAAGAAGAGCAGGACCCACCTCTTGGGTCCCACATGACACAGTTGGCTCCATGTGGCACTGAATCTGAACCACCCTAATGGCTAATCAATTTGGGACCCCAGGGGCGTGGCCTCCCCCCTGGACGCAGCTTGGGCAGACCCCATCGGGATCGCCAGCTGCGCGCTTCAAGCGGGCCGCCCCCACGGGCCAGGCCGCCACTGCGAGTCGGGTCAGACCCAAAGACCAGGTACGACCCCATTCCGGACCCATGTCGGGCTGGGTCGGTCCGACTGGGATGGACCAGACCTCGACCTGCTTTGACTTGTTTCCGCTCTTTTGCCCATAACTTGAGCTACGAGCATCTGATTGACGGACCGTCTGCAGTGAATAAAACCATAGAGGGAGATAGTATTTTTTATACCCCTCCTAATTTTTGGACGAAGTTGGGGTATGTCTGGGATGGATTGAACATAAATCCTACAGGGCCCTCGGCACGAAAATGCCAATAACACTAAGACCGGGCATCTGATTGACATACTGTCTATCACATTGGATTTCTTATGGGAAGACAGATCTTTTGGATACATAAACTTAGGACTTCGTGGAAGTTGATTTATAGACACTTTTCTTGATAAGCAGACCCTCCCAGAATCAAGTGGGCTTGTGCGGAACCCTGTGGTTGGCTGTATTGTGATAAAGGGATCCTACGTGGGTTCGACAGGACTGACTACTATTCTAGAATCCTACATGGGTTCAATATCTTGGACTACTGTTTCAACAGCCTACATGGGTTCGACAGCTCCGACTACTGTTCCAAGATCCTATGTGGATTAGACAGCTCTGATTACTATTCCAGGATCCTATGTGGGTTCGACAGCTTTGATTATAGTATCAGGTTCTTATGTGGGTTTTACAGAGTAGATAATTCATTGGATACATCTAATCATCTATATCTCTCTTCATAAGTTGTATACTTGTCTGTGCTGGGACTTGAATCTGTGTTGTTATCAATGAGATATTTTTCTTCCTTCGTGGAACGGGATATGATTGGGCTCAAGAGTTAGAGGCTGTTTCTATTTGATTTATTGGTTATATGTATGGGGATATACCAAAGTAGGGTTGGATGATACTTTGTCATTTTATTCCTACTACTGTGGTTTACCCTTAGTGGGTTTTGGGAGACCATCGAGGGTCTCAGGATACCTACTGAGTATCATTATACTCACCCTTGTATGGGATTCTCCCACACCTTTTTGTGTCCTGTGCCGACGACAGACACTACTAATCGAGGATGAGAGAGACGGACGGGAGGCTACTCAGAATCGGCCTTAGACGGGACATACATCAGGGATGGCTTGATCGAGATCTGTACCTACCCTTCAGGTGGGATTTCCCGGCGGATGATGCATATATTATTTTTCCTTTTTCCTAAACTTGTACTTTAGTTGGGTTTGTATACTGGCCCATTTACTTTCAGCACTCTTTACATTATTAGTACTGTTGTTTATCTCTGGTTGTGTACAGTTTGTGAGATTTGAAGGTTTAAAGGCAATGTTTTCCCTTTTCTCTAGGATATGCCTTTTTGGTGTCAGTCGCTAGCCCTTGGCCTAAGGTAGTCATTCTTGGGGTAGTCACGACACGGGACCGCAGACGGGTCTTGACAAAGAGGATTTATGAAACTAAATTTTAAATATGTCTGACTTTTTAATTTTTTTGGAAGGAATCATCTTATTGTTCTCCATTAAAGGAAAATTTGTTTTTTTTTCGAAGACAATTTAAAATAAATATGGTATAATCATGTATGGAATATATAGAATATCCTACCATTATAAAAATTATTTTCAAAATATTTTTTGAATTACTAGTTTAAATAATATATATTCTCTACATAAAAATCATAATTTCCACAATAATGTTTATATGATATTTTTATTATATTTAAAATCATTAAAAACATCCCTTTATTATAAAAATACACCATAGGGGATATGTTATATTTTTACCGTCTTTATTTTCTATATGAAATTTTTATGATCATTTTGTGGAAGAAATGTACTAACATTTACATTCACGATTACTAATATTCATTTGAAATATTCACATTCTCATGGTCATTGTATATTTAATTGAACCTACCTTTAAATGTTATTTAAAATTGATATTGTTAATAATTAAACATTAGGCTATTTCAATATATGGTTTTATACATTAAAAGGTATTTATTTATCAAGGGAATTATTAATTTATATGTATTTCTTACTCAATAATTATATTTGATTATAAGGAATATTGTTCATGAATTAAATCTCTTAATCAATATATGACTAATTTATTGGACATAAAGTGATGGAAGGAGAGGAAATTATATTTCCCATAAATTCATTGATAGTTTCATGAGGTTAATTATATATAATTTGTTAAATGGGGTTTTTCGCATATTTTTAACCTATGTTGGGAACAATTTTAAAAGATGAGGTATCATGATGCTATAGATCAAGAAATGAAATAAGTAATAATTTACTTCATTAGGTGTAAAATTATAATTATTTATTATATTTTCATGATTATATAATATACAGATTCATTTAATTCTCAATTATTAATTAAATTGAATGTAATTTTAGATATTTACAATCCCATATTGATTATGCCTTTTCTATTCATTACATTGTTGTTATTGATTAAATACAATTTTTGTTTAGTTTTTTACCCTTAAACATTGATTATTCCATATATTTTCATCATATTCTGGTTATTCATAATATGAAATTTTTCTTCAGTTTTTTCAATTTCCTCGTCGATTATTTCTTATCTATTTGTGATATTCATGTTTCGATTAAATATAATGTATGTTCAATTATTTTCCAAACTATATATATATATATTATAACTTATCTGTTCATAATTATAATTCAATTAGTTAAATGGAATGTGAGTTTATATATTTACATTTCCATGTTGATTAAGAATATTGATTGGTGATAGTTTACACTCAATATAACACTAAATGAGTACTTGAGACCACAATTTTTTTGTTTACTTTCCTAGGAATCAAGGAAGTGTAATAATAATGATATATAAGGATATTATAGAAGAAATAATGATATTTTAAAAAATCATGTTGTAATTAATATATTCAAATGTAATATTGGAATTATATTTGCATCTAGTATACAAAAACTACTAATCATTTCAGTCCTTCAAGATGTGATCATCGGTATTTTATGCCAATTGTGTAATTTCAAAACCAAATACAATGAAAAATATCTTATTTTACATAGATATTAAATTTTAATAGATTAATATTGATTAAATAACATTAAAAACCTATGTTATGATCATATGGGTTTAGTGTCATTGGAAACCATGAGACAAAACAACTTGTCCATAAAAATTATACATCGTCTCTCACTTATTCAATAATATCTAGAACCCTTTTTGACATTTCATACTTAATACAACACTTAATATAATAGAGAAAATAAACATAGGGATAGGGTGACATTATATGATATGTATGGTTAAATAAGGGATCTATCATAACATAAGAATAAGGGAACAATAACACATACGTAACATTTGAAAATTAAACCCGGCAAATCAAGGTTCATAATCTTGAGTCATATTCTAAATCATATAAGTTTATAAGACATGAATCATAACATAATCTAAAATATATGCCATAAGAGTATAAATTTACATAAAATATTAAATTGTGTCATATAAATGAAATTATAACATTGTTAACAAGTATAAATACAAACATGTTCACTCATCATGACATAAGTACCTTGAATAAACAACTGGACATGAATTCCATGTCATCAAATAAACATATGATCATTAAAAATAGGGTCATGCCTAAAATTATATACATTAAATATAGTTCTACACATAAAATTATGGATTGAAAAACCAGGTCCACACATAGAATTGTGAACATGAAATAAGGATCCAATATAATATATTTATCTCAATATTTATCCATATAAACTCAATAAATTATAAGAATATATAGGTCCCAACCATAACATAACTAAAACCATTAATATTGAATAAATAAAAATATATGTAATTAATTATATTTTAACTAATATAAATAAATGTTTTCTATAAAAAAATATTCACAACAAAACTCATGTAATGGAAGATGGATTCCTAAACATCAACAAATATAATATACAAAATAACCATAAAATAATTATTATACTATAGTATATTTATAATCCTGGTAATCAGTAATTATCAACAAATAATTTTAACAATGGTGGAAAAAATTATTCTTTCAAAGGATCACTTGAAATAAATAATGTAGAAAATAACTATTCTATTTTAAAAACATTGTTTTCGAATGCCACACAATTACAGTGGAAAAAAATTTAATTGAAAAAAAACAACCAATATTGTAAGGGATGTTTATTGAATTACGGAATCATGATAGATGTAAAATCCTCTCATTATGTTTCAGTTAAAAAACATTCCAAATATAGTTATTCAGAATATTCATAAAGGACACCTCTTATAAAATGATAAAACGAATCATTTCAAATTAATTTGTAAAAAGTAAAACATGAGTAAAAAATACAATAAATAGTCCCAATTAAATATTTATGAAATTGGAACCAATTTTAGATAATCATGATCATGGAAGAAAAAGTGTGTTTTAGGGGAAAAATGAACAAGTAAATTTTTAAATGAAAATACATTATAAATATCAGATAATTGGAGTGAGACTTAATAAAATTAATCAATTATGACAAGTCACTATAAATCCAAAAAAAGTGGAAATACATCATAATATAATAAAAATTAATACCACACATTATCATAGAACCACATAATCAATGAAGTATAAGGTTAACCGAACTAATGGAAATTGGATTAATAATTCCCTTACCATCTTGTAATAAGTTGGATTATATGCCATATACAAGTAATATTTAACTAATAAAACATATTATAACATTTTGATAATCATATTCATGATATTATATATAAAATTTTATTAAATACTCTACACAAATGAGAAAATTGGTGAATAATGCATAAATATTATAGAGAAAAAAATGAGACGAGAAACCCATACCTCACCATTCCATTTAATTTCGATTACATTAGCCTAATATGGAGTGTCACCTACTTCAAGGTTCCCTTAAAGTCCTTGGAATTTTCCATTTGGTAACAAATACTACACCTAGACATGGGGAGAGTGGGAAGGTGAGGGTTTGGAACATATTTGAGGATCTTCATGGCTAGTGAGGAGAAAGGTGGTGGTGAGCAGTGGTATTCATACCTAATGAGGGTTGTGGTTAAGTGATTAAGTAATGTTTATTTTACAAATAAATAAAACCACATATTTGTGGAATTAATCCCAAATATTAAATTGACAAATAATGTTTTAAATTCTAGTAAGGGATTATAAACGCATAAAAGAACCATTCAATTGTGTTGTTTTGAGGTTCTTAAAAATTTTACTTTTTACCTTTAACATGATTCATTATTTTACCTTTACTCTGGTTAATATTTAATTTTCGATGATAAATTTCTATAACTAAAATTGATAATTTTGTCACAAAAAATGTTGGACCTTCAGATTCTACATATAGAATATATTTTACCTAATTCATCTCACATAATTTTAAAATATTTATTAATAACACAGCCCATATATGTGATAAAAAATATAGTGTTCATGGGGTGTATTATTCATGAAAAATATAGTTTTGAATTAACAATACGAATAATAATTAACATTGTATTAAAATAAAATAATTTTTAGTGATATATAATCTATAAATTTCTTTTAAAACATTCCCAATTAGGTACTACTTTTTCTAATTAATAATAAGATACATTATGTACATTAAAACATTTTCCATAAAAATCCAGTTTTAAAAAACAAAAAATAACGTATTCTAAAATACAATATAATATTGATTCAAAATTAATTCAATCGGTGAAATATAACTAACTAATACTTATTTTACATGATATAATATTAAAAAATTAATGGGACCTTAAAATTTATTAATTTATTGAAAATAAATTCCATTTTTACATTAATCAGTATTTTTCCTTATTCGCTAGAAAATATTTTATTTTATAAGACTCTTAAAAATTCAACATATTATATTTTTTCCATTTTAATCCAAATATGACTTAAATATTACATAATATAATTTCTAAATGTTTAAAAAAAATTATATTTATGTTGTTATTGATATCAATGAAAATATATTTTTGAAGAAAACAAGTATTTGGAGAACAAAATGTCATATATAAAAATAACATTTTTATTTACTAATAAAAAATTAATATATTAATAAGGAGTTAATATACTTTATATTTAAAATTTTGGTTAAATTTTTTTACTTCCAACAACATAACATTTAGTTTTAAATGGACATTTTGAAATAAAAAAAAATAGTGTTTGTTTATTCTCGGTGTTATGTGTAATGTAAACAATCAAGGAAATTAATTTTATTTAAAAAATTTCTTACCAATATATCATTAGGTGATTCATTCTAAGATACTTTAAATGAATTTATAATTCAAAATTCATCACTCTAATACAAATATATTAGTATACCTCAACCTCATTACATCCTTAATTTCTCACACAACATCATCAAATTGGTGGTTTTCCACAAAACTGATACTATGGGTGTGGAATTATTTCAAAGAACAATATCCTTATGATCGATAATATATTAAATATTAATTTAATAAATATCAATATCTCTATATATAACCTCTGGTTTTAGTATATGTAATGAAATAGGAATGTAATTACATGCGATATACATGGAATACATCATGAACCTGTGATAGACTTGATGGAAGGGAAAACTGGTTAGTTACCCTCCTGAAATGATCAAGAACATCTAAAAAGTTATCTAAAATAAATTAAAAATTTCAATTTGAATATGTTGGGTGGATATTTTTAAATTCCTTAGTGGGAAACTAACATCATTAAATGGGTCAATAAAACGTCCTCTTAAAAGAGGGAAATTAAGAGGCACAGTTCACCATATAACAACGACTCTGGTCAGGATATTTTTTGTTATAATAGAAGTATAACAATAAAGTTTTCATTGATATTTATATATAAGAATTTAATTAACTTTTTAATGGAAATAAAACTATTGACCTAAAAGGTTTGAAAAATATTTCTCTTATCATAAAAAATGAAGAAAATAATAATGAATTTTATTTCAAAAAAATTTCAGAAGATATAATTACTTGATTTCAATTCATAAGTACAATATTACGATTTTGTTTCTCCTTTATCAATTTATTATTAATTAATTAGTCAATTATATTATTTTGAAATTATAATGCCTGTAGAAATTTTGTATCACAAGTTCCATAATTGTATGACATGTTACCCCATATATCTCTGATTATCTTTACAATATGGTTATAATTGATTTTCCAAAAAATTAAAAATTCTTCATATGGTTATGTAAAACAATAATATCATAAATATTTTCCATAATTAAGCGCAAATAATTCCATAAATTATTTCCCATATGAACCTTCTACATTATTGAAATTTCGAACATTTGAAAAATGGTCACAAAAGTTTCAAAATCAACATAACATTAATCCCCTAAAAATTGTGTACCTCTTTTTTGTCACACAGAAATCATGTGGATTTCATTATCATGTATTCTTTTAAAACATGTTTGTATCCTAAATTACCATTAAACTATAGTGAAAAATTCTTTCATTAAAATATTATCTTTATACCCATACCATAAATCCAAAAGTTCTATAAACTCAATTCATTGACCAACTTGTCCTCATATTTCTAATCAGTCCCATGGTTTTAAATACTAGACAATTTATTTTATCACAACAAAACATGTCTTAATCAAACTATTTTTCCATAATCATTATCATATAAAGGGTTATCATTTCCATAATAATTTTTTCACAAAAAATAAAACCATACCACCTCAATGAATTTTCTTTGTTACTAGTACCATTTAATATATACCTTCAAATACAATAGAAAAAATACATGTTAATAATCCTATTATGTTTCAACATTCCAAAATACTATAACATTTATTATAAAGAATTATTTTTAAATACCAAAAATAACAACTCAATATGTCCAATTCATTTATAAGGCATTAATAATACTTTTTAATTTTATTCTGTAACACATATTTCATCTCATATGTCATTCAATGTCTCTTCATCATCAAAAAATGTAACCATTACTTATACAACATTGTTTATTATAATTCTTGATATTTCTCTTTGGGAATTTATTTTCATAATTCCCACACATTCCGCAATTAATGTATTAATTAATTGATTATACCATAGGGATACCAATATTTCCATCCACTACATTAACCAGCCTTTCCCTTTTTTTTGTTTCAAGTAACATGATTTATGTCCTTTTCACCATCAAAAATATCTTCTAGTTCATTACCGACATTATCCTTGATTTCACTTACCACATGATTTACTTGAGTAAAGTTAAACATTATTTCCTATGTGGTCACCATGAATCTCAATAATTATATTTTTATATGGGTCAAATAACTCACCAAATTTATGATTATTGGTCATATTATTAGAATTATGATTAGGTATTACAACATGGGATTTACTTTAGACTCCAATTTCATTTTTTTCTAATGATAAAGATCGTTTCATTTTCTTTCACATTATAAATTACCATGAATTTTCCTGGTTCTATGCATTTATCTAAAATAAAAAAAATAACCGAATATAAAACATTAATAGTACATATATGAGTATATAATCAATGTAAATTTCATATAAACTTTCAATCATTGAAACCGTAGATATAATCCTATTTTATCAATGATCATTACCAAAAATGTAGGATTATATTATCGGAATTTCTATTAGGGTGCTTAATAATATTTTATCAAGATAGTTCTCAAAGGATAAAAAACTTTTTCATTAATACCATCTATAATTACTCTCACTTATCATGTATATATATTTTTGTGTGGGTATGTTACAACTAACTAGATTAATATTCAATACATAACATAACAAAATAATTTCCAGACCATAAGGGTTTAGTGTCTTTGTAATCATGAGGACCAAAACTATTGGATCAAAATACCTCTACATAATCTCATTCTTATTCCTTCATTACTAGAATTTTTTTTGAATTGTCATACATAATAACATCATTAATATCAATGGTAAAATAAACATATAAAAATTGTGATCTCTAATTCTCAGTAAGGGTAAAAATAGAGATATCAATCATATGATATGCATAAGGGCCTATGAACATGTACATAACACTTAAAAATTATTCCCTACAAATTATGTATCTTAATATTGAGTCATAGAACAAATCATAGAAGTTCATAAGAAATTAATAATACAATAATTGACCAAAAAATTTATAGGAAAATATAATTGACATGAAACAATAAATTTCTGCATAAATATAAAGTTATAACATTATGAACATGTATAAATAGATTTATGTACACTCATTATGTTAAGGATATGAAACCATACCCTTTCATTAACTTGTGGAAATGATGTCTTGGTTCAGGCAATAATATATTGACATGAAATCAAGGTTCATGCATAAACATTTGGAGATGAAATCATGGTTTACAAATAAAATTATGGACATCAAAACCAGGTCTATACAAAGAATTATGAACATGATATTAGGTTAATGGATAAAATATTTACCTCATCAGTTATCTATATTTATATAATGCATTGGTGGAAGATATAGATCCCACTAATCACATAATAAAAACAATAAATACTTATTTTGAAAAGAACATATTTCATTAAGTATATTTGAACCCATTTAAATAAAATAGTTTCTTAAACATATCATCATTACATAAATGAGTTAAAGTAATTTGGATTAATAGCTATCATTAAATCATAAACATAAACCAACCCAAAAAATAATAATAATAGTATCATTGAATCATAACCCCAAAAAAGAATAAATAACATCAAATAATTTTATATGAGATGGAAAAAATATTCTTATGAAGGATCACATGAAATAATTTTTGGGGAAAATATCCTTTATTTTTTGAATGATTTTTTTAAAATGGTGCGCAGTTATAAAATAGAACATTTTATTTGAAAATAATATTATAATATTATAAATAATGGTTCATGAAAATAATGTGTTAGGATGGATGGAAAATCATAAGATGTTGTATAAGTTAAAAATTATTCCTTCAATATATTTTTGTAAAAGGAGTAATGAAACTAACTTTGAAAATTACACAAATAATCTATTAAATCCATTTATAAAATAATGAAACATGACTAAAAATGATTTTAATGAATCATAAGAGATTAGTGAAGATAATGATATAATTTTAGAAACAAATTTATACAAAATTAAATGTATTTTTTATAGTAAACTTTAAAAGGAAAATTATTTAAAGAAAATATCATTTAAATATCTTATCAAATGAAGTGAGATTTAATAAAGTTAGCTAATTATGTGTATTCTCTTTAAATCCACATAAAAAAATTGGAAGTACGAAAAATAAGGTAATCAAAATTAATCCCACTAATAATCATATAGATAAATAATAAATGATATATAATGATAACTAATGGGATGTAAATTTGGTAAATAATTCCCTTACAACTTTATAATCAGTCGAATCATATGCCCGATAAGAGTAATAATAATAAAATGAATCATTGAATAAAATTAATATAATGGGATTCATGATTTTATATATCAATGCAAAGTTTATGAACCAAAAAAATAAATAATTACTAAGAATATATATTATATAAGAAAAATGATATTATAAACCCTTATCTCACATTTACCTTTAGTTTTTCATAATTTAACCTCATCTCGAAAATCACATACAAGAAGGATCCCTTAAAGTCATTAGAATTGGTCTTTTTGTGAGACCATTAACACATGTACATGGGGAGAGTTATATAGAGAGGGTTTGTTACCTAATTTTGGGTCTCCATGTATTGTAAACTTAAATTCTATTATGAGGAGTGGAATTTATTCCTAAGGAGGGGTGGATTTAAGTTATTAAATAATGATTATTTTATTTTTAAATCCAGCCACATTTGGGTGAAATTACATAAATAGAATTAGATAGTTAAATTATATTGAAACAGTTTTTTTGTTGATAAACACATAAAAACCCAATTAATGTTTTTATAAATAATTACATCATATACCTCTAAACGCTAAACTGCTTCATTATTTTATATATACTAGGTTAAAAAAAATTTACACTAGTAAATGTTTTATGCATAAAAATTAAAATGAACATGAAAAAAAATTTGAAAATTCAGATTAAAAATATAAAATTTATGTTACTAAATTCAATTTACATTATTTATAAAATTATAATTAAAACAAAACCCTAAGATTTGATGAAAAAGTGTATTTTTAAGAAGTATATTTTTTATGAAACATGTTATTTTATTTTACCACTTTGACTAATTGTTATAATTTTTTAAAATAAATTATTATTTAATGATATATAATCTTATAAATTTCATTTAAAACATTCCCTATTATAGATTATTTTATTTAATTAAGATGTAGACACATTATGTACATTAAAATAGTTTTAAAAAAAATTAAAAACATATTCTAAAATAAAATGAAAAGTTATTTTAAAAGAATTTAAGTTAATGAAATATATCTAAACAATAATTATGTTATATGAAATAATTTAAAAAACATAATAAGGAATTTAAATTGATTTATTTATTTATCTTTAATGTTTTTATACAAAAACCAGTATCATTCAATATTCACTAAAAATTATTATTCACATAAGATTCTCCAAAAGTCATACTATGATAATTTTGACGTAATGAATCAAAAAATAAGTAAATTTTATCAAATAAATATTCTAAGAGTTTCAAAATAAATTATATTTACTTTATCTTAGAAACAAATAAAAATTTGTTTATGAAGAATACATTTATTTTTAGAACAAAATTATATTACTTAAAATTATGTGTTTATTTCCTAAGAATAAATTAATAAACTAAAAATGAATAGAAAAATTAAATATTTCAAATTTTTGTTAATAATATTAATTCCCATAAATTATACAGCTGTGTTATAATGCTTCTGTTATAAGAGTAATCATGTAGAGTTCATTGAAGCTCAATGTTGCGTCTAACAGATGCTATCAAAGAGAAAAAATTTAAAATAAAAGAAACATAATAAAAAATCGTGGCATATTACACCTGATTTAGGCTACTGGGGATGGATTAATGTAGTATTTGTAAGTGTATAATAACATCAATAAATTTTTTAAGGTTGATTTTATGTTTTTTCCCTATAAATAAAAACATTTATAGATAATAAAATTTGACGTGGTTCAAGAATTTGTGTACATTAGTGTAACAAATCTAAAAAAAGTGCATCAGAATTTCAAATATCATTATCTACTACACAAAAAAGGGCCATATTTCGAACTAGTTTTAGCACATCCTGGGGATACGACATGGATAGAAAACAGTTTTTTATTAACCATTTTGTAGTATCTAAATAGATGCTGATAATTAACAACCAATGATTAACCAAATGAGTATTCTATTGAAAATATAGTTTATTGATTTATAATTGATATAAATGGATATATTATTTTCTTACTAAGATTATTATTTCTCACATCTTGTTTTTTTATTTTAGTCTGTAGGTTAAACCTGAATGAATCCTGTTAATAATTAACATGATGAATAATGTGATTACTATGAGCTTCAAAATTATATGATTACTAGATGGAGAAATATTTTGATTTTTCCTAACTAGTTATCCTGAAAAACTATTATAATCCTTTACATAAACCAACTCTCAAACATAACAAATAAGAGAATGATGAAGTTCACTGAAACCTTGAGTGATTGGTAAATAGATGAAATAAGGATCTATTTGATTCATTTCAGAAATATAGAAATATATGTTTATGAAATTTCATTAAATGTAATGGAAAATGTTTTTTATAGAAATAATGTTAAAAATTCAATGAATTTATGAGTAAAAACAAAGAGTATGATTGAAGGAAATAAACTTCAACACATGGATCTATCTATAGTTAATTATATTAACTGTAGGGAACATATCATTATTAAAATTAATGAAATATTTTAATTATTATCCCCTTAATAATGGAAATAATTATGTTTAATAAAAATGGTTAACATATTTTTATATTTTGATTGAAGAACAATGTTGTAGTATTTTTTCTTACTAGTGGAATTTTGGTTATAATTATCCTAAAACATCTAAGGATTATATTAATTTTTGATTCATATATCTCATCATGTTTGATTAAATTAATATTTATGGATCTAAACATAGGCTTATGAGTTTATAATTGATCATAATATCATATTATTAAAACCAACTTTTTATATGATTGGATTCTACCATGATTAATGATATTTTGGAAAAAATTTATGTACATAAAACCCATTACATTCATAAATGTTTTAGTTCAAGGAAGTATTTGAGGAAGAATGGATTTATATATTTTTGGAATAAGATTAAATATATTCGTAACCTTTTAGGTTAATATTATCTTTGACATTGTTGTAATTTTGGGTCACCGTGATTTGTGAACATTATAGTAATTAAATAAATATGGTTTTTGGAAAATGGACGATCGCATGCTTAGTAAAAACTCATAAAATTCAAAAATGTTAGAGGGATTGAACTCATAACCGATGGATGACAAGGTTTTAATTCGTTGCATTGGCCTTTTGATTTTTTGGTTACTATATAATTTTTTTACTTAAATGATTTTGGGGAAAAATATTACGGATGGACCGATGGTTTTACTATTGAGGATTTGCCATTGTGGTTTGATATTGGGAAACTATTGAAAACCATTTTACATTTCAGAATTACTAATAGAACGATAGAAAAACTCTAAAATATTTGTTCAATATTAAAATACATTAAAGGTTAATTCTTGAAATTCAGAAATAATAATATAAATTATAATATTCATTTTATTTAGAAAGTGATGATGTTGAAATTTATCAAATCAGAACCAATTAATGAAATTATTGTTATGAAATAGAAAGAGATCAAGTAAGAATATTTCCAGATATTCATATATTTAACATTAATTCATCATCTTTGGGAAATATTATCTGGAAAAAAACATTTTTTCATATTACCATTATATTTTATGAATCAAATAGTCTCTTAAATCATTATATATTTAGGGGTTTGAGGTCCTAAACATTTCGATAATCATTTATAACCGTATTATCGATGAGATCTATCACTATCTATACTTATATATGATTACCATCCATGCTAATATATTCACATGCCACAAATCTTATCCTATGTGGAAACCTACTAACTTTAAATTTCATAGGTCTTCATTCATACCATTCTATCTTATTAGAAAAATTATGACCCTTTTTTTGTTATTGTTTTTCAAAAAAGAATTATCATATTTTAATCCCTTGACCATCTATACAAAAGATTAAATTACAGGGTATAAAATTATTGACTGTGGGGAGAATTTACACCCTAATATTTTGAAATTAGAAGGTTGGATTCGATAAAATTTGTGACATGAAGAATAGATCTTAAACAACTCCTACAATATATTTCTTCAAATTTAATTTCATCAAAAACTGTAGAAATGTTCTACCCCTAACTAATAAGAACAATAATATACTATAATTTTATAAAACAAGCTATAAATTTTTATTTTTGAAAATTAGTAAATAAATAATTAAAAATATGGTTAACTATTTATGATAAGTAAAATAAGAATCATTTATAATAAAAAGATAAATATTTTGTAGGAAAACATTTAAAAAAAATTGTATTAGTTGTGAATTTTTTACATATATTAAAATTATATTTTACCTATTTTAGAAAATTCTTCTTAAATATTTAACATCAATTTTAAATTCGAATATAAAATTTATCTTCGGTTATTATTTAATATTTTTCTCGAAGGATTTATTTTTTGATGAATAGAAAACATTTTGATTTTTATTCAAAACCAATTTCTCGTTTTAATAATATAAAATGACAAATTATTTTTTTAATTTGTTTTAAAGTGTAATTAGTTCAATTATATAAATGTTTTAGTATTTTAAGTCATTTTAATCATTTTAATATAATTATTTATCAAATGTTTATATTATATTCAGAATTTTCTTTTGGGAAACCCTTAATTTCATTACATCTATGGGTGTAATTTTTAATTATATTAAACCACATCTACTAATTAAATTTTAAAAGATAGATTCCATATTTTTTATCATAATAAATTATATTATCTAACAATTTTATCTTAATTTTAGACAATTGAGAAAACTAAAATAAGTAAAAAATAATTATCGTGGTTACGGTAAAAACTGATTTACCAGGGTGATAGACTAAAAATATAAATGTCTAATTGACCATCCAACTGGTCAAAATCCAATTTTATTGATATTTTTTTACATGAACACCTCAGAGGGTAATAAATAACCCATTTGTTAGCATTATGTCAAATTAAAAAAAATGTTGTAGTAGATTAATTTAAATAACACCATATATTTCACCTCTACCATGGTTAAAGGGCCATCGAATATCCACCCCTATTCAGATTTTCAAAGCTACATGGATATCAAAATATCTAAATAATTCTGATAAATAATCATCTAAAAATATCCATGATCTTCTAGTTTCATGATAATTTCAATATAAGATAGATTTTGGTGAAAACCTTAATATATTTTCTCAACAAGAGGTAATGTTCATAAATATGAGATTTTATTTTTTTTATTCTTCCAAATCCTTAAAATATTATAAAACCATGATCATATAATTACCTTTGTATATTAAATATACTAAGATGTTATAATGATAAATTCATAAATTATATCTGTATTTATTACAATCAAATGGGAAATGTAACATTCAATCATCTACAAATTAGACAACTGCTTTGAGAAATAATTTTATTTACATTCCATCATCACCATTCATGTCAAGATTTAATGATGGAATTAACACATGTTTTTTCTATTTTTAGTTTTTTTGTAGTGGAATGACCACTCATTGTGCATCCACATTCACTGATGGGAAGCATTGTACCCCATATTCCTTCTTTCCGATGTGGGGTGACATTCGTCATGTTTTCAGTGATGTCTACTCCATAATGAAAATCTGATGATGGGATGTTTGTCCCTACTTCCATGTATTCCTCATCCTTATTGTTCATCTAGTATTGGTATCCCTCATAGTTTAAGATGTTGTTTGTGAAACACACTCATGGGGTCAGATCTTCATGGACTCTGTTTAATTATTATTCATCTTTTTGGACACACAAGGCCATCTATCATGGGTAGAATCTTTCGACCAAGAGATTAGTCATGTAGGAAATTTGTTACATGTCTGGACACTAGAATATTAGTCACTTATAATCTTTCTCATAAGGGGGATTCACTATGGTGTAGAAACTAAAGGAATCACATGTCTATTGAGGGTTATCATATTCCAGAGGAAAGAAATCCATGGTTTTCCTTAGGAATACCATTGTTAATACGAGTTAGGCCGTGATTTTATCATGTATTAGGGTTAATTATAACAAAGTCATGTCTTTTGTGGTTTTCCTCAGGCCTCTCAAATTTAATATGAGATATGTTGAGAGTTAAACATCTTATAGAGATGGTTTTTCAAAAGTTATGTATCTTGAGGTTTTTTATAGGAATATCAAGAATAAAATGAGGTAGTCCATGAGTTTAACATCATTCAAATAATATATGAGGCTGATCAGGACACTTTTGATAGTGGATCAGATAGCTTTATCCCTAGGAGGGAGAAAATGGAAGGTTTACTAGATTGGTGCATCAGAACGCCTCATAAGAGTAGACCCGAGATGGTTCATCTTATAAAGAGAAGATGTCACACAATAAGGTTGTATGTCCCTAGGGGGATGCACCAATGTTTACTAGAGGGATTAGAAATTATGCCAAATGTGAGTAGAACCTTGGTGCTTAGTCCCATAAACAAATGGTTTCACACCATGAAGGCTGGTCAGGACACCATTGAGGGTGGATCAAAGAGGGATACCCAAATGAAGGGGACACATAGGTTTGAAATTGGTTATTATTGAACCTCATGAAGGCTTCCTATTCACCATGTTTGGAATAATGTGATCAAAATTCATGTAGTTCGAAAATTATGATGTGAGGCTTATGAACTGATAATTTTCTTCGTAAGAGGTTAACCATTGGTTGAACGATGAGTGGTATATGGATTCACATTAAGACTGTCTGGGTGTAGATTGGAGGAGTGATGATGTGGATGGGGCATGCATATTTGGTGGACCAGGTATGGCTAGGTTCATCGATAATGAAATGATCTCACCAGAAAAAGGGTGAGATGATGAAGCATGTGATAATGGCATATGCATAAGATATTCATGTGTGATGGAATGATCCCATCGGTATGTGGTGTCATGAGTAATAAACTGATGGATGTGAATGAATTGGGGGAAGTGTATGTAATATATGGGTTTTTTTATAGTGTTTTTATACTTAAAAATGATTTATACGTACATATTTTAGGAGATAGATATCAATGTCCCCAATTTTTGGTAGGCCATTCAGTTTAATGTCAAATGGTAAAGACTAGAGTGATCCCAAATGAATACGAAGGTTTCGGGCCTAAACATAATGGCAGATTCATATGTATATGAGTTTTATGGGAATTAATACCTATTTATTTTAGCATCCCATTAAATATAATGTCATATGGTATGGATGAGATTGAACCTAGGAGAATTTGATGGTTTCTGGATTGAACCTCATAGAGGTTTCCTATGTATCCCAGTTTATTGGGAATAAATGTACACATAGTTCTAATAGGGGTGTTTGGGATTACATCTGATGAAAAAACCCAAACATGTGTTGTGGGGATTATGCCTTTAAACTACCTCAGGTGGTCCTGAAGGAGATGTGTCCCTTACATGGGGTGGGACCCTCTTGAGATATAGTGGATTGAGGGAAAGACCAAGATAAATATGGGTTATGGTGGATGTAGATATCTAGGAGGAACACCCATAGGTGGAGGGTACCGAGGTTTACAAATGTTCAGATTTAAACCTAGGAAGGATTCCTACATAACCTCTTTAGAAGATTTAGATCAAAATACAAGTAGTTCGAATGTCTATGGGAATACGCATAACTAGATTACCATGGATGTGAATGTTGGGGCTTACATTAGTAGGGATTTTTAGAAGAAGTGATTAATGATCACTACTATCCTCTAGTCCTATGTGAGTCATTCTTAGTGAGAGAAATAAGGGGAGGAAATATACCAAATAGTCACATCATGAAAGATACATCATCGATGGCTAGTCTGTGGTTTATGTGTTGAAGCATCCCATGGGGAAAATTTTGGAAGAGAGGGATAGAGAGAGGGATGGGTTGTTGAGATTTCATAATGAACACCCCATCTGGTCTTTACATCTAGTAGAGTGAAGGAGGAGAGAGAGAGTTATACACCATCCAAGAAAGCCTATGGAATTACAACTGGATGGATGCCCATCCCTGCATGGAAGATTTCATTCCATGTGAGAAGTATCTAATTAAATTTGAAGAAGATATCACTCCCATAAAGATGAATGGGCATCAATAATTACCATGGTGGGGCACCCTGAGTGTATGGAACATGGTGAAACTATATTTAAACATCATGTGTGGAGAATGATAACCCTTGGTAGATTAATGACATATAGCTTGGATTACGAGGGATCTCTCTTCACCCATTACACTTACATAATTGATACCCACCCACACTTATGGAAGGGAAGAAACCATCAATGCCTGAAAGAATGAATTTTTTTAGTAGTCGGTAATAAGATCGATGTTAGTTTGGATATCCCATAAATCTTGATCAATTAGCATAACTATGCCAAAAATTAGAAGACATATATTCTTGACATGGATACCACATGAGGGGCCAGTAAGTCACTACATACAATCCTGGAGGGCTGCATGGAAGAACATATTATGATGTATGAGGGCCTCACTGAGAGGTGATTCTAAAAGCACATGAGATTATTGGAGGTCAAGGGAATCACGAAAAAAGAAGATTCTTGAAGCTGGGTGACCCTACCATGGCACGAATTCATGATGTCAGAGGGGAGTTCTTCATAAAGGCTTAATGCTCTATGAAGCATCAAGTACCCATGAGGGCCTTCCTCATCTAAAAATGTCATAAACTTTTACAGATGAAGTCCATACCATAGGCATGGGTAAATAGGAATGTGGGAATGTGAGTTTTTTTATATTCAAATACTATTGAAGATTCATTTTTCTATCATGTTATCATTTCATGGGGGGAATTCATGAAATAGGAGATACGTAAGTTAATGGTCGAGGTAGAAATTATTTTAAGGTGGTGTGAGCCACGTATTTATAAGAAAAGATTTTTTTAATTCATATAGGTGCACCATGAAGCAAACTTGATCTTCATGAAGAGGCATTAAGACATCATACATGCAAATAAATCCATAAACTATTCTTCCCAGAGGGCATGGGGTCGTCAGATTCATAGATGCTTTCATCAACTATTGTTTGTAGTAGAGAATGGGGCTCATCAGACTCCCATTGGGTTCTATCAATACCTTATTATTTTTTGAGAGCTAGTGGATTCATGAAAAAACATCACAAGATAGACCCCTTTGATGTTTTCTGGGATGTTGAGCAAAAATTTCATCTTAACCAGATTTCTCCTTCACTGTCCTATCTTGGGGAACATATTTCGACATCAACCCCCCCCCCCCAACAAAATGGGAGACGATGGTGATTGGAGGTTCATATTCTAAAGGTAAATCACTGAGTACATGGTGATATCAAAGTAGTTATGCCATGAAATGTGTATGATGCACTCTTGGGGAGGTTTCCGTGATTCTTAGGGGCGAGAGTGCTGCCATGAATGTTGGAAAAACTCTATGTATAAATATGTAGAAAGGGACCTATTTTCTATACATGATCTTTGTGAAATATTGTTTTTATGATATATTTTTGTGAATAATTCCACCCAATGAAAATTCCTCTACGAATTAGGTTCACAAAATATTGATTTAAAAATTCGATTCAGTGAACCAAGGTATCCTGGTATTTTTATTTAAAAAACACTCAACATCCTATGTCTTCATGAGTTGGTGATCCATGAATGATATTTTAGAAAGACCTTCTGGAAAAATATTTGAAGTTATACTAAATTCTTGATCTTAAGGCCGCCTAAGAAGCTTATCGGGACATCCTTGTGAATGATGCCTGAAGAGATTATATGATGAACAATATCATTACCAGGGAGTATGCCCAGACCCATTCATCCCACAAATCACTATTGTACTTTATATTAGTCGTGCTGAAGGACTACGCCCTGTATAGGAGGATGTCTTAATATGGATTCAGTGTAAAAAACAATGTCTTAATACCAAAGTTAAGATGGGACGAACCAACTTTGTGGTTCATAGGAACATAATTGTGATCACAATGGAACAGTGTTGCCAATAGCCATATATTGAAGGATCATTCAACTATTATATCAAACTGTCTCTATAACCATTCCAACAACACTAATGGGTGAGATTTTGATCCAGAGACCTCTCCACCACAATATCGTACAATCCTCAAGGTGGGTATAGGGAACCCAAAAAATAATGGACTAATGATTGGGACATGTGCTAGGGTAGAGAAATCATAGAGAAATAGGCCTAGGACTTTAGGTTGTACACATATTTTGTAGTTTTCAAAGAATATCTGAGGTGATTGGGCCTATATAAACTAGCATGGGAATCCCTATTACACATAAACAAGGTGAAAGATTTTTTTTTTCAGAGATGCTGATGTATTTTCATCAAGGACCAACACATTTCATGTTCATCATGAAGAGGTCGACATTATTCTCCTGGACATCCATCATATGTCATGGATTCCCATCAGGGGGATGATGTGTGAAATATTCCCCCTGGAGAAAAAGTATTGGAGGATATATAGAAGACTCCACATCTAGTGAATATTATTGTAGATCTAGTGATGGGTGCAGATATGTATAAGTGGATGACTAGGGATGTCAACATTATGTAGTGGTTCAGTCCTTCCCTAAACAATCATGTGGAGAGGCCCGCTAAGGGGGAGGAGGTTCCCATGAAACAAACCACACGGCCTCATACATACTCAAGAGGGTCTGAAAAATATAGGTAAGGTTACTAATGCAAGATGTTGGAGGATAGACAATGAAATATATGGGGTTACAACATCAACACTGATCATAAACCTATAGTTAGGTTGGATGGGTTCATATCATCACTCATTTATGGGTTGATTCATACTATGAGATATGCACTTGTGTGTATACGTCCGACATTGTGGATCACGGTGAAAATGCTAGTAATGGGGTAACAAATCAAACATGGGGTTTTGGAATTGGTGAATCCATGTAAGGTAATCTATCATATTAGTTATAGGAATAAGTCATTGTTTGTTTGTGGGCCACTCCACTTACTCTATGTATCGATGGAAGTATACATGGTGGGATATTAATAAACGAATTCTATCACCCCTCCTAAGAAGAATATTCGACCAGAAATTTTGAATCTTAGAATATGTATACCTTTCAAGATAAACATGATGATAGTGTCGAGGATGATATTGAGGGTAGACTAATTCAACATCCATTTTTTCAATTTCTAACTGGTGAATTCACTAATTATGGCATGGGATCCGAAGATGAGTGGTCATATCTGCTAAGGTTTTTAGGTGGAGTATTGGTGGCATGGATAGACTATGATTTGTTCTTTAAATCATAAATCCCACACTAGTTTGTGAGGTAGTTCCAATGTCTGTAATGGATGACCTTAATGTTATACCTAGAGGGACATCATGAATATCACCATTGTGTGATGATGTATCTCTAGGTCATGTTTATGAGGGAAGATGGAAATATTTGAAAAGATATGCCTCCATCACCCACTTCTTATGGGATAGTAAAGACATACAAAAAGAGATGATAGGTTTTCTACCTTCTTGAAATGATGAAATAGAGGACCTTCTAAGCCAACAAGGGAGTGGAACCTCTACCTTGAGGTTGGGTTTGAATGGTTACAATATATTGTCATTTATTCAGGGCATATGCACATCAATATTGATGGGTTAGAGTAGTATATCGAAAAGTTCAAAGGCTTGAACTAGCTCAAAGTTTAAAAAGGGAAGTAGTCACAAGACTACTAGTGATAGTCAGGAATACTCCTGATAAAGGGGAACCATCAAGATGGTTCCACAAACTACCTACCCAAGCTCTTGGGAAGCCATAGTGTTACGTAGATGTTTCAAATGATTTTTTATACCATAGGTCATGAGAATTTTGTGATTTGAACAAAAAATTTCTTTTTCCTTGGGAAATTTTGGATAACCTCAACATGTTCACAGTGGATCTTCTGTGAATTGGTTGTGCCAATGCATGTTTTCTTATCTCCAAAGAGGAGGGTCAATTGTACGTGATAAAGTAAAAGGATCTTGTACACTATTGCGACACTACTCACCTAATTATGGATCATGTGATTGTGTTTATAGATATGAAAACCTATCCACAATTTTCATTGGCTGAGCTAGTGAGGCCCTTTTTCCCTTTATAAATAATCATGTGAATATTGGGTTGATGATTATGAAAAAGGGAGAACTATTTTAGAAGGTCTTGTTGAAACCATAGAGGATACATCATTGGTAGGATATTCTAACACTCTAAATGTAAAATTTAAACCATTAAATTTTCATATTACCTCAGTCGAGATGATCTAGACTCCTTGAATTAAATCTACATGTGTACGAAGATCTTGTTCAAAGGCCCCATACTAATGCATAGGAATGAAATTCTATGGGCATAGAAGACCATGCCTTGGATCCCATTCATGTGTAAGAAGTGTCTACAAGTCTAATTAGAATCATGGAGGGAAGGGTGGAAATCGTGAATCCCCAATACATTCAATCGTATATGGGGTTACACGTCCCAACATTCTAATAATAACAACCCAAGAGCACTAGAAGACATCGATTAACCTCTACAAGATTCCACCCTCCCAGAGTCGTATATAAAATTTATTCAACTAAATTAACAAATATGACCCTTATATAAATAGTAATTGGAGTATTGAGTTCTATAAAAGTGATAATGGTTAGATTATCAAGGGCCACATTCCTCAAAGTGGTGTCGATTCATACAGAGCTATGTGTCTAGGCCATGAAGGTCGTGACTTCTGTTGAACAATAATTAATGATTGTGGGTGGATTCATTGGTTGTGCGGATTGGTACAACCATATTGAAGTTAGATAAAGTGATTAAGATTAATCTCATTATATGGTGCTCAGTAATTATGACACGATATCAGAGGTATATCTCACTGATGAATTCTGAGCTGCATTTCCAGTGTGTGAACCTACTGTTTTAGAAGAGTTGGAGGAGTCTAATTTTGATGCAGACTAGGAAAACCAGGCTACCCAATTATGGGGATGGAATTTGGTAATAAAAATCACAAAAAATAATCTTAAACCATAGTGGATAGTCCTTATATAATCACTACTCCACTGGTTACATGATATGTGTTCTATAGGGGCAGATGCATGAGAAATGTACATGCTCATTCAGGATGCCTTGCCGAAAAGGTATGAGAAAGAGGTCACCAATTATACATCTCCTGGAACCATGATATATATGTTAAAACTGGAAATATATGGGATGAATAAAAAGGGATATGTTTCCATGGAGGTAATATGGATAAATTCTCTTCCTCTACAACAACCCAATAAGAACTGGTAGCATGATTGAGAGTCCAGCTAACAGAAGCCCAAGAGCAGCTGAGACAGACTGGACATCAAGTGCATAATATTTTAACTATGCTTGAAAGAGTATTGACATTGTAGGAGGAGATTCATCTAGAATAAAATGAATATTAAATATATATTAGGTGTGGAAATCAGATCATGTAGGTGAAACTCTAATGGGAGGTTGAGTTGAAGTTCTCCATTGAAGTGGAAGATTCATAAGAGAATTTCTTTCCAATCCTATGAAATGTATTTTCAGTAAATTTGATATATATTCATGCATGAGAATGCTTTTTCATACTTTAATTATTTTATCTCAATCATTCTGTGAAACAACCAAAGACAAGTCCCAAAGCTAATGAGGGTAATTTCCATTGTGAGAAATAAGGTTTGATCGCCTAACCATTCTATTAATATTATATTGTCACATAATCCTTGAATACTCAGTTTATTTTATTATTTAATGAATAAATATAGAATTTGGGATCAAATAGGATATGGTTTGAGAAATGGTCTCTTAGAATAGCCAATTTTCTTCTCCTAATGTGCACATGTCCATTAACGGGATTACATTAAGGGTGTTAGAATCTATCCAAACAATGGGTTTAGAATTTTGAATCATGATACTGAGAATTTGGAACACAATGGGAGTGATGTCAAGAAATAAAATAACTGCTGAAAATTTTTTGAAAACAAATCATCCATATCACAGAGCCAGAAGTGGGAATGGACAAGAAAGGGTTGACCACAAACCATGTTCAAAATATGAGACCTGTCTTGAGTTATTGTTGAAAGTATTCAAGAACAATGGCCTAGGAAGGTAGGTGACCCAAAGTGGCATGGGACTAGGCCATTAGGGGATCCCTTAGAACCTGAATGAGTACATGGATCTATGTAAAGGGGAACAAAAAGAGTGGAAATAGAGTCATGTCATGTTTGAATGGTCTCTAATAATCTTTGGATTATGAAACCAGGGATTAAAATATACTAGTATAAGTATACTGCTCTAAACAATAGATCAAAACATTATCCCAAGGGGGCATCATCCCATATACCGAGCGATAGAAAAATATGTGAATGATGAGGTAGATGGCCAGCATCGAAGGAGAGGACCTCTCAGATGAGGTCCTAATATGATTTCTAGGATTAATTCATGCATTTAATGAAAATGAGAACGTGTTTTAACATAATACGGTGAGGATGTTAGATGGTATAGTTTTATACCATGTGATCAGTAGGTGCCAAAATATTTAACGTCATGTGACTGGGATGTTGCAAATTGTTTCGGGTCATACTTCCAGGACTCTGGAAATGCCTATACCTGGAATATTTTGGTGGAGTGGAGGAAATGAACCTGACATGAATGAGATAAAAGGGGATTGAGTATCACATAATCATCCAGAAATAGAAAAGGAATCATCATATGTGATATTATCATAGTAAAATATGTTGTGAAGGAGTTTAAATGAGGATCATTTCCACAACACATATCCTTGTGAAGCTCCCAGTTTAACATCATAAAGTTTGGACAATGGATCCCTCATGTGGCTCAATTATATGGGCATTCTCCCAAACAAAATTCTTAGGCCCACTTGATCTATGATCAGTATAGGAATCAATAAATTGTAAAGATATATTACTCTACATGTGGGAGAAAATATTATGGGTAACACCAATGATAAAATCTCATCATGAAACAAATATGTATAAATGTGGAAAATCGATAATTCCAAGGCTAGGGAGAACATATGACTGATGAGTAAGGGTTAGTTTTTTACACTATTTGAAACACAGGTATTGTAACCATACTATTAAAGAATGGAGACAAAAATTCCAAATGAACCATTAACCACATTCAAAACATTGGATTTGTTGTTTTCTTCCAATGATCCAATAGTGCATTGTCCCAGAATGATTAGTGAGTCAAAGAGGCATAAGAAAATTACCGTTAAAATGTCAATAAGGATTTTAAATATGATGAATATTCCAATCCAAGTAAGACTTGATGTGTGGGATGAACATATCAGATAGTGGGATTCAGTCCCAGTTGTACAAATATTTTAACTCCATACTGAATGAACCAAAGAAAATAGTTCAATTTCATGTTTCATGAACTACCATAAGTTGATGTTCCTTAGGGAATGGTCACATCATGTGGGAGGTTAAAACCAATGTTAATGAAGAAAAGGAGTCCCATGTTTTTAATAAAAACCCTATGTCAAATTGAATAATGTTTAAGGAAGAAATTCATTAATTGTTACTGATCCCAAAGGGGCAAAAAGTTTGATGAACTTGTTTTAGGACCTAAATAAAAAATGTATAGGATTCAATACGTAGATCATGAAGATGTAAATGAAGTTGTACGTAGTTCTAGAACACATTGTGGTGGGAGAACAAAAATAATTGAGACAATACTCTCTAATGAGGATGTTGAACAATCACACAATAAACAGGGTAAATCCTAAAAAAATTTACTGGAAGATCATAGTTTAATTTCGTGTGGATGATAAAGAAATATATTTTATGTTCATAGACTTTGGATTATAGATGGTTTCTTTAGTCTATGTGTATTATGCCATTATGAAATACCCGACATGAATGAGGCCGAGGAGGACCAACAACAAACCACATATCACAGATAAGACTTTCATTCTATTTAGCATCATGTTTCTCGAACTAGACTATAGTTTAAGTGGTTGACAGTTCTGTGGATTTGTTGCTGAGTCCAAAGAAAAAGTGCTAGATGTTTGTATATTTCTTGTGATGAATTAATTCAAGACATAGGTTCTTCCAAGATCCCATGTAGTTTAACATTTTGTGGTGAGGAATAATGTGATCTGACATTAATGGATTAAAATGATACAGTTAGGACCAAGGGTTGAACTCTGGTGTCACTACATATCCCGTTGGGGAGGAATCAATTCAGATGTAGTTCGTTGATGCCCTCATAGAATAGGTCTAACCTGTACACCAGGAGAGGGACCCTATATTATTTTTATATTTAGTTCTATTTGATTTTATAAAGGGGGTGTACAAGGATGGAAACTCCTAGTGTCAATATGTAACACATAAGTATTGTAATAAAGTTATACAAAGTTCTTACGTGTGGCATGGAAAATGACTAGTGTCATGGGTGATGGTCTCTAAGGTAAAAAAACTATGATGCAGTATTGTTATTCATCATGAGGATGGGAAAATGATGTCTTAGTTTAATGTCATATGATAGGACCGGTCTATTCATGTTAACATCATACAGTAAGGATTCTGGTTTCTATACAGTTTATCATTGGGTGTATAGGATTATCAACATCCCTATGGTTTAGAATTGTGTTAATTGTACTGTAGGGGATGAAAATTGTTTGATTTATAATTCTTGGACCCATTGCACAGAGTATAAATATGTTTCTCTTGGATGATAGGTTCTTAGTTTATGGTAATGGATTTTGGACCATAGGTATTGTGAATCTCCACAATTTGGGTACAAACCCAACAGAAAAATACTTAGCCCTTTTGAGACATGATTAGGGTGAGAAATAATAAATGGGGTTTTTTACAAATAACATGTTGAAGAGTTCAACAAGGGTAATGAAATGTCTGGTTGAGACTATCCCAATGGTACCGATAGTTCCATGAAAAATGGAAAGATGCATAGAGGGGAAACATGTGGGGTTCTAGAGTTCCTTTATAACATAGGGAGGATGGAAGGGAATAAATATAAACCACCAGGAACCAAATTATGGAAGGGTAATATGATGGTAAGGACAACTGTTGTACTTTTTTGAAATATAGATTTGATTGCTTCTCAACAAAAATTTGGTTTATTCAAATGTAGAATCAACTGTAGACCATTTTCAAAACATAAGATTCTTTATTTTCCACATAAAATATATGAGGGTATTCAACCATGACAAGAGGTGTGCTGAAGTGACATGATACCATCACCATTAGGGGGTATATCAATATTTTAATGATGTTGGAAACCTGAACCCAAGAGTAAATGTACGAAGATGGTTTAGGGAAGTGTCTGCATGGAAATCCACACAACAGGTCTCATCTCCTACTGCATTAGAGAACATCAGGGGTACGAACAAAATGAATTCAGAGTAGAATGGACTTGCATTGTAAATAGTGTATAGTTATATTTTAATGAATAAATGATCATTGTTTATGTTCTTTTGTTTGGACTATATGGATGAGATCTCCAATGTGTAAATGTTCTGTGTAGTGTCACTAAGCTACCTAACAAGAATGAGGACCAAGGATAACCACACCACATCAAACTTTTCGAATGAAAACCCCACACATAGTTTAAATTACTTGGTAATGGACTTGGGTTATTAGTTTAACTTAATGTTCCTTGGATGTAAAATCATTTTTTAAGGTCATTTATTTTGGATCGTATGGATATTGCTTCTATACTATGTGGGTAAATAACCCTATAAAAATCATATACTCAAGTGATCCATGATTAATGTGGGATACAATGAGAGAAGTTGATTTCTACGACACATGGAAGCTCACAAAAAGTGAATGAATAATTTAGGATAATGGTGTCCCAATGATGGTGACCAGTCTGCTCAAAGTGAAAAGGTGAATGGAGTGGTTACACCAAGGGTGTCAAAGTTATCCATTACATTAGGAGTTAGAAAGTGAGAATCATAGAACCTGATATCTGGGACATGATAACTGTTACATGATGATTCATGATAAATGATGACATTGTTTGAATCACAATATCTACATAATTTTACATGATATGGGAATAAAAAAATGGGGGTTGACCACTAACCATGTTCGAAACACGTGGAAAATTTGAAAATGCCCTTTCATTCCCTCTGGGGAATTGGCCTAGGAAAGTATGTGAGATATATGGTAAGGAAGAAATGCATTTATGGGTCCCTTCATATGTGAATGATGATAGATTTCAAAATAAAGGGACACAAGAATCATGGAAATGGAATGATAGAATGTCCATTAATAATCCTACATGCTAGATCCTACACCACAATGCATCAGTGTACATCAATAAGAAATATCAAATAGATGGATTCAATAACTTTATTAAGGATAGATACTTTGAGAAACATCTTGGATAAGGATCATTAGTAGACCAATGAAAAATTATGAAGATGATGTGTATGAGTAAAAATGAGGTCAATGGACTAGGGGATGGTCCGGAAGACAAAATGTAAAGGCATCAATATGTATCCCATTAGGAAGGTAACTAAGTTCCATGTAGTTATATAACTCCAATAAATTTATCATTATGTTGTGAGGATGTTATCTGTAACGGAGTTTATAAATATGTGGGAAGAACTTTGGTAGTGAATTTTAAGGAAGTTGTTTAGAGTGAATTCTCTAACCTGACATAAATGCAGACCATGGAGGACTCATACCACTCCACATGATCCTAATGATCTAATGTTCATATTTTAATGTCATAATTCTTAGAGGTGGTCCTCAAGTTTAAGGTCGTAGAGATTTCTAAATTTTGTACTTCTCTAAAAGATATACGAGGCATGTCCAGGTGACGCAATCGACGTGAATGAGGAATAAAGAGGCCTAGCACCATACTGTATATTCATTAGGGGACAATCATAAATATTAGAGTCATTATTCATGAACTTGGGATCCTAGTTTTTTTCATAGTTTTGGATGATTGAGGAGGCCAAATGGCCAAAATGATTGATGAACTTGTGTATGGACATCATGACAAAATTACTAGGCATTTTACTTATCCCATGAGAATTGGAATCAATCCATAGGTAGTTTTTGAGTTCTATGTATGTTAATTATCATGTGGTGAGAACACTAATTGTGATGTATTTTTTTATCGTGGGGAAACAATCGTGGGATAGGTATCCTAAATTTTATGTGTTTGGCATAGAAAAACACTATATGTGTATGAGGACTATGAAATACCATACCATTACACACACTCCCATGAGAGAACTCATGCTAAGTGACTAAAAGTATGAAATTATAGTTGTTCCCAAATACAAAATGTTTAGGCGATCCAACATATCCCATAAGATAGGAATCGAGCGATACATTGTTCTTGAAATATTGGAAGGTGATTGACCAGTGGTAAGGTTTATTCTCCCTCTTATGGGAACCCCATGGTAATGTGATGTTCTTTGTCATGTAGCTCGAATAATGATGTCATAGTTTAAGGTCATATGATTGGGATGTTACATGTAATATAATGTCATGAGGTACATAAGGGAGATGAAATGCAGTATACCAACATGCGACTAGGATGATGCAGAATAATTTAACATAGTGTTATATGGACATATGAATACAGTCTAAGGTACCATAGTCTCTTAGTTTAATGTCATACTATTTGGAATATGGTGTTCTACAATTTAGAATCCCGTAATTAAGAAAATGGTGCTGGGATGTTTTACATCCTATAGCTCGGAGAGAGAAGTAGTATAACATTATGCAGGATGGATGTTTAGTTCCTAGGAAATGTGCTTCTTGATGAAATTTATATTGGAAAGAGGACTGATATGATCACCATCCAAGGTAACCAATGAGTATGCACCACAATGATAGAAATTTTTTATGATATATGGTCCTACTCAATTGGGGTACATCTTTGGTGGCTTTATCATAGGTATCATTGGTGCTCAAAGGGCCAATACTATATCCCCTTATAGAAAGGAGTGTAGAAGATCTTCTGTGTTATATACTCTTGTTACGTTTTTACAGTGCCTCTCAATATTATAAAAGGCCGAGAGACTTTTTTAAGGGATTCTAATTTAGTTAGATAAACCTAAAATATATTTTCTAGCATGTGATTGTCATAGAAAGATATTGGGATTCATGGAAACTAAATCTCAATGGGATGAATAGACTTTGTTTCGTATACTAGGGAATGTGGACTCAATTATGTAGAATTCCGAGAAGTTTTATGATAGTCCTCGAGGGTGTGGGGACTTTCTAACACCAACATATCTAATTTTGGCACATTGTCTTCTAAAAAATAATATATACGGTCTAATTTAATTCCTTGACCAATCGAATGGTTTTCCATGAATGTGATAAGTATGATTAGACTAGATGTTTTAATGGAATACAATTTCTATAGCTTAATAGAATGGAAATTATCACCGATATAGTTGATAACTATATGAATGGTCCAAAATATATGGATGAGGTTAGGGATTACAAACTCAATGATAGAAATATACTTGAAGTACTAGAGAATAATTTCCTCAACGAACTTGAAAAAAAATCAATTTCGTTTAGAATGAACCTATAATGGAGTGTTATTTCTTATGAATATTGTCCCACAACATCGATCCCCCAGACAATAATGTGACTATATGACATGGTAACTTGGTTGGGTTTCAGTATTCAATGATCAAGGTTTTCATGGATATAACATGCATGGAATATCTTGGAGAAATTGATTAGGTCATGGACCATGGTGGTCAAATGTATCCTAACCTTTGAATTTGAATGGAGAACATCAACCCTACCTAATGATCTCTATAAGATCCAACATTCTCACCTTTCATTACCAAAATAATCTCATCTCCATGAAAACAATGGAGGATAATTCCATCAAACAAACCATTGTTGAAGATCTTCTAAAGGCTAGGACCACGCTATAGGGTGAAATGTAATGCATGAAAACAGATTTTCTCATGTTTGACACTATATGTTGGAATATTGTCATTCTAGAGGTACTCAATGAAAGAAGATGTCCAATAATAGTTATCATCTACTATGGTAGGGGGATATGGATGAACTAATGTGTGTGCAACAGCCGTAATGTGATATCTGCTGGTTTTCATCGTTATCCTGAGTGATGAGGATGAAGAACCTTCAATGTGCCACAGAGATTGTCAAGACCTTCTGGTTTGGCTCTATAAGAGATGAGGCTATGCAAGAAAAGTAATCATATCAACCATTCAATAACAATGGAATATTAGTGACCTCTGGCTAAGAAGGGAATTGGGCCCTCAGTTTGAGAGTGTGATCTATTAAGGGAACGAGCCCCAGATTCCTGATGACATGGTCATTGTAGGTCTTCATATTGATTTATTTAGAGTCTACATTAAAATGTGGTTGGGGAACTTCAATAATGATAAAAATCATGGGAAAAATGATGAGATCCTGATACTATACCTCATTATTGGTGTAGCATTTTGACAATATGAATGACTAAGGAAAGGTAGCATGTGTAGATTTTATAATGACAATACCCATTCCTACACTGTTGAGTTTGGGATCATTAATCCATATACCAGTTGGGATCCATGTGGAACCATATAAATTCATCTTCTATCATGGTATGAGTTGATCCATTGAGAGTATAGCCTTGTCTACAAAATAAATATCCAAGGAATTCTCTACAGGGGATGGATGAGAGGCACTAAAATATCCCATCACCTGACACTTGATATATTTCTAAAAAATAAACATAATGTATAACAATAAGTGGATAATTTATCATATAGAAGGATTTTCATTCCACATGTGGTTCATTGTTATATAAAATACTTAATCCACAAGGGACACTAGCTATATCTCGTGAGGCTACAGATAGTTCCAGAACTCTCGCACTTAAAAAAAATAGTGCAATGAAACTCTTCTCAATAGATTAATATATATACGTATTACTTAGTAGAATATAACATAGATAGTGTGGACTATTCTTCAACCTTTAATTATAATTATGGGTGAGTAGGTCACCGATGGATCATTCTTGCGTAGTAACATTACAAAATAATAGCTTCCGATAGATGGGTTTCTTCATAACTGGAGGCTACAAATAATACTTTTTGATATCCTCAAATGTGGTCTTGCCCTCTACATACCACTGAACGATGGTTAATTTATTCATGATCTATAAAAATTTATTACACTTTCACACCAAATTCATGATAAAACAATATATGGACACCATACGAACATGAAAACCTTAGAGCTCTCAAAGGTAGTTTAGAGGAGGCATCTGAATGATATCCATGATTATCTCCATGTCATTCTTGATGCCTCTATATCTAACAATGAAGATGAGAAACACCACAAAAGTAACCCCGAAAGTGAAATTCAAGTGGTTCATCTTCATGCGGTGGGAGCAGAATAAGCCGAATAGATTCTCATTATAACCCCATGATGTAGGTAAATTAACACATCATGGGAAACGATTTAATTTTTATACACACAGAGAGAGGGAGGAGTATAATGAATAATCTTCTTTTAAAATGATATCATACTAGTATATTAACCATACTAGAGTTTTCATGATATTTTTATAAGATAATTTTAGGATAGTATAAGAAAAAAAGGAAATGTGAAAAGAAATTGAATGAAAAGATAGAGAAATTACATCTTGAATATATCGTCTTTAAGAGCCTCTTTAAAGAAGAGTATTTGTAATTTTAATCATAAAATATATACTGGTCATGGGGTAGGTTCTAAGGAAGATCTTTGGGAAATATTTTGATAAGTCTGGTATCTTGAGAGGTGTGATGAAATGAGTTTGTTGTGGGTGGTATTTATAGTGGACGGGAAATGGGTTTTCTTAATACTATAATCATTAATTTATTATTTATCAGGAAGGCAAGAAATAGTGATGATTGAATGACCAAAAATAGTAATAAGTTTGTCTGAGTTTGATCCAATTAGGATTATATCAGCAAAGAATCATTCATGACTCTATAATTAATGTATTTATCTTATTTTGTAAATTATAGTATTTCACTATTCATCAAAAATTCAACTATTTCAGAAAATTATCAAAAATTCACCCTAACCATTTATTGACTTGGAAAATACAAAAAATAACTCAATTTTGTGAAAAAGAATTTCCAAATATGATTAATTTAATTTATAATTAAAAACATAATTTAATGAAAAAAAATTCACATTTCAAAAAATAAAATAGTTTTTATATTGATTTCAAAAATTATATAAGGTCTTATAAATTTATCATAAAACCAGAAGGCATATATTTTTCAATTTATGTACACATTTTAGTAAAATTATTATTATTTAATTATCTAATAAATTATAATTAATTAGATATTATATAATTATTTATTTATGACCTACCAAAAATACAAATACTATTACTATTGTAACGCCCCGACCCCAGCTACCCAGAGTCGGTGCATTACTTCGTAACATTGGCATGATCACAAAAGATCAAGTCTCGAAAGACCGATTAGTTTAGTAGCCTTGGAAACACTAGATACATTCATAAACGTTACATTACATCATAAAGTGAAAAACTAATAAAAAAGTCTTCATAGTCCACACTCATATCCCCTTCTGACTATCCCTGCAGGTCATTCATAAAATACTTCTTCACATCATGGAAAATATTAAAACATTGAAAGGGATGAGCTCAGATGCTCAGTAAGGATAACAATATTGCGGAAGCTTTCATAAATAAACATTAACATTTAAGGCAATGTACAACTAAAACAAAAGCCTTTTAAACATGAACATCAACATAACCTGGCAAAAGTAAAATGAGATAATGTCATTCACTTCTTCACATGGATATTCTACTGGTCGAATAATCACATGAAATATCAATAACCACTTTCATAATGAGGGAATGTATAATGCCAGACATTCTGAAACACTTTGTCAAGGCCTCGGCCAAGACATCTAAAATGATTAAGGCCTCGGCCAAAACCATAAATCAAATTGGGAAAGGGCCTCAGCCAATTCCACGTCTAGTTGTCTCATGAGACCTACCGATGCATCGAGGAGCTATAGCGGGCTCCACCCGTCACTTATTAAGTCCAATGCATTCCTCATATGAATAGGTTTAAACTTATCATAAACCATAACATAATCGTATCACATAAAACATGCATAAAGGAAACATAACATTTCCACATTTCAATCACAAGATATCAATACAACACATTGATATAGTAAAACTTCTTTCAAAACCATTTTCAACACCAAAATAAAATAATGTTAAAACTTTGTATTTATTTTTCATTAAAAAAAGTGATGGATTGTAAAGGAAGCCGAAACTCAAATAATGGTCACGGCGGCGGAGAAGTCATTGTCGCTGCATAAGTACGGAAAGAAAAACATTCCCTTTTGTCGTTTAGAAAAACGCTTCGTATAAAAAAGATTCCTTTTGAATAAATGTAAAATCCAAAGGGGTTTATACACCGTATAAAATAAAGTTGTGTATAAAACCAAATATGCCTCAATGAAAGGGGATTGAGACGAAGTCCTTAAAAAGATCATTTTTTTTATAAATTAGGTCTATTATGTGTATTCACTATAAGTACACAATAATAATGTAAAAATACAAGATAGGACATAATAATATCATGACATAATTTGAAAGTAGGAGATTAACCCAAAGAATGGAAGTTGGGTTATGAAATTCCCTTACCTCGTGTCTGAATTGACTCAACCGTTCTTTAACCTCCTGAATAATAAACTAGAGTTAATATATACCTTATTAATAACCATTTTCAATTTCATTATCCGTATTATATCACTTATTAAAATGATATGAACATTATGTAACTATTTAAGTTAATAACGGTCGTTTTGTCGATCTTTGGTACTTGAGTCAACAATAAGCTCCTTATAATTACAAGTTGTTTATGTGGTGAAATATCCATTATATCCAGAATTATATTCATGATTTAGATGTCATATATATCTTATATATCCAGTATATACATTCATTTATAATATTACGTAACATTTAGAGGTAATAAATGAAATGCACCGTTCATGGAGACGGTAAGCCGTACGTACGCATGAACGCTACTTTCATTTCAATTTCATATTTAATGGAACTAAAACATATTGATATAAATGTATAATATAATTCCAGTATAATATAGTGTATAATACCATTTACTCCATCCTTTATACATCCCACATATGTCATTAACGATTCAAATCACTTTGAGGGGGCGGTAGTCCGCACTTCCTAAAATGAAATTATCGCGTTTTACCCATAATGGAAATCATAAAGTATGCCATAAATGAGAAATACAGAAGCATAATTAAAACATAAACATATTATATATCATATATAAAAATAGTTACATCTTAATGGCCACCTTTGAAGGTGTTATATGAGTGTTGAACAATCATCGTTTCGTGAGGCAGAAATTAGCCATCCACAGAAACTGTATGTTCTTTAACCATTAGATGTAGGTGTGTGTAAGTGTAGCTCGAATACTTTTTATAACAACATCCTAGTATATTGAGGATACTGTTTTTGTAACAAAATAAATGAATAAAAAGAGTTTAGGGGGTTGGAGAAGAAAAATAAAACAAAACAACATTAGAAAAGACATTACCTCAAAATCGGGTAACTCTTTTTGATTTGATCCAAAGGCTTCCTTGGGAAGAGTTCTGCCCAAAGTGAGGCTTCTAGGAGTAAGTGAGGAATGTTGGGAGAGTATTTGGGCAGAGGTTGGCCGAGCCAAATGGCTTGAAAGTGTAGTTGAGGTGGGAGAGGTGGGGGCCTTTTATAAGTGGAGAGGAGGGGCACTTTTGGAGAGATTGAAATGTTACATTATTTCACAATGCTTTTCGGATTCTAAAGGTCCCACACTTATATAATTCGAGGCTAAGGTGATAAGGTTTCTAAATATACTCATCCAATAGGCTTTGGACAATTTTAAGCCTTGGATTTTGCTTTATCTTCTCATATTATTTAAATCGTTAAATAATGAGGTCATCGCTGCATCATAATGATGTCATAAATAATTTAATTTATTTAATGTCTAAAAATTATAAAATAAATACTATGATGTAGGAAATATTTTTATCTTTCTAATGAATATTTATAGACAAAATTTGGACTTGTGTAACCCCACTTAAAAATTGTTTTAGTAAACTAACTTATGTTTGTGTCAATTTAATTTTAACATTAAATAAATATATATTAATGTCATTTTCCAACTAAAGTGGCTCCATGGGTTCCCCAAGTTGACCCATGGGTTGTCTTGGTCGTCCATGACTCATACAATAGGAGTAGTACAAGTTTCAAGCTCATCTCATATTATTAAAACATTATTTTTACCTTAAACTACACTAATTACCTCTAATCGCGATTAAGAACTTAAAAGTTACTATTCACCAAAAAATTATTTTAATCTCATTGAACCACATTTTACTTCTTAATGACAACCATGTCTGTCAGATTTTTGAAAATCAAATCACAGAAGAGGTAATATTTCATTTAAACAAAAAATCAGTTATTTAACTACCACTTAGTGGTTTCACTATTCATCAAAAATTGAAGTTTTTCAGAACAATGCCAAAATTTCACCCTAAGCTATAATTGATATTCCGAATTCAAAAATGATGTCTATTTTAAAAAATTCCAAACATATAAGTTGCATTAATTAATTTTATAATTAATTCCTGCTGTTACGACAAATAGCGTGTTTTTAAGAAACAATTTATATCAAAAGATTTGCAATTGTTTATGTCCAATTTCAATGTTAAATTAATTCTAATGGCCACCATTGGATAAAATGGTAAAAATATATTCTAATTATACCTTAAAACCACTAAATATTATAACTTATCACTATAAATTATTTTGATTAAAAAAGTTGTTTTAAGTATTTTTCACTATAAAAATTTGGAAGTTCTCAGAAAATTACAAAAAAATCAACATAGGCTAATTTCAATATTAGGAATACAAAAATGAAGTCCATTTTGAAATATAAAATTTCTATAAATTTAAAAGGTGTTTATTACTATTCATAACGGCTAATTTGATTCATTGCGGTGTGTTAGAACTCGAACTTGCGTCCAATGCAAGCTATTGCATTATTGAAAGAGAGGCGTATCGTGGAAGCTCGGGGTGTTACAACTATAGTCATATTGTCACTTACAAGATGCCTAAATTTTATTTTATCATTCATGGGTGTGGTTCTTACTATTTTGGATGATTTATTAATCATATGGGTACATAAGGGTAGGTTACTCTTCATAAAAAATTATGTATGCCCTATTGGATTCTAATCATATTACTGATCACAACTGTGTATGTCAGATTTTAGAAATTAAAAACAGAGAAGTGGTAAATTTATATATAAAAGTCACATAGTTTTTCATTTAACCATGATGTAGCATTCTTTTTCCAAATGTGATTTATTATCCTTAATCTCATCCTATGGTTCCCAATATGTCTCTTCATACTTATGGTTCATTGACAACACATTGAAAAGGTGGGGTGTCTTGTTATTTAGAACATTATCTCTTTGATCCAGAATCTTTACAGGATTCTCCTCCTAAGGGATATCTCATTTTAGTTGTACCACCTTTAAGTTTAGTATAAGTGGGGGATCTAGTATGTACTTTCTCATGACTGATACATGAAACAGATCATGCACTTGATTAATATTTTGTTGAAGTGCAAGATGATAGGCATTGGATCTTATGTGCTGAAGGATCTCAAAGGGGACAATGTACCTTTGGCTTAGCTTCCCTTTCATTCCAAAACACATGACCCTCTTACATGGTGATATTTGAAGGAAGAAATTATCTCCATTATTGAACTCCATGTCTCTTCAATGGATGTTAGCATATAACTCTTTCTAACTTTGAGGATCTGCGATATGTTTCTTGATGACTTGGACCGTCTCTATAATCTATTGCACACGATCAGTTCCTTGTAGATTTCTTTCTCCAACTTCATCCCAATAAGTTAGAGTACTACATCTCTTTACATTTAGAGCTTCATATAAATCCATCTGAATACTCAAGTGGAAGAAATTGTGGTATGAGAACTCAACCAATGGGAGATGATGATCCGCTATTGTAAACAGAGTATTTCCCAATAGTTTTTTACCAACGTTTTGAAGAAATAATTGATATACTGTAAAAAAGTCAGCATTTCCAATGATTTTCTTCAAACCATTGGGAATGTGTTATTATAAGTATAATTTCCCAAGGGTTTGAGAAAACCATTGGGAAATAATTAATTTATCTAATATATACCAATTGTTTATTAAAACTGTTGGTAAGGAGAAGCTTTCCCAACATTTTTTAAAAATTGTTGGTAAAGAGATGATTTCCCAACAGTTTTTAAAAACTGATGTGAATGTTTTCCCACAAATACACAGCAGCCTAGATCCGACTTCACCCAATTAAAAACCCTAATCTAAAGCTCCCCCTAAAGGTATCACTTTACCAATATCCATGAAACTCTTTTCCCCCATATATCCATCTTCAATCAAGCAATTTCTTATTTCTACACTACAAATTATTATGTTTTAGTTTAGTTTTAATGTTTTACATCTATTTTTTTTTTGTTTTTTATTTTTATTTGGGATAAATCAACGTTCCTGCAGTCTGTGGCATATAGAGAACATATATATGTCTTTTGTTTTTTATACACTTCAAATATGGTAATTGGTTTGTTTTTTCGTATTTTCTCGAGGTGGGTAATGGATATAAGGATGGTCAATGTGAAGGGATTGGGGATTGTTGGGGTAGTGGTGTAGTGGTGTAGATGGTTTTCCATTTTTTTTAGTGGTGTGATATGGTAGTTTCTATGGAAATACCCCACCCCTGGACACCCCCTCCCTCTGGACAGCCCCCCCCCCCCACCCTCCGGGATAACCCCCTCTGGAAACCCCCATTGGACAACCCCCACCTCCTAGACCCCCACCACCTAGACAACCCATCCCCATTGTCCAACCCCCTCCCCCACCCCCATATACACCACACAACCCTAGACACCCCCACCCCCACCCCTAGACACCCCCACCCTTAGAACACCCACACCCCCTAGACACCCCCTAGACACCCCACCCCCATTGGACAGCCACCACCCCTTGAACCACATCCCCCTAGACACCTGTAACCCCTTGGATAGCCCCATCAACCCTACCCCCTAGAAAGCCCCACCCACTAGACACCCCTACCCCCCCCCCCCCAGAACACCCCTCACCCCCCATGGACAGCCCCCCCCCCCCCCCCACCACTAGAAACCCCTGCCCCCGTGACTACCCCACCCCTCTGGACACCCCCACCCCCTGGACAGCCCCACCCCCTAGACACCCCCACCCCCTGGACACCCCCCTAGATATCCCCCACCCCCTTAGATAGCCCCATGGACACAACCCTGCCTCCTACATGCTTGTCTTTGTTTTTAAACTGGAATTTAATTTTTAGGTTTTTTCTATATTCGCCAATGAAATTACTTACGTGACCCATAGAGCCTTCTAAATTTAATTTTCCATGTTTTGATAAATTGAAATTTTCATGTTTTCATAAATTTAATGTGTAGTTTGGAATGAAACAGCCAATGCATGGTGATTTTCCTTTCTTAATAAATAAAATTGTTTTAAATAAAATTACCCTAATGGGGGATGTAGGGGGGATATGGGAGATGTCCAGGTGGGGGGGGTTGTCCAGGTGGGGGGATTGTCTTGTGGGGTAGGGGGATGCAGGAGGGTAGAGGGCTACATGAGTGTGGGGAGTGGGGAATGGGCTACCCAAGGAGGGGTGTGTGCATTGTAGTGTGGGTTTGGGTGGGGTTTCCAGGTGGGGGAGGGGTGTGATTTGTCCTGTGGGTGGGGCGTCTTGGGGGTGGGGTGGCTGTCTAGGTGTGGGAGGGCAGTGGGGGCTGTCCATGGGGGGGTGGGTTGTATAGGTGGGGGTGGGGGTGGGCTGTCTCGGTGGGGGTGGTTGGGGGGATTAGGGGTGGGGATGGTGGTGTCCAAGTGGGGGAGGGGTTGTCTATGGGGGCTACATGGTGTAGGGGCTTTAGGGGAGGGGTGTGGGATGTCTAAGGAGAGGTTTGGGCTCTCCAGGGGGTGTTGGTTGGGCTCTCTATGTGGGGTAGGGGGTATGGGTTATCCAAGGAGGTGGCGGGTTCCAGGTGGGGGGGTTGTCCAGGGAGGGGTTTATGTTGTCCAAGGGGATGGTGGGTGGCCTCTCTAGGTGGCGGGGTGTCGTCTGTCAGTGGGGGGGGGGGGGGTTGGCCAAGTGGGTGGGGATGGGATGTCCAAGTGGGGGATGGGTGTGGGTTATCTAGGGAGGAGGGGTGGGATGTCCAAGTTGGGTAGGGGGTTGTCCCAGTGGGGTGGGGGTGAGGCTGTCATGGTGGGGGTTGCAGGGGGTAGGGGCTAAAAGGGTGTGTGGGTCTGGTTTTTCCAGATATGGGGGTGGGTTGTCTACTCCGATACTCTAAAAAAACTTGTAATCACATATAACCAATGTATAATTTCTTTAACACATTAATAGTTTTAAAGATGATAAATACCAACCCTCACTCTTACCATTCCTTGAAGAAGTGATCTCTGCAATGAAATCTCACTCAGGTTCTTATCCACAATCCATATTGATCTCATACAAATTTTACATTTGTACAACTCTATATCACCTAATGATATACCATGGCTCATACACCCATGAGTAGTGTCCCATATAAACTTGGCTCATATCCTTAAAAACATACCTAGGATCATATTTTACACACACACAAAATTTTGTAAACATAATCCTTGTATCAAAACCTGGAATTAACCCTTATCAAGCCTGTCAAGGCATCAATTAGCCACATTCCCAGAAAAAAATTTGTTGGTGTGTCTACAATTAGGTGTGTTTTTTTAGAAATCATTTATGAAATTTAGAGTGGATGATAAAATCTGAACCACGTATGATATTTTGAGGTGCCTCTACAATTAGGTGTGTTGTGATTTATATGTTTGATATTTGTGGTTTACACCAACTATATTATAGGTCATCTATAACAGGATTGAAATCATGCTACAATTGGATAGAGAATCGATTATATGATCCTTATTAGGGGGTGGACACCCCCACCCCATTGGACACCCCCTATACCCGACCCCCACCCCCAAGCACCCCCACCCCGGAGGCACCACACACCCCTGGACACCCCACCACCCCCTAGGACAACCCTCATCACCCTGGACAGCCCCTCACCTCCCTTAGACACCCCCAACCACCCCCTTGGACAACCCCCATGGACACCACCCCATGACACCCCCCCCCCCCCCCCGCCCCTGGACACCCCAACCCCCACTAGGAAGCCCCACCCCCTTGGATAACCCCGACCTCCTAGAGAGCCCCACACCATCCTAGACACCCCACCCCCTAGACAGTCCCCCCCCCCCACCCCCGTAACACCCCAACCCCCTTGGACAGCCCCCCTGGACACCCCCCACTCCCTAAACACCCCCACCCCCTTGGATACCCCCCACCCCTGGACACCCCCACCCCCTCTAATAGTCCCAATGAGGTATTGGCCCTCCTAAGGTATGATTTGTGATGCCACTGAGTTCCATCAGGTTAAGGCACGTGCAGAAAAGACTAAAAAGGTCCATATAGATGGCAAAACAGTCTTCTAGGGAACACCCTGCATTTATGAAAATTATGGATGTTTTATGTCCAAGACTTCCACCAGAGGCCAAAACTACTTGTGATTAATATATTTTGATGATGAATTCTATATATGGTGCACCAAGTTTCCATTCAAGCAGTGGTCGAGATGAGTGTGAGGAAGAGGAAGAGGCGGAGAAGGATGATGGAGAGGAGGAGGCTGAGGCGGAGGAGATTGGCAATGAGGAGGAGGAGGAGGGTGAGGAGGAGGCTGAGGTGGAGTACGAGACTGGGAAGGAGGGTAGGGAAGATGATGGGGAAAATGAGGAAGATGGTTGTGAGGCTGAGGATGATAGTGAAGATAGTGATGGTGATGAGGGATAGATTGATCGGTTACATTTTTTACTGATATTACTGGCATTTGATGTTTGATGATTTGTTCTACCTAAATGTTTGTGTGATTAGGTAGGTCACGTTATCTTTATTTAAATGTATATAAATTTTAAAACATGACTTTATGATTTGATGTGACTGATTCACCCCTCCCCTAAATACCCCCACCCCTGGGCACCCCACCCCCTTGGACAGCCCCTACACCACCTTGGATAGCCCCCTAACCCCCCTAGACACCCCACCCCCGCTGGACAGCCCCTCCCCCCTTGGGCAGCCCACCAACACCTGGACACCCCCACTCCCCAGACAACCCCCCGCCCCTAGACACCCCCTTCCCCTTGGACACCCCCACCCCATGGACACCCCACCCCCATGGACACTTCCCTGTACCCCCCCCCCCTCCCTGAAGACCCCCTTATTCATTAGACTGCCCCCAACCACCAATACAACCCCCTGGAAACCACCCCACCACCTGGACACCCCCACCCCCCTTGACACCCACATTTCCCCTAGACAACACCCCCCACCCCACTAGAAAACACCCCCCCCCCCCACACCCCCGGACACCCCTACCCCTTGGAAATCCTCGAACACCCAGGACAACCCCTACAACCCCCCTAGACACCACCCCATCCTTGGGACACCCCACCCCTAGACACCCCCACCACATGGACAATCCTCCACCCTTGTACACCCCTCGACACCCACTTTCCCCTTGGACAGCCCCTCCCCTCCCCCTCAACCTTGTTGACAACCACCACACCCCCTGGACATCACCCCACCCCCGGAAACTGCCACCCCCTTGGACAGCCCCCACCCCCTAGACACCACCCCACCCATAGACACCCCACCATCCTTGGACACTCCCACCCCCATGGACAACACCCCCCCCCCCCCCATAGACACCCCCACCCTCGGGACACCCCTACCTCATTCGATAGCCCCATACACCTGTGGATTGTGTGCCCACCCCACCTAGACACCTCGACCCCTTGGACACCCCTGACCCCTCTGGATAGTCCCAAACCTCCCTAGAGAGCCCCCACCCTTGGACCCCACCCCCTGGAAAACCCCATGCCCCCTGGACACCCCCACCCCCTGGACAGCCCCCACCCACTTGACACCCCCCCACCACCCCAGACACCCCTACCCCCTTAGACAACCCAAACTCCCTGGACAGCCCCGCCAACCCCCTTAGTCCCCCACCCACTGGACAGACCCCTCACCCCCCCCCCCACTCGGACACACCACCCCCTAGGAAATCCCCCACCCCCTGGACACCACCCACCCCCGAATCCCCCCCAACCCTGGACACCCCTACCCCCTTGGACTCCCACCCCAACCCCCTTGACAACCACTCCAAACCCCCTGGACACCACCCCACCCCCGGAAACCCCAACCACCCCGACCCCCATGAACATCCCAACCCCTCTAAACACCCCCCGACCCCCCAAAAAGCCCCCCCCCCCACCACCACCACACTGGACAGCCCCCTAGGACACCACCCAACCCCCTAGACACCCCTACCCACTCTAACGACCCCCAAACCCCCTAGACACCCCCACCCCCACACCCTAGAAAACCCCCACCCCTGAACACAACTACCCTCTTGGACAGACCCCCCAACCCCTGTGAATCCCCGCACCGCCCATGTCACATTACCCCTTACAACAACATGGCATACCACATTATCCAAAAATCCAAATCTAATCTGAATTCACCAATTCCTATGAAAAACAATGAAATATTCAAAACCTGAAACAAAGTTTTCTTTTATAGGGATTGTTACACTCTGAATTATGAATTAAATTATATATGTTTTATAGAGAATTTAATATTGTATGTATTCAATTAAGAATTCTATATTGCATAGGGTAATTAACATCTAAATTCTGAATTGAATTATGTATGTGTTAATTGTTAACTAACTTATGAATAATTAATTATGAATTATGTATGTGTGTAATTAAATACCAAATTGGAGGTATTGAGAATTATGCATTGTATGAATTCATACAGAATTCATATTCTGAAAATAGAGGAGGGAAACTGCTGGTGGAAGTGTTGCAGGTTCCCAAGGGGAGAGGCAAGTTTGTTGCAGGTGTATAATGCATGTTCCAATGGTTGTAAACCATTGGCATATGTGTCTAAACCGAACATATACCAAAGGTTTCATCTAAACCATTGTCAAAAGTATAAACCAATGGATTAAAAACCGTTGGTATAGAACATTTTACTTCAATTTTACATACGGTTTGTGGAAAGCCATTGGTAATGTTTTATACCTGCGGTTTCAAAATCATTGGTATAGACATGATTTTTGATATTTACAACAGTTTTTAATCATTGGTAAATATTTTTACCAATGGTTACATGAAATTATTGGTATACAATCATATAACCATTGGGATATATCTATCCCCATGGCCTCAAATCTAACAGTTTGGACAACTGTTGTTATAGTTTATACCCAGGGTTGTCCAGCATTTACTAATGGTTTAAAACCATTGGTATGGGATTAGTTTATAGTACTGATCCCATCTACCTTTGAATTCTAAAGAACAGGAACTTAGAATGTATTCAAGTGTCTGAATAGTCTATTAATGTTGGCCATCATTTTGGGGGTGATAGTCTGTGCTGAAATTTAATTCAGAACACAATTCATTTTTAAGACTCCTCCATAATTTAGATGTGATCATTTAATCATGATTAGATACAATCGAGAGTTGAAAACCATGCAGTCTAGCCACATTCCTTACATATATCTTTGTATGTTTTTTATGTGAGATATATTCCTAAATAGCGATAAAAAGGGTAGTATCGGTGAGTCGGTCAACCACATCCCATATCAAATTAATTCCCTTAGACGTATTCGGGAGACCCGTGACAAACTCCATGGTCACATTCTCCAATTTACACATGGGTATAGGAAATAGACGCATCATCGCTTTGGAATTTTGTCAATATTCATTTACATGATGACATACCAAGGATCTTGAGATATATTCTGCAATCTTATTCTTCATTTCTTCCCACAAGAAGTGTTATTTGAGATCTTCATACATCTTGGTGCTACTAGGATAGATTGATAATGTTGAGCCATGTGAGTTTCCCATTATCTACTTCTTTATCTGTGGTGATGAAGACACACAAATCCACATTCCAAACTGAATCACACCATCATTTTTTATATATATCTCTTGTCCATTCCCTTTCATTATTACATTCACATACATTTTTAACTCCATATAATCAACTCTTAGATTGATGGTTGCATAATATTTTGGGCAAGGTAGAATTTATCATTTACCCTTATGATTTTAAATTCCAACCACTGCATTTCTAAGAAGATATTGTCTTTCTCAATCTATAATATGGATAGAGTAGTATGTTCCTTTCTGCTAAGAGAATCAGCTACCCTATACACCATTTTAGGATGATAGTGAATAGTGAAATCATAGTTTTGGATTAGTTATAAACATCACCTTTGATGTGTGTTGATCTCCTTTTGTGTGAATATATACTTTAGGCTCTTATGGTCGGTGTATATTTCACACTTCTCAATATAAAGATCATTCTGCTAGATTTTAATGGCAAAAATCCTGGCTTCTATCCATAGGTCATCGGTCATGTAGTTATGTCCATGAATCATCAACTTCTATGAGACGTAAGCTATCACATTATCATTTTTCATGAGTACACAACCTAAGACTTTATATGATGCATAATTCTATATTACAAAGCATTCTCTATTTTGGGGTAATGTGATTACCGGTGTATTAATCATCCTTCTTTTTAGCTCCGGTAATCTTCCCTCACATTCATCTATCCAGACATAGTTTACCCATTTGCTTGTTAACTTCATTCGAAGGATTTTCAATCATGAGAAATATTTTCACGAAACATATATAGTACCCTAATAATATAATAAAACAATGGATTTTCATGACACTAGAGGGTCTACTCCATTCCTCAATCACCCTTGTTTTTGAAGGGTCCACAAAAATTCCTACACACAGGATCACAAGTCCCAATAATGTGACTTTCTTCATCCAAAATTCACACTTGCTGAACAAGGCATATAAATTCTCCTTTATCAATGTCACCAACACAAAATGTAGATGTTCTTTATATTTCCCCTCACTAATGGATTAGATTAGAATATCACTGATAAACACTACCACAAATTTTTCGAGGTAATGTCTAACGACTCTATTCCTAAAATTTATGAATATTTTAGGGGCATTAGTACGTTCGAAGGGCATCAACAAAAAATCATAGATCCAATACCCTGTACGAATGGTAGTCATCCATGTATCTTCACTTTTCACATTGATCTTATTATATCTTGAATTAAGATAAAATTTTGAGAATTATTGAGATCCTCAAAACATATCAAACAAGTCATGAATCATTGGAAGAGAATAAAAGTTCTTTATGGGGATCTTGTTGAGTTCTCAATAATCGATAAAAAGATACTTTGTTCCATCTTTCTACTACACAATGAGCACTGGCACTCCCCAATGTGATGCACATGGTCATATGAACCCTCTGTCCAAATTCCCATGCAACTACTTCTTTAACTATGTCAGCATGATAGGAGCCATCCTATAGGGACACTTTGATATAGGTGTAACTCCAGATATGTTTTCTATGGAGGACTATACCGAACTATTTGGAAGATGTTCAGTTATATCTTGAAGAAATAAATTACCATATTCTTTTATGATGGAAATTTCTTCTTTTTTGACACTTTCCATTGACTCAAAAATTTGAAAAATGTATGCCACTATATAGGGAATCCACATCGACACTGTTGAAGGATTATTGAATAGAGATTCGAAATATTCCTTCAATTTTAATAGGAGAATGGGATGGTTCATAATATGAAAAGATATTTCCATTTCCCGAAAGTTGATATGTTTTCTATATAACGAAAGCCAATACATTCTCATTATAGTGAAAAATTCCACCAAGGGATGTATAATGAGATTTTATATAAGAATATTCTCACATACACCAATAAGAGAAAATTCAAACACTTTGGTTGCAATTATTTCACCACATGGTGTTTTTATAGATATATCTAATTCATGGTTTTGGGGCTTCAATTCTATAGTTCAAGAAAACTTGAATGATATAAATGATTATGTTGAACCAAAATCAAATAAGACTTTTTATTTTATTGAGTGAATAGGAGTTGTACCTTGTAAAACTTAATTATATCACTCCATGTCCATAGTAATGATGGAATATTCCTTCCCTTGTACCTTTGGATTTGGTGGCTTCTAAAGCTAATTACCCTTAAGGAGTAGAGGTTTAGTGAACTGGTTTGCATTGTTCCCCTTCTTCCTACAGTTGTTATGAGATGGTATGTGAGTATGATATACTCTATAATACCAAATTTAGGATAGAATATGTAAACAAGAGATTCTCAAATACAATAGGAGGGGTGAATTGTATACTTTAAAATTTTCTTTAGAACTATTGCATAACCAAAATTCATAACACCTCTAAGTTCTAATAACTTTCTTGATTCCGGAAAAGTTATTATGGAAATGAAATTTAACAAAAGTTTACACCAACAAAGATTCTACCTTAAAGCATATAGAATCCTATAAAATCAGAGTACAAGTTTAAGGAAGTATATGAAAATTATAATTTCCTTAACAACTAAAATACAAAGCGGAAAACAAAGTAGTAACACTACAAGTAACTAGTAAAAACTCATTTAACCCAAAGAGGGGGGTATCCAACAACCCTAGATAAGAGGTCCCTTGATTTATACTTTCAAGAAAGTTTTTCTTACCTGAACCCAAGTAAGCCTTCAGTTCGATGATCGGTATCTATCTTGGTATCCCTGCAAGACCTTGATTTGTTTGGAAATCGGCGCCTCTGACTTCAAAACCCGAAGTCTCTAATTTCAAGTAAATCGAACCTCTACACTAAGAATATATGAATGAAGAAAACTTTGAACAAGTCATTTAAACTTTCTACATGAAGCATTATAGTTTATAAGAGCCTCTATCTCAAGAAATCACTTCAACAGCATGTAAGAACAGTTGTCAATGTTTTTGTATAAAGGTTCTGAGCTCTTTCAAATGAGCCCCTATTTATAGGCACAGCTTCAACTTTCGAATCCCTCCTCCAATAGTCATATTTTTACTTGAATTTTGGAGAGACCTATACACGTGTCACTCAAACAACAATTAGTGAGTAACTGAAAGCATGACATCGTTTTATAACTAAACAAGTGTAAGCATAACCAAAATCTAATAGTCCAAATATAAGTAAATATAGAAGTTCAGATTCTAACCAAAAAATAATTCGTAGTATATAGTGAAAGGATATTAGTATTCTATTTTCTAGGAATTCGGAACCTAAATTCTATAGAATTTAGAGTCTGATTTTCCAGGAAATTCAGAATCTGGATTCACCAAAATTCAGAATCAGAACCTACAAAATTTGGAGTCAGAGTTCATGAGAATTTAGAGTCAGAACTCATAAGAGTTCGGAGTCTGGATTCATAGAACTCGGAGTCATAACTTAGAGAAGTTCATATCCAAAATTCATATTTATAATTTAGAGTTATAACTCAGAGAAGTTCTTACCCAGAATTCTTATTCAGAATTCGGAGTTAGAACCTAGAGTAGTTCGTACCCAGAATTTGTATTCAGAATTCAGAGTTAGAACTCAGAGAAGTTCGTACCCAGAATTCTGATTCAGAATTTGGTGTCAGAACTCAGAAAGAGTTCCTAACCAAGATTCGTATTCATAATTCGGAGTCAGAACTCTGGAAGAGTTCGTATCTGGAATTTGTAATCAGAATTCGGTGTCAGAACTCAGACAAGTTCGTAACCAGAATTCTAAGAATTCAGATTCTAAAACAGAATGCTTCATATCCTGGTAATTATAGGATTTCGAGGTTTTTGGTTTCTATCTGAATTTTACACTTAAGAAAAATATTGATATGAATAGTGATGTCTAGGTAATGGTATATTTCCTTGGGTAAAGAAATTTTCCTTATAGAAGTAAAAATAGGAGTAAAATTTGATTTTCCTTGAAATAAGGTGTTTGTGATTTTCAAAACAAGAAGGAATGGTAAAGTCATATTGATACCTTATTTAGTTATCAATCTCCCCCGAGTTATGAAGGAATGGAAAAGTTATAAGAAAAACCTTATTGACTCAATAATCTCCCCCTTTTTGGAAAGCACAAACATCTTTACGAAAACGAATATAAGGTCTTGGTAAAAAAAATTATACATTAAAATAAAGCTTATCTCCCTTTTCACATTGGCAAGGATGAATGCGACTGACTTCCCCCTTAGGCTTTGGAGCACTAAGGATCATATTCTAGATTTCCAGAATGAGAATTTTTTTTGAATATAGAAATATTCCTAATGAGCACTCCCCCTTAGATAAACTCCCCCTTACTTAGGGATACATCTTCTATACTTATAAATATTTTTCCTTCTCCCCTTTAGAATTATTTTTCCTTCTCCCCATTTGTGATTTTCAAAAATAGTTTAAGGGAATGGGAAAAAATATGGTACCTAAAATATTGGTATAGAAATCCAAATAAAACAAGTATCCATAATTTCATTACGATTGGGAGAATTAGTACAAAGAAATAAATAGATACAATAAAACATAGGATTTGTGTCTATTTTGGTTATTTTTTCTTAGGAATCAGCTTCTTCATGATTGTCTTCATCTTTTTGAGCACTTTTTGATCCTACTCTACTTGCTTTTCTTGGGCTATGATCCTATAGACATGATCCTTCAGGGCCACTACCTGAGCCTTCATCAATTCATCTTACTTCACAAGATTTTCTTCCATCTCAATCAAGAGATACCTCTCTATTTTCCAAATTTTCACAATATAACTCAACTTCCAATGCAGATCTTTGACATCATGAATCTGGTAATTTTGTTCAAGATTTAGCTTTTCCTGAATGCTGTTTGTAAGAATATTGATTTTGGTGTATTCGGTATCAAAAGCTTCCTTGATATCTTCTTGAAATCGATCAAGCTCTTCCAATTCTACAATGATTTTCATGTCCTAAGGCTCATGACTCCGAATCAGACATTTTTCTTGGAGATGGTTCTTCCTCTAGATCTACCAGCTTTCTATTAGAGGTTCTTGTGTCCTTCTTCTTCCTCAACATATCTTTGGTTGGAGTATCGACAACAACCTGTTTACCCTTACTGATTTTCAGAATAGCTTCATCATCAAGAGATTCATGCTCACTCCCAGACAAATATAGAATTTTATCTTCATCAACGTTTTCTTTCTCAGCTCCAGCATCAATGTCTTATGGATGAATAAATTGATGATTAAAACTCTCTTATTCATACAACATGTTTACTTCCTCTTCTTCACCCTTCTCATCAGCACCAGGAGTAGCAAGTTTTAAAGATCTGGCTTGAGAAGTCCGAATTGACAATTTTTTAGAAGCACTTTCTTTTTCATGATAATATTTAACTTGCTTAATCACATCATTAGATCCACCACTAGTATCAGCTTGTTGTACTTATTCTGTAGCTTCCTTCTCTTTCACAATCTTCTCTTGTGGTTTTTCCGGAGTCATAAACCTCTTACCAAGAGTTTCATGTAATGGTTCAACTAAAAAGGTTTTCGGTATGGGAATTTGTTCGAATGCTACTTCATTAGCCTTTAAAAGAGATTTTCACAATCTCTGCCTCCAACATCTTCTTCTTGAGATTCTTCTCTTTGGCTTGCTTCTCAAGTTCTTCAGCAGCCTTCTCCTTCTATTCTTTGGCCTCTGTAGGGTCCAAGCCAAACTATGGCTCCCCTTCTTTCCTATTTTGCTTGTCCTTTCTCCATTTAGAAACCACTTCATCCGGATAAGCTTTCTTCTTTTTTCTATTTGGAAGTGCAGATTGAGCTTCTTTATCCTTGGGGGGTTTTTCTGTTACTTCTACTTCCTTTAACTTTCTCTTCTTTCCATCTTTCTTTTCAGGTTCAGCTTCTTCAACATTTTTCGGAATGGCCTCTGCCTCATCCTCAGGGAGATCATAAAACTCACCTGACTCCTTATAAAAATCCACTTTCATCCTCTTGAGGGTATCATCACTAATGAAAATCTCCTTGAAATTTCTTAGCTAGGAACTTCAGGGGATCTTGAAAGATTAAACACACTAAACAATGATCTTTGAGAGAAGGGCAGGATACATAATAATCTGAGCTCTCAGATTCCCATTCTTGATGTTCTCTATCGTAATGAGAATGTTCTTCATGAGGTTCACCTTCCATAGGTTTACCAAAAAATCCAAGATGTACATATCACTTTTCCTCAGGGTTTATTTTTCACCCTTTCTTGGTAAGATGAGACATTGAACCCATAACTGTAGAATCTTATTATTTGTAGACAGATGGGAAATCTTTTTTGTCTCTACATCAGTAAGTCTAGTCATTACATAGCCTTCACCTTAATGAAACTTCCTTGAATATCTGGCAGCTTGTGGAAGAAAAATTCGGCTTCTCCTTCACATGTGAGCCCCACCAAGCTCGCAGCCTTGGTGTAAGAGAGTTTATATGTCTTTCCATAACTCTTGAAGGATAAGTTTTCTCTACCTTCTTCCTTAAAGAATCATACTGATTCATAAAATTCTATGAGAAGATCCGGATAGACAACATCTTGAGATCCTTTCTTAGAAATAGCTACACTTTCTCATCCGTTGAGCATGATGTTCTTGGAAATAATATAGTCATACGTTTTGAAGAAGTTTGGATGAACTAACCTCTCAGTTTATATTTTAGACTCTACAATTGGCTTGCCACAAGACATATCTTGAGAGGGAAGTTCTTCATACATTGGGAATTGAGCACTTATGAAAAGTTTGGAACGGGCTTTTGTAGAGGGGCAGAGATTGAAAACGCACAAACTTCAAAAACCGATGTGGGAAAACCATTGGGGGTCCCCATTATATAGGCATTGAAGCGACAGTTGAACTTCCCATTGGAATCTAATGGCTGAGAATTCTTCAGATCTGATCTGATGGTTGAAATTATAGCCGCAAGGAAAATTTTGGTTGAATCCGATCTTTTGAGGTTTTAAAAGGAAAACATTCAGATTTAAGGAAACTAGAATTAGAGAAATTTTAAAAACAAAAGAAACTAACAGCTTGTAAAAGGTAATTATGAAAAATTCAATAAAGAATCATACCTTTTGGATTTCTAGGAAGATTATTCGTACTGAGGAATATCCTTCTTGAAGAACTTTGGATTCCAAAAAAAACATAAATACGAAAAAGAAACTTCACTACAAAAATTGAAATCCAAAAATTTCTATTATGAAAATTTAAGGTCCGAAGATTTTCATTAATAAAATTTCAAGTCCGAAGATTTTTATTACAAAAATTTCAGGTCTGAAGATTTTCATTACAAAAAATTCAGGTCCGATGATTTTCATTACGAAAAATTTAGGTTAGAGAATTTTCATCATGGAAATAAAATTTGAAAAACTATAATACGAAAAACGTGAAAATCTTTTTTTTATGAAAAATATGAAAAACTTCATTACGAAAAATATGAAATACTTCATTATGAAAAATATGAAAATATTCACAAAAAATGTACTCCCCTATGAAAATGAGTTTATTACTGTAAAGAGATTGGTTCAACAGGAAGTTAATTGAGAAGGATTACCTTACGGTTATCACTCCTAATATCTATTTAATGTATTCAAATCTATCGGAGGGTAAATATTTTGTAAAAATATCAAAATTTTGATCTTTCATTCTGATAAATTGAAGAATGATATCTCCTTTTTGTGTGTGATCCCTAAGAAAGTGATGCCTAATACTTATGTGCTTTTCACGAGAGTGATGTGCAGGGTTTTTTCTAAGAGAAATGGCACTTGTTTAATCACGCAAAATTTGTGTTTTGGTAAAACTCAAGCCATAGTCTATGAGTGTGTGTTGCATATATAACACTTGATCACATCAACTTCCATCTGCTATATATTTAGCTTTAGTAGTGGAAGGTTCTACTGAGTGTTTCTTCTTTCAAGACCAAGAAACTAATGAGTCTCCTAGTAAATGACAAGTTCTAGATATACACTTTCTATCCATTCTAAATCCACCAATGTCAGCATTTGAAAAACAATTTACCATAAAATCATTTCCAAAAGTTCAAAAGAGTCATAAATCCATGGTACCCTTTAAATAGAAAAGAATTCCCTTCAATTATATTAAATGAGATTCCTTAGGATTGGATTGATATCTTTCACATAAGCATACTGAAAACATTATGTCTGGATGACTAGCTTTCAAGTAAAGTATACTTCCTATCATACCTCTAAAATTTGTTTGATCTACTGGTTTCCCAGCTTCATTAAGATGAAGTGTGTTTGAGGTACCAGTGGGAGTAGTTATACTTTTAGTGTTTTCATATCCATACATTTTAAGAATATATTTAACATACTTATGTTGGGATATATAGATTCCTTCTGGTTTTTGAGAGATTTGAAAACCGAGGAAAAATGTTAACTCATCCATCATACTCATTCCAAACTCAAATTTCATTAGATCCACAAAGGAATCGGTTTAAGATTGCTAAGTTGAACCAAATATAATGTCATCAATATAAATTTGAACAATCAAAACATTTTTCTTATCTTTCCTTATAAAAATGGTTGAATATGCAATTCCCTTTACATAGTTATTTTGAAGAAAAAATCTTGTAAGTCTATCATACCAAGCTCTATATGCTTGTTTAAGGCCATATAAAGCATTGGTAAGTCTAAAAACATGATCAGGATGTTTTTTATCTTCAAATCCAGGAGGTTGTTCGAAAAAAAATCTTATTGAACATAGCCATTAAGGAAAGCACATTTCACATCCATTAGAAAAATTTTGAAGTTGAAAATGCTGCAAAGGCAAGTAAAATATGAATAGATTCAAGTCTAGATACTGGAGAATAGGTTTCTTCATAGTCTATTCCATCTTGTTGATTATAACCTTTAGCAACTAATCTAGATTTATTTCTAATAATGATTCCATTTTTATCACACTTATTTTTGAAGACCCATTTTACTTCAGTAATAGAAGATTCCTTAGGTCTTTCAACTAAGGTCTAGACTTTATTCCATTAGAATTCATTTACTTCATATTGTATGCCTTTAATCCAATCATCATCACCTAAAGCTTCGTCAGTGATTTTTGGTTCTAATTGGGAAAGGAATGCTAGATGCTCTACTTCATTTATTAAGGAACTTCAATTCCTTACAGGTTGATTGACATCACCGATGATACTTTCACCATCATGATTCTTAAGAAACTATTGATTTTGATTTTGTAAAACCTATTCATCAACATAGCGTAGGAAATCTTATAGGCTAAATGTTTCATAAGTATCTACTTGGACATTTTCTTTATCAGAAGGATCTTCTATCAAAGGTTGATAATCAGTTTTTGAAAACATATCTAAGGATGTAGGTTGGTGTTGTTTAAAAAAAATGATCAGGTTCATCAAATTTAACATGTATTGTCTCTTCAACAGAACAAGTGTTTTCATTGAAAACCTTATATGCCTTAGAAGTTGTGGAGTAGCCTAAGAAAATTATTTCATCATATTTTGGTGTGAATTTGTGAAGATTATCTTTTATATTCAGAATTAATACCTTGCAACCAAAAACATTAAAGTGGGAAAGTCTAGGTTTTTCACCATTCCATAACTCATAAAGTGTTTTATTAAGAAAAGGTCTAATCAAAAGTCAATTAATAGTATAACAAGCAGTACTTACAACTTCAGCCCAAAAAAATTTGGCTACAGAATTTTCACTCAACATGGTTCTAGTTATCTCTTGAAGAATTCTATTTTTTCTTTCAATAACACCATTCTGTTGTGGTGTTATGGGGGATGAGAAGTTGTAGGTAATACCTTTTATACTAAAAAAAGTTTCAAAATCAGAATTTTGTAATTCTCCACCATGATCACTATGAATAGTTTTTAATGGAAGGATTTTCTCAGTTTTAAGTTGGGCTCTAAAACTTTTTAAATAAGAGATGGCTTAAGATTTCTTTCCCAGAAAATAAACCCGCATAAATCTAGTGTAATCATCAACCAAGACAAATACATAGTACTTGCCTCCAATGCTTTCAGTTTGTGTTGAACCAAAAAGATCCATATGCACTAGCTGTAATGCATCAATAGTTGAGACTTCACCGACTGATTTGAAACTTGATTTATATTGCTTTCTATATTGACAAAGATCACAAACTTTTAAAGAATCAAATCTGGCCTCTGGTAGATCCTTAACTAACATTTTCCTAAAAAGTTTTCATAAGTTCCTAAGGATACAGTGACCTAACCTTCTATTCCATAACCATGAATGATCTTCCATTTCACTAAGGTAAGGTAAGTCTTGGATCCTAAGGTATTTTAAGTTTTTTGTGTAAATATTCTCTTACCTATGGGCTGCAAGAATGAACACTTCCTTGGAATTGTGTACTAAGCACTTGTCATTTTTAAAATTCACAAGGTAACCTTCATCACATAATTGTCTTATGCTAATGAGGTTGTGCTTAAGACCCTTAACAAATAAAACATTTGAAAAAAAAAGTTTTCCAAGAAGAACGATGTTACCTATACCAATAATTTCTACCTGATCATTATCTCTGAAAGTTACTTTTCCTCCTTTCGTCTTGATAATCTTTTCAAAATAGCTTTTTTTACTAGTCATATGTCAGGAATATCCACAATACATGTACCACATATTGCTATGGGAACTTTCCCTATTTTCCTGAATATAAGAAAAAATTAGACTTTTGGAATCCAAATTTTCTTGGATCCGGAATTGTTAGACAACAAAATTTTGGGTATCCACATTTGTTTAAAAAAATAAGCTATGTGAAACCCAAGAGATTGAACTTTATTCAAGGAGCAATTTTTCTTCCAATTCCCACTACTTTCCCATTTAGTGCAAAAATGGGGTCTAGAAGGAAAAAAATAATTTTTTTTGCAAGAAGCTTCTTATGATAAAATATTTCAGATTTCAGTCTGATGACTAAATTCCTATACTCAGGAATCATTTCCTTAGAGTTATATTTCTCCTAAAAAACTTTTATCTCTAAAATATCATTCTTAAGATCTTTAAAAATGTCTTCTTTAGCTGAATTTTCCTTCTCAAAGTCTTTAGAATTTTTTCCTAAAGCTATTATTTATCTCTAAGATCTCTAGAAAGATCTGAAATCTCTTTTGTAAGAATTTCGTCCCTAGTATTTTCCTTGACCAATTTCTTAAAAATATTACAATTTCTCACATCAAGTAACTTAGAAAAACTAGAAACTTCTTCATATGAAGTTATTTATTCATTTTCTGAGGATGAAGTATCTTCACTAGAAGTACTGTTTTTTGAATAGTATTCTTATTAAGAGATAAATTTATTAAAGCCTTGGCAGAGCATACCTTAGCCATAAGACATGTATTGGGGAAGGAAGTAGTAGCAATGAATCCCATATTTTTCTATTCTAATGAATCATATTCAGAAGATTCGCTTTCTAAAGAGTCTATACTGCTATCACTCCAAGTATCATTATCTTTAAGGATTTTCTTGTGCTTTGTTAGATAGAATTTCTTCTTGTTACTTTCTGAATTCATTTCCTTCTTTTCCTTCTTTTTCAAAAAAATGACAATCAAGTTTGATATGACATATTATTCTACATTCATTATAAGTAAATTCTCCATCTTTCATATATTTTTAATATTTCTTCATGTACTTATTCTGATGGTTCTTTTGAGCTAAAATCTTATTCATTCTCCGAGCAATATTAGCTAATTCATTCTCATAATTTTATGTGTCACTAGATTCTGACTGAATAATGGCTTTCATTGTCTTTGATCTAGTTACTCTTTATGGGGTCTTAGCTATAATATGTTTAGAGGTGGTTGTAAAACAAACACCTCCATTCCCATTTTTCTTTTTAACATTTTCAATATCTCACTTCATTCTGGTTTCATGCTGAAGAAGAGTTCCAAACAACTCATCTTAAGAAATATGAGTGACTTTCATGTTTTCATCAATAGTTGTCTTCCTGGACTCCCATTCATTTGGCATGATATCTATGATTTTTTCTATAATATTCTCATCATCCAAACCTTTTTCTCCTATAGACTGTAATCTATTCACAATATTCATAAACCTTTGTTGTACATTGCTTATAGGTTCTCTATAAGAAAAGTTAAACTATGGTATTCACCTCTCAACATATATCTTCTGGTCTCTATGACTTTAGATGTACAAAAATGTGTAACTTCATGTTTCTTCCAGATACTATTAGCAGCTTCACATGATGATATTTGACTATATATGTTCCTAGTCATGAAACATTACAAAGTATTTCTGACTCTGAAGTTTTATTGACATTATGATTTCTTCTGATTCGTAAAGGTTCTCAATTCCTTATTCAGAATCTTATAATCTCCAATAAGAATTAAATAGTTATCAACTCTAGTATTGATAACAATAGTCTTCATCATATCTCTCCAGTACTCATAATCATTTCCATCGAAAACAAGAGGTCGGGTAGGATTTATATTGTCAATAGAACCAACATTTAAACCTGTCATCCTTAAGATAAACTTTGGCATAATAACTTGTTAGTAATATGAGTTTGTAAACAAGGGAAAACATCCTAATCATGGAAAATATAGAACAAAAGTATATTTAAGCAAAAATGAATCTGAACTATGTGATTCCAAAAAACAGATTCTGAAAAAGTACGAATCTGGATGTTTAATTCCGAGAATTCTCTTCCGAATCTAATCGTGAGATTAATTCAGATTGAACTAAATCCTTTGATACCAATTGTGAGATGGTATGTGAGTATGATATAATCTCTAATAATAAATTTAGGATCGAAAATTTAAACATGAGATACACATATACTAGAGGGGGGTGAATTGTATACTTTAAAAATTCCTTTGGAAATTTTGCATAACCAAAATTCACAACACCTCTAAGTTATAATAACTTGCTTGATTCTGGAAAAGTGATTCCAGAAATGAAACATAACAAATGTTTACACCAACTAAGATTTTACCTTAAAGTGTATAGAATCCTATAAAATCATAGTACAAGTTTAAGGAAGTATTTGAAAGTTATACTTTCCTTAACAACTAAAATACACAGCGGAAAAAAAAGTAGTAAAACTACAAGTATCAAGTAGAAACTCTTTTAATCCAAAAAGGAGGGTATCCAGCAACCCTGGATAAGAGGTCCCTTGATTTATACTTTCATGAAAGTCTATCTTACCCAAACTTAGGTAAGCCCTCAATCTGAAGATCGGTATCTGTCTTGTTATCCCTATAAGCCCTCGATTTGAAAGGAAATTTACACCTCTGACTTCACAACCCGAAGTCTCTAATTTCAAGAAAATAGAACATCTGCACTAAGAAAATATGCATGAAGCAATTTTTGAACAAGTCATTCAAACTTTCGGGATGAATACTGAATGTTTATAAGAGCCTCTCACTCTATAAATCACTTCAACAGCATTTAATCACAGTTGTCAAAGTTGTTGTATAAACGTTATGAGATCTTTCAAATGAGCCCCTATTTATAGGCATGGCTTCAACGGTCGTCTACCTCCTCCAACAGTAATATTTTTCCTTGAATTTTAGAGGGACCTTTAAACGTGTCACTCAAACAACGGTTAGTGAGTAACTGAAAGCATGAAATTGTTTTATAACTAAACAAGTGTAAGCATAACCAAAATATGATATTCAGAATATAAGTAAATATGAATGTTATAAGTCTAAACAAAAATTAATTCGAAGTCTATAGTACACGGATATTCAGATTCTATTTTCAAGGAATTCAGATCCTGAATTTTATAGAATTCTGGAGTCTGAATTTTAAGGAAATTCTTAATCTGGATTCACTAGAATTTGGAACCAGAACTTAAAAAATTCGAAGTCAGAGTTCATGAGATTTCGGAGTCAAAACTCATAAGAGTTTGGAGTCTAGATTCAGAGAACTCGGAGTGAGAACTTAGAGAAGTTCGTATCCAGAATTCGTATTCAGAATTTGGAGTTATAACTCAGAGATGTTCATACCCATAATTCATCTTCATAATTCGGAGTTAGAAATCAGAGAAGTTCGTACCCAGAATTCGTATAAAAAATTCAGAATTAGAAGTCAGAGAAGTTCGTACCAAGAATTATAATTCAGAATTTAGAGTCAGAACTCTAAAATAGTTCATAACCTAGATTCTTATTCAGAATTCAGAGTCAGAACTCTGAAAGAGTTTGTATCCTGAATTCGTAATTAGAATTCAGTGTCAGAACTCAGACGAGTTCGTAAGCAGAATTCTGAGAATTCAGATTCTAAAACAGAATGCGTCATATCTAGTTAATTATAGGATTCTGAGGTTTTTGGTTTCAATTCGAATTTTACACTTAAGAAAAATATTGATATGAACAATGAAGTCAAGGTAATTGTAGATTTCCTTGGGTAATTAAATTTTCCTTATAGAAGTAAAACAAGGAGTAAAATGTGTTTTTCCTTGAAATAAGTTGTTTTTGATTTTCAAAACAAGAAGGAATAGTAAAGTCATAAGGATACCTTATTGACTTATTAATCTCCCCCTAGTTATGATGGAATGGAAAAGTCATAAAGAAAACCTTATTGACTCAATAGTTGTAGCATTGGGACATGAGTAGTGCCCTCCGTTGTTCCACTATATTCTCAATCCTTTTCATTTATTTTTGAAAATTTTGAGTATAGTGACATTTTTTCCCAAACTTGATGAATTTCCCGACCCATTTGAAGAAATTATCCCAATGCAACTTCCCATATTTTTTGCATTTGGTTGGTTTAGTTTACTTACATCATTATTATTATATCCTCTGGCATGGAACACCATCTTTTGTTTCTTATCACCATAGTAATGTGAAAATTCTATAAACTCCATCTACACTTTGAGGGAACCCTGAAAAACTTATTTATAACTTCAAATGTATCAAATTACAAAATCCTTTTGAAGGTTTGGTTTTCGTCCCATAAAGAATCTGTCAATTTTTTTCTCATTATTGACAAAAAACCCAAATCTTACCTTGAAAGCCTTGTGAAGTTGTCTTTAAAGGTCATCACAAATTATCCATCCATTCTCTTGAGCTCAAAAAACTTTCTCTCTATATTCGTATGTAGATTTCTTGGGAAATAATTTTTATGAAACATGTTCTTAATGTTTTCCCATTCCATCTCTTCAATTTTGTCTCTTGGATTAGTGTTCTTAATCATATCCCACCATTGATCATCCTATCCATCTAGATGATAAACAGCTAGTGTCACCTTCTCTATCCAATACAGTGAAGCATAGAAAATATCTTCTCCCTGGAGATGACCCACTAATCTGAAACTATTGGATCAGAAGATCCACTAAATGTCAGTGGTTGTTTCCACAGAAATCACTCAATATCCAGTTGCTCCCTCTTTGGTGAAGAAGGATAGTGCTCATTATTTAAATTATTATTCATATCTTGATATAGTTGGGTAACCAAAAACGTGATGTTTTGAATTCATCATACTAAAGAATTTGGGATTTCATTTGGGAAATCATGGAATTGGCACTCTCAGGGGTTGTTGGCCTAGTTTCTTCAGGTTCCTACCATTTTTAAAAAAATAAATGGTTAGAAAAAAACATATCTTAGTGAGTCATGAACGAATATATTGTTAATTTCTATAGTTTATAGTAAAATAATATCTTATGGTATCCTTATGTTTGAAAATATTCCTATGTTCATATTTGTACTTAGTATCACACTAGAGGTATTATCTATGGTTCACTAATCCTAATTCACAAATTAAGTACACCATTAATTTGATACAACCTACAATAACCCTAACTTTTCTTATATTACTATTACATAATTATAATGATATACAACATAATTGTATTATAACATGAGGATCCAGAGGTTTAGTTTCTTGGGAAAACCAATACCAAACATATCATTTACCACATCAAACATTAACTTTTATTTAATTCATTATTGTATTGCTTTATATTGTCCCTTGAAAAATCTTTAGTGCCCATAATCATCCGAGGATATACATCAAAAATGGATGAGGTAAAATCTGAGTAAGATGATAGGAATGTACAATATAGCATGGGGGGATCATAATCACAACACCATCATCAATTTCATGAGAGGAATCATTAGATAAAATCATGGAATGTGATAATGAATAAAATTAAACATCATGTATTAGTGGTAAAATAACACACATAGTTGTGATAAAAGATAGAATCATGTTCACACATCATTTCACCTTATCTCAAGAGTTTCATCACTTTACCCAATGCATTAGAGTGATGTATAATTTCGAGTACACCACTCTCATTCAAACATTCATATTGTGCTATATAATTTTCGGTGCACCTATCACATCATGAAATTTTCATTATCTTTTATGCCACATATAACAAATATCAATAAAAAAGATATATAACCCATTTAAATTAATGGTTTACATCTAATAAGAATACATTAATAAAAATTAGCTTCCCAACACAATAGAATAACATAATTGACAGAAGAACCATCACCCATGAGTGAGAAGTAAAATATGTGTTTTTGAAAGAAGTGTTCATTTGGAAAACATTTTGTTTAACATAAACACTAGTGGAAGAAATTACATCCTTGAAAGAAAATATAATGATAAAAAAAATTTATTTTTAAAGAGTAACTATATCCAAAATAGAGTGAAAGAGGGAGAACATGAAGAACAAAAGTTGGGTTCGAGAATTTATCCTTACCTTGTATAAAAATGCTTTATTAACATTATTTTCTTGTATAATGAAATTAGAATTATTAATTATAAAAATAAAAACCTGATATACATGAATATAGTTCATTATGGTCCCATTAAGTTCTTTTATGGGCCATTGTATGAGTTATAGTGTTTAAATCCATTGTTCGGGCGTGTTCTTTTTCTTAATTTTCATGAACGGTTCACTTGTACACATGAATATATGTTCTTACAGAATAGGGATAAAAATGAAAAAATGATAATAAAATTTATTAATGATCTTCTTTGAGATTAAATGATATTAAAATGAATTATTTTATATACCATGTGGATGAATCATTAGATAAAATTTAATGACAATTATTTTTGGTTAATTTGGGCAATTTTTTTATCACAACAAACATGTTATATTTTATCAATTAGTAATTTGAATAATATAGGTTTATAGAACATAAAAGTGTTTATAAATTACATAATAGAATCTGGTTTCAACCATTTAGTGTTTTCATTGATATCCTTGAATGATTTCAAGGAAAATGGATATATATCACCCATGATGTAGGTAAATTAACACATCACGAGAAACGATTTCATTTAAAACAAATAATAAGGGGTTTATAATGAGTAATAGTCTATTAACATGATATCATACCATTATACCAATCATATAATAGTTATCATGACATTTGGATAAAATAATTTTCTGAAAAGAGAATAAAAGAAATGAAATTTAAAAAGAAATTGATGGAAAAGAGAGGGAAATTACCTCTTCATATATATCTTCTTTGAGATCCTCTTTAAAGAAGAGTTTTTGGTCATTTAATCAGACCAAGGATATATATAAGTGGGGGAGGTTCTAGGGATGATATTTGTTCCTAATCTAGACTTGTCTTGAAGTTTAATAGTTGTTAATAATTGAGGGTGTGATGGGAAATATTTATAGTGGAGGGGAGAGGGGGTTTCTCAATATTATAATCATTAATTTATTATTTATCCATAATAAAAGAACTGATAATGATTCCATGAAAAATAATAGTAATAAGAGCTTGTGAGTTCAAACCAATTGGCCTTACATCAACAGAACATCATCCATGACTCTATAATTAACGAATTTAGTTTATTTTGTAAATTATAGTATTTCATTATCCATAAAAAATTCATGTTTTTTAGAAAAATCTCAAAAATTCACCATAATAATTTTTTGATGCTAGGAATCCAAAATTGATGTCCACTTTATGAAAATAATTTTATAAATATGATTAATTTAATTTTTATTTAAAGTCAAAATTTACTTCAAAATTTAGATTTCAGAAATTAAAAATGACATTATAATGCTTTAAAAAATTACATAAGGTCTTATAAGATTATCTTAAAACTATAAGAAATATATTTTTTATTTTATTTAAACATTTTATGAAAATAATTTTTTAATTAATTAATTAATTATAAATAATTATTTTTGACATAAAAAAAATCCAATACATATACTGCGGTCATATTGTAACTTATAAGATGCATAAATTTTATTTAATAATTCATTGGTGAGGTTACTATTATTTTGGATGATTTACTATTCATAAATATTATATTACTATTCATTAGGGTAGGTCACTATTCATAAGGATAGGTTACTATTCACTAAAAAATTACATTTTCCCTATCTGACTCCAAACATCTTACTGATCGCAACCGTGTAAGTAAAATTTTAGAAATTCAAAACCCAAAAGTGGTAAATTTATGTTTAAAGGTCACATATTAGTTCATTTATGGATTATATGGCATTGTGTTTCCTAATGTTCTTGATTATAATAGTACTACAATGAATTATAAATTACATTGAAAAAATATTGAGTCGTTACACCCATGATCTATGATATGGTCCTGGAACTATAAGGATTTTACCATGAAATAACCTTTGTATAATTCATCTAGATTCCTGAGGATTAGTTTTAATATGTGGTGTCTGTTATGCTAATAGGTTGACCTCATATTTTTTAAACTGAAGGAAATTACATGACAGTAATAGGTCCATGTGGTTCCCCAAAGGCAGTGGACTCTTTATCTCCTGAGGCCATTCAGATTTTATTATATTCAGAATACCCATCTATGATAAAGAGATCCTAGAACCTAGTAGTGGAATCTAAAAATATCTCTATCACAGGAAGGGTAAAATCAGAGTTGGGACATTGGTGGTTGAGATCCCTAAAATAGGTACTAACTCTAATATATTCGTTCTTCTTCCTGACTAGGTGAATGTTGGCCAACCATCTAGGGTAATGGACTTCCGTGATGAAGATGTATTAGATGAGAATATCATCTTTTTCCATGACCATGGACTCTTGGTATGAGTGCATCTTCCTATGATTTTGTCTGAACACATGACTACTCACTGAGATGCCAGGTCAATGGATGAAGACCTAAATATCTAGACCAGGAATATCATCATAGCTCTAGGAAAATACCTCATAGCCCTACATAAGGAAATCCTTATACTATTGTTATTCCTTTCCATGCATAATTATATGGATCATTATTGGACTTATATTTATCTACGTGCCAATGTTCAACTAAAATAACTCATCGATGGTGGTGGAGAAACATTCATCAAATATGGGATGAGCATCCTCTAAATATTCTTTATCATCTGATATAGGGGAATCAAGGGGGGAGACATTTTATGCCTGATAAATTACTCTAAAGGAATATTGGTTCCTTCTTTGTAGAATGTGGAATCTCTACTAAGAGACTACAGTATTGTTTCAACCAAGGAAACAGCGGTTGTCAACTTAATTCCACTAGGCTTTCAACTGAGGGGCCAGAAGTATATTATGTTAATGTAGTAGTGAAGGGTCCAATTGTGATGATTCAATCCAGCCCAGTGGAACTACAATTTCTTGAAAATAGATATCGCCATATGGAAAACATCTAAATACCTAACATGGGTATGGGGGTTCTGGAATAACCCAATTATTATATATGTAGGATTAAATAGTAATTTACCAATATCCATTATACATGGGAATAGTTTTCCCCAAATTTATATAAAATAATGGGTCCCAAGTTTGGGGCGGTGGCCTCCAGTCGATGGATTGATGGGTTAAAATTATCATTCAAGTCTATCCATGGGTCATCCCCAATGATAGTGTTCTCATCTTCGCTGGTCCGAGCATGATTACCATTATTATAGTAATAATCTCCATCCATATAGAGAGTTTCAAAATATGTCAAAGAAGTAGAATCACCATGAATAATTCATAATAGTCCATTGAGGGGGTACTTGACACATTAGTGATATAAGGAGGGAATTTTTATATACAAATGAATCTAGGGTATACCCATCATTGTGTTATATGTGTATCCTACAGAAAACCATGAATTTATTGTTTGTAATCAGGTGACCTAACTATATAGTTAATAGTATTTTTCCACAAAGTCTCTACAAAGTCCTTTTAGAACCCTATACATTATGGAAAAAATGACTCAAATATACTTCATTCAGTTCTAGATTTTGGAGTGTCTTGGATGGTAAGAGATTGATCCCAGAACCTATGTGGATGAGATAGCGATGAAATTTCACACTATTGAACTAACCCATGATGTTCAGTGGGTATATGTGCCCCTAGACAAGTAAAATCTCATCTTATCCATAGAATGACATGAAAACCTGACATTATGACTACTCAAAAAAATTTACATGGAAGTATTCTGCAGTCGAAACCTCTATCTCAAACACAAGGGGGATTTTGAATACCCATTCAAGGGATTCACACATCTCTTATGACAATTGGAGGTCCTCAATGATCAAAATCCATGCAGTAATTCTGAAAAGGTTCTTAAGCACATCACACTTCCATGATAGCTACTAATTCTTACTGGAAGGATGTGGCCCTATAGAAGAAGGTATGATAAGAATTTCCATTCAAGATAGTATATTATATATTGTTCTAGAAATATCTTAATGCTAACTAGCTAAAAATCCCAAAATTAGTACTGGATGACTAGCAGATGATAGAGGTATGGCTATAGTTGGGTGTGACTGATCATGAAGCGATCATGGTGGATTTTACTTGTCATATAGCACGTTTGGAGAAAGTAGGGAAGTTGACATGATGAGTAAAGAGGACTATGTATATAAAATCAATACTAAAAATACCTCCTGGTCTCTATAGCATGCACAATTTTACTAGAAGCACTAGATTGACCATTCTGAAAATTCAAAAATCCATGGACCCTACGATGAAGGAATCATCCATGAAATTTAGGGGGGATACCTAATACTACATGTAATTAGGGAACAAATAGGGATCCATGCAATTGAAGGTATTCAGGTAGGCTTACTCCTTGTAATAATTATATGGTCCCTTAATAATATATGGGATATGGGGGTAATTATCATCACTAGAGGCAAGAAATCTCTAAAGGTGATATATGGCTTTGGCCTCGTCGAATGATTTTTCTTGTCCTCACATCATCAGCAACTAATATTCGGAGAGGTAGAAGACTCAGATGTGGATGAACAAGGAGATGGAGGAGTTGGTACATCTTCAGGAGGCTATGGCCAATTTAAAAGGGCATAGATGACACCATGGGCATGTGCGACATCTATGCGGGCCAACTAACCATCAAACTTCTATGACCCGTGGGTGGAGACCTATTTCCATTCACCTTCATTATCAGTGACAATTACTTCAGAAATGAACACCACTTTTGTTGGGGTGGGGACCAATTTGGAAATGATACTGTCAAAATGGTCTTGAATCCATTCCATAAACACATTACATTTCTTGATGGTATGTTTTTGGACTTAGTTACACAGGCAATAATATAAATGATCAATGAGCATGGTCTCCCAATATTTCCGTCATTTTTGATACATCATATTTCATGGATCTAATTCACTAAAGAAGTAGCCCGAAACCTAGACCTCATTGAATGAGTATGTACGATTTATCATATATGTGGTGGAAACTTTGGGAGCCCGAACATGAAAAGGAACTACAGCCTGATATGTGGCCAGAACTAGATTGTCTTTACTAGGAGGAGGGGCATGACAGTGTGTTGCCTACACATTCTTTAGAAGGTTATGATGATTCTAGGAATTAGCCTTAGGCAATTTCCTTAGGTGATCCTATGGATTAGGCTCCACCAGTAACAATTATAGCAGCCGGGGGGTCTCTATTTGTGTGACATCAATAATCATTGCCCGGGAGAATCTTCTTGCAGTAGTTGTAGGAGGAAATTGTCATTCCTACCTAGTAAGCTAAAATGATTCTTATATGCACTGAGAATTGTCAATCAAATCCCAAAATCCTCCTACTAAATTCTGAGTTAAGATAGATTGGAACAATTTAGTCTTAACATTCCATATGCACATCGTCTGTAAATGTTCTTGGTTTAGAGGCTTTTCAAGTGAGTACGTGATGTCCTTCCACCTATCGAAAAATTATACAACCCACTCATATAGAATATGTTTAAACTAGAAGATATCAACAATACTTATTTTTTGTTTTTTGGGGCTGAATGGATAGAGTAAATGCCTAATAGTATTTTCCCAACCAGTGAATGACCTGATGCATAACTAGCTATAAAAGATAAACGTAGTGCCTTCCAATGTCTGTACTAAATAACAAATAGTTTATGTCTCATTCTATACTAGAGTTATTAGCATGGTTCCACACATTGATATAAAGTGGAAAATATGATTCAGCTGATCTCATATCTCATCAAAGGTGGAGAACATTATATTCCCGCAATCAGGGGTGCCTACATGTCGTCCACCCTTAAGAAACACAACTTTCTATCAGGTGGGATTTCCACATGTCGTGTCTCAGGGGCCTTGAGGTGGGAGATGATAATATCTATCAAATAATCTTTATAGGGATTCCAATCTGGGTGAGCATTCTTAACCAATAGTTCATTGATAGGCTCATCAACGTGATAGGTGGGTTCAGATTCTCAGGCAATGGCTAAAGCAGCTTATGGAACTACTAGAGGAACGAATTACGGAGCTGCTGTATAAAAAACCGGAGCTAGGTCATAATGATTCTTCTGATGTAGTATGGGTAGATTTTGTAGATAAATACTGTATTTTCTTCTTGTAGGATATGATATCTACCCTTTTTGGATTCGTTGGATTTTCTAGGTCGAAAAGAGAAAACTGGAAAATGAGTAATTTTAGTTCCCCCTTGATTGAGAAAATATTTTCAATAATTTTTATTATATTTAAATAATTTTATCAATCCCAATTTATCAATTTTATCTTATGTGGGTCAATTTGGGACTTATGATTTGTTTTGAGAAAAATCGTGAAACATGCGTAATTCTAGACATTGATAGATTTTTACAACAAGATTATTTTTGTCATTTCATTAACAATATAATACCAAGTTGAGGGATTTATTTTTTTGTGAATAACGTTTTTATTTAATTCAACATTATCTTCTAGACTAAAGGATTATTTGAGAATCTAGAGCCCCAAAAAATTCATTGATGTTGAGAAATTTTTGGGGAGGACAGAGTGGACCCCACCATAATAATAGAAGCACAAGTTATTATATACACCTCAAATTGATGTGATTCAAGCTAGAATTGAACAGGGACCTATTGAATCATTTTAACAATCAATTTTATGGAGTTATGGGATAAGAAAGGAGGAATTTGAATGAAATCAAATGAAGGAAGCTGCCTGGAACCTTCATCCGTAGAAAGTAACAGTCAATAAAATATTCATAACTCTGACATCTGATAGCCAATTAAGATGAAATTTTGAGGGTAGATAATAAACATGTTTTGGAATAGAAATTATGAAGGATAAACTACATTATTTTGTAATTAATTGGGTATTTAATGTTAAAACCATCAGAGTAAAAAATATTCCTATAAAATGAGTGGAGCTCCTACCTCTAAAAGTATCAAATTTTCCATCCCATAATAATCCATCCCATTCCATATAGGGCACCAAGGAGATAATTCCAATGTATCTTTATTATTTCAATTTTATTTTTAATTTTTATTTTAGTTATATTTCCCCTTGTGAGGCATTCATATTTTCATTAAAGTGATTCCATTTTCTTATTACATCTCTATTTATTTTCCAATATTAATGTCGTTATCTCTCTCCCATCTTCCCTTGTAATCTATTTTCATATTGTAATGGCAAGTGACTAAACATAGGCTTGGATCTGGGGAAGGCTTCATGGTGTTCTTTGTTATTTCACTTAAATTTGAAATGTTTTCAAAAAATTGAAGCATGGAGGAGTTTTTCATGGTTGTGTTTGTCATCCACCAAAGAAATATTTCAGAATAAATTACTTTCAATAAATTAATTCGTTTTCTCTACATTATCGTGGGAAAACCCTTTATATGGTTGAGTTGGGGTTTTAGGAAAAGATGAAATGGAATACATTATAACTGGGTCTATCAGGAATTAGATTCTCGTTTGTCGTGTTTCCCTACTTGACTAATGGTGGATGTTTGTTTTGGTGTGTCAGATGTATACTAAAATTTCACACTCTATAAATCCAAGGAAATTAATTCATTAATAAATATTCATAAAATGAATTATCCAATATAATTTAACCAATAAAAAAATAATGAACTAACCCATTTCATCAGTCCCAAGGACCATGTTATATCTTTCATAATTTCATTCTTTCTATATCTACACCTACATTAAGATTTAAAGATTTAATTTAATTATTTTAATTTCACTGTTTCTAAAAACCCTTGAAAAAATAATTTTCAATAAATTATAAAACCAAAAAAAACGAATTAGAATAGGTGAACTAGAATTAGTGATTGAATTCTATGTGACACTCATTAAGTGAGATTACCTTAGTTAGCCAATATGCTAAATTAGGAAACTAAATTTTCATTTTCCCTGACCGACGACAGGCGTGCATCTAAACCAGTTCTATTTCAAGGAAAATAAAGATTTATCTCAATCACTTTTTTAAAATTTACATTTTTGTAAACATTTTTCTTAGTTTTATTTATTAATGAAAACACATTAAAAAAATATTTTCCCATGATGTTTTCAAATGACCATTTTTTCAATTGTGGGAATAATTACTCATGGGTGGAAGAGAAACAAATAGATTATACTATGTTTGAACTCAAATGAAAGGGTGATTCTTTCATGATAATGGTGAAAAATTCAAAAATTTCCTAGAGACATGGTTCTCGACACATGTTCTGATGAGCATCATCAATGAACTATGGATGAACTTGCAATGATTATAGGCAATAAATGAATTTCAAATGGGCATTTCTGATTTCACTAGTGGAATCAAAGAAGTTGTGGAAAAATAGAAATGGGGAATCCTAAATACCTACCTTCACCTAACACCATCCAAATCCATAAAGAATATTCAAATAAAGAAGTGATTGAATAAAAAAATCAAGGATATGATCATTTCATGAACTCTATCTTTTCTAATTTAATTCAATATTATTTGAATATAACTCCTTCTAGAATTGAATTTTTTAGATCCGTTAAATCCTTACTATGCCCTAAAGGATAGTTAGAAAAAAGATGATGTGGCTTTTGAGGAACACTTGGAGCTCCCTAGACACATTGAATATTTACTTGACGGAGTACTGGATGAAATCCCAGTGGCTCTACCGAAGGAATAAAATATACACAATTACTACATTAAAAGGTATTATTTTGAAACTAATAATTCAAATATAAATATTTAATATCTCATTTATTATTATTTTCATGAATAAAATATGTAGAAACCACTTGATTTTGAAGAATATGTTGCACAGATTTCAACAAAGGAAGCGGTGATTTCGTACATCATCCATCCCTTTCCATCTAAGTGGAACGACATTGTGAATGGAGAAGATGTAGTATACCGTATGCATGGAATTGTCCTAAAAAATAATACCAAAGTAGATGATGGGAAAATAAATATATGGTAATTCATGTCAATGGAACCCCAACCACCATCAGAATGTGTATAATATATGGAACTTCCCTACAACAGGTCGTAAAAATTTAGCGCCCATTTGGGGGATCGTATTGAGAATTATCTTTAAATTCATTATAGGAAATTAGATTTAAATTTTAGTTTTCATTAGTGTGGCATGATGCTCCTTCTCCTATCATTTTTGGAATCATTGATGTGATCCTTTATCTTAATTATATAATTCACGTATATTGGATCCTAATGAAAGAAGTTAGCTTAAAACTAGTGAAGGTATAGGAATATTCTTCGTTTTAAAAGGGTATTCAGTTTTGAAATATATATTTTAAACTCCACAAATTTTGATCTAAAATTATATTCTGATATTTAAACAGGAAATTTCACACCCACATTTAAAATATTTCTTTACAGGAATTATCTACAAGACACGAGTTTCTTCAGAATCATATGATACGATATTTTATGTTTCAATGATAATGAGATTGAATGAGTAAAATAGAGAATTGGATGATTAAAATGAATCCTGGATATTTAAATGAGGACTCAATATTTGGAGGAATTTATTGATTTGTGTAAATGAAATTTCCCAACCATTTTCATGCTATGAATTTATGAAATTCATGTGAATTGATTTGTTATTATAAATCATTCCTATAGTGATTATCCAATATCCGATGTATCGTTCTCGAGAGGATTTATAGAAAAGTACTTCAGATTTATTTTGAGTATATTTCATGAGTGATATTGGGACATGGGACCATCCAGAACGTGCATTTGAACTAGTCAAGGATATGACTACACAAAAACACAATTAAAATGACTGATTCATGTTTTTAAAATCCCTATGAATAAAATAAAACATTTACATCTATCCATATTTATCCCATAGAGACAATTTATGACCATTATAGGGATGATGAACATTTGAATTCATTTTTATCCATTACTACCCCACTTTTGGTATTTCCATAGTATTTTAAAGTTGATTTATGAGGGTAAAAGGAATCATGTGGGAAGGGATGATATATATTATAAGGAATAAGTATATGGGTTCTATATTGGGTAATGATAAATATATTTGGATAAATTAAGTGTGCTCTTTATTTCCATTCACCTTATTAATAAAAAATATAAAATAAAAAAACAATAAAAAGGGTTGTCATTTGTGAAACCCAAAAATCATCATATTACAGACTGGTGATCTTCTGATTGAATGTGGTTCGGTTATGGATGTGTGGTTTGATCTAATAATAAATATAGAAATGATAAAAAATAGTAAAAATATATATTCAAGAGGGTGCACAAATAATCCATTATAGTTTACTTGATCAAAACTGTTACTTTGTGTTTTGGGGAAATGGGTGTTGCTACATTGAATGGGATAATTTCATTACAATTATAATTTTGATATCATGCTTTTTAATTAAGAGATAAACAACCTCCTTGAGCCTTAATTTTTAAATCATCAAATCCTACCAACCATAACCCTTATTGTCATTTGGACCTTTATTAAATTTTCTCATGATTTTAGGTGTATTTTTCCTTTACAATGTAAATAAATTAGTTCATTTAGAGGCCTATGGATAAAGATCATGGTCTCATGATATGAGAAAAGCTCAAATGGAATTATATCATGAGAGATAATAGAAATGATTAAAAAGTTAGGTATATCCTGACATGGAATGTTTGATAATAATTAATAGAGAAGCTTTAATTAATGAAAGAAGAAGCTCCATCATTTTATAAAGGGAAAAATTATAATACATTAATTGACTATTTATTTGAAAATGTGAAATTAAATTGATATTTTTTGGTGATTTTTATTGTTTAATTTGAAAAAAAAAATTGTTTCATTTTATCACATTGGAATTTGAATACTAGTAACATTGGGGTCCTTTGATTTCTATTTTGAGATTTTATGCTTTAGTACATGCATAGTTTAAGTGTGGGGGAATTGATAGAGATTATATTTTCAATATTTTTTTTATTTAATTTTTTTTACCCTCCTAATTTATCATTTTGAACTTATATGGATTAATTTTGTTATTATGATGTGTTTTCAGAAAAATTGTGAAAACTTCATAATTATGGTTTTTTTGAGTGTTTTTTTCCACAAGTATATTTTGGATATTTAATTAAAAATATAATTCTAAATTGAGGGATTATCTTTTTGTTGAAATTTGTGACTTATGTACATATAATTTTTCTTCTGAAATGGGGGATGATTTTGGCATATAGAGGCCTAATGTATCATTGACGTTAAGAAATTTTTCAGGGCGGACATCATGGACCCCACCCCAACAACAGATGTATAACTCATTATAAACACTTCTAGGTAAGGTGATTACACCTCGAAGGGAATGAGGACTCATAGGAGCATTTGTTCAATAATTTTCTTGGAGTTGCGACTTAAGAGAAGTGGCCTTTTACTGAAATATATAGAAATAAGCTACATGGAACCTTTATCCATAGAACGTAATAGTCAATAAAAAATTCAATAACTCCTCCATCTAGTTTCCAATAAAGAATATCATTTGAGTTTGGATGAACAACATGTTTTGGAACAGATTTTATGCAGGATGAACCATGTTATTCAGTCATTATGTGGGACTACATTGGGTAAAATTTTGAATTACATGTTCTACCTATAAAAGGAGGGGAGATCCTACCTCTAAAAGCATCCCATTTTTCATCCCATCTAATCCATCCCATTCTATCCAAGGATACAAGGAGATCATGCCATGGTCCTTTTAGGATTTCTATTTTATTATTTATTTTTATTTTACTTTTCTTTTCACATGTAACACATTCATATTTTTGTTAAATTGATTCCATTTTTTATTTCATATCTCATTGTCTTCTAATAATAATCTCATTCTCTCAATAACATATTCCAACATGATTTATTTCACATTGAAATAGAAAGTGACTAACCTGAAAAATTTCCATGGGGGTGGTTTCATGGTGGTCTCTGTTATTTCACTTGAATTCAAAAAATAAATAAATTTATTTTTGGTGGATAGAAGAGTATGGCACGGGTGCAGCGGTCGTCCACAATGACACTATTTCAAAAGCCATTCCTATATGTTGATTGATTCATTTACCTCCCTTCTCTTTGGAAAACCCTTATTACATTAGGGTTGGGGTTTCTTATATGGATGCAACAATATATGATGGAGTGAGGTATTTTAGGAATAACATTATCGGTTGAGTTTTAACCCTACATGACTATTGGAGGAGTTGTGGTTTGGTCTTCCCGATGCATAATAACATAACGAACTCTATAAATCCATGGAATATAATGTGTTAACGAGGTTTCATAAAATTAATTTTCAAATAGATTTTAAACAATAAATATATAATTAATGAACCATTGTTATCTAACCATATGACTATGTTATTTCTTCCCTAATTCCATTCTTTCTATATCTGCATATGCATTTAGATTTATAGTTTTCAGGTCATTATTTAAATTTCACTATTTCACAAAACCCATAAAACACTTATTTTTCATTAAATTATATTAACAACAAAAAATAATTGGAATAGGTGAACTAAAATCAGCAACTGAACTAATTGTGAAAGTCCTCATGTGAGACAACCAAGGTATGCCACTATGCTGTATTAGGAAAATAAATTTTCTTTTTCCACACCCTATATAACACCCTGAATAGAGAATCCTAGAGCAGATGCATTATTTTAATACATTTGCAGGATTACAAAGAATCAAGTTACGAAGGACCAAGCTATTTAACTATCATGGAAAATAGATTACATACAAGAACATAAAATTATCATTAAAAACATAAAATGCAGAATAGATAATCCTTTTAGGATGACATTATCATCATATATTAACCATGTATATCAATAATAATTCACATATTGGCTTCTTGGGAAAATAAAACATATTAATGGGGTGAAGTGATATGGTCAGTAAGGAAAAACAATATACCAGAAGCTATCATAATTAATCATAAACTTTTATGGAAAGATATAAAATTGAATCACAAGCCCATTAATTATAAACTTTATCATAATCTAGAAAAGATAAACAAAATAGTTCCATTTACTTATTCACATGGATATTATACTAATTGAATAATCCCACGTAACATCAATAACTTATATCATAATGATGGAATGAAAAATGTCGAACATCTTAACCACAAATTCAAGGCCTCATGCCAAGACCCTAAATATAAATTTTTTCAAGGCCTTGTTCCAAAACACTAGTTTGTCTCATGAGACATATGTATGCATCGAGGTGCTATTGCAGGCCCCACATGTCACATATTAAGTCCAGCGCATTCCTCATATGAATAGAATGTAACATAATATAATCATTCTTATAAAAACTAGCAAATGAAATGTCAATACTTTAACGATAAAATTGGAATGGTATAAAAATAAAACATTCATAGTAAAAAATATCATAAATCATTTAATAAGAAACATAACATTATAATATAATAAATTATCTGAAATCAAGAATAATATCTAGTGATGGCTGTTGACAGAGTGAAAAATGATTTGTAAAACTATTCGAGATAAATATCCCTTTTTATAAAATCATTTAAAAGTTTCACAATATATAAAGGAGGAAATTTAAAATAAATTTTTGAAGAAAAGTGTCCCATACCACATTGAATCATTTGAAAGGAATTAACCTTTCAAAGTTTTCATGTTCATATAAATAAATCCTTAAAATTATTTTGAATGTATGTTCATTAACTAAATATATATAGAAAAACTAATGTTCAAAAAATTTTAAATGGTGATATAGTTAAATATAACCTTACATAAAACCTTTAAACATTCCTTATTAAAACTTTTGTAAGAAACATGGACATGGATGATAAATATTTCCCAAAAAATACTTACACATAATCAATCTCTGATAATAATGAGATTTAGGAATTAACCATTATCGTGAAATTTAATTTAGTCAAGGGTGAATTTGACCTCTTGTATATTGACTATAGTATGTTATTAAAATATAATAGAAAAATCATAATATTAATGATATCATTCATGATTAATTAATGACATTATACTACCCTTTTAATAATAATTTCCATGTTAAAGTAACATTTCGGGTAATAATCACATTCTTTATAGTATGTATTTGAACATGTTATTCTTGATTGTATCCCATAGATCATGATTTCCATACTCCCAGAATATAAAATATTATTTTTATATTATATGTATTTAGATTATAAGTATGTATAATAGATAGATAAATTAAATGTAAACACCATTCCTGGAGACGGTAGTTCGTACATACGCGTGAACGTTGTATCTGTTTTTTTATTATATAGTATTGAAGTAACCAAACAAAATATATTTAACTAAAAAATATATATATTATTCTAGTATAAATATTATTTCATATATATCATACTTAATCAATATATATATTTTTATAAATATTCATGACTGGTGATCTTTGAAGATGAATCTCATCTCCTCGTGGAGACTGTAAGTCGTACTTACGCAGGAGCAAAAATATGACTATATTGATAGTGATATCATATGTAATTGGATGGTATATTATATATAAATAATAATTAAATTGTTATATTAACTACTTATATCAATTATACTCATTATTGCACCCATCCAAATAATGATGTGTTGAATAAGAAACTACACCATGACGTGGAGACGGTAAGCCTTACGTACGCACGTATGGTGACATTGTCATTCATAGGACGGATAGAATAATAAATATGGTTGTACTATATTTATAATGAAAATATCAGTATGCAGAGGGAACTTGGGTTTTTATTTTAGTATGGAAACAAAAAATAAAGAGAAAGTATAAGAAGAAAAAAACTTTGGAAGAGGTGATGAAATAATTACTTCTTCTTTGGGTGCTTCATTTTGATTTGAACAAAAGGGCTCCTTACGATGTATTTCTGATCAATTTAAGGACTCTACGATGAAGTGAGTGTATCAGAAAGGATATTTGAGTATGGTTTGTCCGAGAAAAATGGCTTTAGATGTATGAATTAAATAAAAGGAGGTTCCCTTTTAAAAGAGAGGTGGGGGCACTTTAGGAAAAGCATGAAATATTAATTTATGATAAAATTATTTTCAGTTTATAATAGCTCAAAATGGATTTACTTCTAGTATAAGGTGGGGATGGGTATGAATGCTTTCAACCAATATTTTTTAGACATGTTATGTCCTAATGTTTACCTTACCTTTTAGACATAACTATTAGTTAAATATTTTATATTTTACCATGTCTTCAAATATTTTTATACTACTCAGATAATATAGTTACTGTAAAATTCAATTTGAACCTCACGTGGTTCATTAATAACATATCTAATATTATATAGGAATTTTGGAAGAATCATTAATTTTTAGTACTATTATATCATTTAATAAAATAGTAGTTATTTTAAAAACTCTTTTACGACAATTTTGAAACTATTTAGTGTTTTGTTTTTATGAAAGTAATAACAAGTTAATTACTTATAAAACACATTGAATCAACCCTAAGATGTCATATTCACCAATAAAATTCATGGATGGAATCAAAAGTTTCAATTTATATTTTTTTTAATATTTATAATATCCATTATTTTAATCATTCATTATTAATATAATTACTGCATCGTTATTTATTCATAAATAAATTTAATTATATAATGTACAAAATAAAAATAAAATAAAATAATATAGTAAATATTTTTATATTTCTATTTAATATTAAAATTCCAAATTATATTTTGTATAACTCTATATTAAAAATGGTTTAGTTATTACAATTTAAATTTAACACTTTTAAGTCTTCTTTAAATAAAATATAATAAATGTCCTAATCTAACCCAAATGGATAAAAAGGTTATTAGTTTTTCCTAAGTTTTCTTTTGTCAAAAAAATTGATCCAATATAATTAAGACACATTTTGGGGTAAGTTTATATTATATAATATTATTTTGACCATTAATTACCCTATTTACTTTTAGCAGTGAAAAATAAAAATCAAAACATACTATTCAAGAAAATTATTTTCATCATATTGAACCACATTTTATATAGTGAAGACAACCATGACTGTCTTATTTTTAACATTTAATTCACAGAAGTTTTAAAATCACATATTATGAAATATTTTAAATGTGCCACTAAGGTGGGTAAAAGATTTTAAAAAGTTTAATATAATTTTAAATATATAATCTAATTATAAAATAACTCCAATGAATTAAATTAGAATAATATAGATTTTATGAATCTATTTTCACTTTATGATAAATTTAATTTAAAAAAATTATTTAAAAAAAGTCAGTTTTAAAAAATAATGTTGTGTTTTCACTACTCATCAAAAATTGAATGCTTTCAAAAAAATAAAAAATAATCACCCCTAAGATAATTTTGATATTAAAAATTCAAAAATGAATACTATTTTACTAAATTAAATTTTTAAGAGTGTCTATAATTAATTTTATTAATGTTCACAAAAAGGCATAAAAAGTAGCTCTTTTAAGAAAGTAGTTTTTATTAATATATAACTACTTTAACAAAAATTGTACATTTCATTATAAATATGTTTTATTTATGTGAAAAAATTTAAAATTTATTTGTTAATATTTATATTACAATATTTAATTGATAAATAAATATATCATTTAAATAATTATAATACCAATGTGTTGTTTCGCAGATACACAATCTCGTATATAACGCAAGACAAGTCGGTGTTGCGTGAAATATAAGATTTTAAACTAATTTAAACATATAACGTACTATGAAATATAAGGGTGGTACATTCACCCCTCCTTCAAAAAATTTCTTCAACGTAATTTGAAATTGTTCTTTGAAAATAAAATTTTGAAAATAAGAAATTCCTTTGTGGAAAACCCACTTCTGAAAAAGGATTAATAAAATTAAGTCTTAATAAGTGGGAAAGGGAAATGAAAAATTCAATACAAATAAAGATTTTGAATAGAAGAACATCAGTGGAAATTATAGACACATAATTATAGAAAAAACATAAATATTAATATAAAGTCATTGAGGTTGTCAATCAAAAAATAAAGTAAACAATTAATGGAAAATTTAGGGCCTCAAAGTCATAAACTTATGATGATTAAATTATTTTAGGTTCAAAAAAAATAAGGTATTAAGATAAAAACATTTTATATACTTTTTTTGAAGGGGAGGGATTAATTTTCTATCAAGATAAGAACTCATGAAGTCATACTTGATTTCAATACCTATCATAATCATAATCTCATCATTTGGTTGCGCTTCGATCTATTTTCACTTCATCTCTTACACTAGGAAATGAATGATCAAAATGATTTTTTTAATGCCTGAAACACATTTTATAAATCATAAGGCCCCCAAGTAATTCCTTAATCTGCTATGTGTTTATTGAAAACCAAAAGTATAGGTCAAAGTATCCAATAAATTATTCTTTAACCCCAAACAAATTACCAAGTTCACAACTCACTACATTCTAACCTTTAGACTTACCGAAAATATTTGTATCAAAAATCATAGTCCAAAAATTTATATGGGTGATAAACAAAATTAAGATCTATTTTCCACATAATAACATGTTACTACCTTCATCATGTATTCTCATAATACATGGTAACACCCTTAATTACCATTAAACCTTATTGAATACATTCTTTATCCCTTATTTTTTATAGAAGATTGGATATATTTCTTAAATCCAAAAATGTTGTAACCTCCAACAATGATGGAATGAAAATAATAATAATTAACTACAAGGTTGTAAAGAACATCCAATATAATTTATCAAAATCCACCATCTTTTATTCCAAAATAACTACATCATTATCAGGACCATATTAAGGTTTATCATTCCCTTAACCATGTATTTTTCAAAAAAGATTAACATGCAATTGAGTCACTTTCCATAGTACCATACAATCTGAAATCCTTAATGAAATAGTACAGTAGTACAATACTTATTTATTTCGAAAATTCATATAACCAGTACATTGTTGAGACAACACTAAAATGATATAATTCTTGATTCCAAAAAAACAGATACATTAAGTATTCCACATTAACTGTAGTAACAACATAAGTTTGACATTGATCCATTTTATTTTTTTATCTATTTTCCCTTGATGATTTGGAAAATCATTTTCATAATGTCCCATATTTTTACAATTACAACATTGCACAGATTCTTTCTTTCCCTTACAATCATGAGGCCGGTGACCTTTTTCTCTACATTAGTTACAAACTCCCATTCCTTTTAGGCAAGTACCAGGGTATTTCTTCCAAAAATTATGACATAAGAGAAAACACTTCTTCATTATTTCCCCTTTATCTATCTTTTTATCTATTGTTATATTCTTCTCATGCTTTAATTTAATGACATAATACATGGAGAATTTATTTTCTATCTTTATATCACATAAGAATATATCTTTGTATTATAAAAATGATTGTGAGACCAAATACGGTCTGAGGAAATGTTTTAACACATAAAATAATCGATCAAGCTTACTTATTAGGATATGTATGTAGTCTATAAAATGATTTTCTAACATTATGATGTTATCATCAGACATTACAACATTCTCAACTTCGATTTTCATCAGGATCAAAAATTGTCCTTCCATATCAGCACGTTATTCATGAGGAAAGTATTTCTATAGAAAAAGTAAATTAAACTCCCTTCATTCCATATTTCCCATTTCTTCATCCCCCATTGTGTTTTAAATTGTTGAACACCATTTATCTACATCTTTGGAGAGACTATAAAGTTTCCTGACAATCAATTACCTTTCATTACTTCCCAAAGCAAAGAAATATGATTTTTAGGGAACTTATCCAATGGTCAGCTACAAAAGGATTTGTATTCCAATTGAATTTTGTAGGTTATTGACTCATGAAGAGGTCTAACATTGATCCTCTGTGTTGTGTATTATGATTATCCACACAGGAAATGTTATTTTTCATAACCTGATTCAACTATCACGGTATAGTTATATGATTTTAAATACCTACTTTGTCACCATACCCACTATCATTATCTTTAATAGGAGGGAAATTATTAAACGAATTACAAGCATTGATATGATTTACATTCCATCGACTAGGAACTATTTCTAAAAAATGGTATACACTAGATTAGGTTATGAATCCTAATTCAAAAATGAAAATTAGTAAAATACATAACATAAATTAAAAAATTAATGCATATCTAATCCATAATCATAAATATGGTTCATTTGTGGACATATCTACTCATAAAACCTTAATAATGGTTTGTAAAGAAAATATGAATTATCTTACGCATATTCTTCAGGAGTGTCAAATTAGGTGTGCTGTAAGGCCTATTGTTCTATGCAAGGTTACCCCAAGTTAGGCCCAAAACACCCTATAATAGTTTTCACCCATAGGTACATCTGTGCATGAACTACGTCCACTTGTAGTATCCAAACAAGGATGTATTTCCTGGAAGACCCACATAATCTATATATTACTAAAATTTAATCAAGCTCTTATATAGTAATCCTAAATGTCTATCAAAGGGTAATATTACCTAATCAGAGTTTATCTAAATGTAGTTTCCAATGATATTACTAAACTTACACTGATACCAACTATAATGCCCTGACCCCAAAAGCATGGAGCCAGTGTAATATTTTAATACATTTGAATGATTACAAGGAATAAAGTCCCAAAAGACTGATCAATTTTTCATCCTTGGAAAATAGAATATATACGAGAACATAACATTTTCATTTATAACATAAAATATAACATACATAATTCATTGAGTATGAAATTATTCTCCCAGCTTAATCTTGAATATGAATTATAATTCACTTATTGACATCCTTTGAAAATAAAAATATGAAAGTGGTGAGTCCAGATGCCAATAAGGATAAACAGTATAGTGTAAGCAATCAAAAATAATCATAAAATTATATAGAAATCTATAAAATTGAAACACAAGCCCTTTAAACATAAACTTTATCATCACATGGAAATGATAAATAAAATAGTTCCATTTAATTATTCACATGGATATTCTATTAGTTTAATAATTACATGTAACAACAATAACTAATCTCATAATGATAGAATTCATAATGTTAGGCATCTTAACCACAAATTCATGTCCTCATGCTATGAACCTAAATATAAATATTGTAAATGCCTTGTCCTAGGACACTATTTTGTCTCACGAGACCTTCAGATTCCTCGAGGGGCTATAGTGGTCCCCTCATGTCACAAACATAGTCTAATGAACACCTCACATGAAAAGGGTGAAACATAACGTAATCATTAATATTAAAATTGTCATATGAAATGTCAATACCTTTACCATAAACCATGAATTGTATAAAAATAAAACATGCACAGTCAAACATATCAAAACTCATTCAATACAATATGGAATATTATATTATAATAAATTGTCCTCAATCAAGAATAATATGTAGTAAATGATGTTGACAAATTTGAAAATGACAAGTAAAACTCTTTGATATAAATATCATTTTTCATAAAATCATTTAAAAGTTAAACTATATACAAAGGAATTCATTTAAAATAATTTTTTTAATTAAACTATCCCATACCACTTTCAAACTTTTGAAAGTATTTAACATTTTAAAACAATCATGTCTATATAAATAAATCCTTCAATTCATTTCGAAAGTATAGAAATTAATTAAATAGATTCAGAAAAATAAATCTTTGATCATTAAAAATGATTATATAGTTAAAGATACCCTACCATAAAACCATAAATAATTAATTTTGAAAATATTTTTATGAAACATGGAAATGGATGATTAATATGTCCCAAAAAATACTTACAAATAAACAATCTCGGATAATAATGAGATTGAGGAATTAATCCTCACCTTGTACTTTTCAGTACTCAAGGGTGAGTTTAAACTCTTGTATAATCAACATAGCATGTTATTAAATTATACCAAAACCATATTCATATTTATGATATCATACATGATTAATTTATGACTCTATACTACCCATTTAATAATAATTTCCTTTCTAAAGTAACATTTCATGAAATAATAACTTTCCTTATCATTTGTGGTTGAACTTGTTATTCTTGATTGTATTGCATAGATCAATATTGAAATACTTCCAAAATATGAAACAAAATTTATATACCATATGTATTAAGAATATAAATATTTATAATAGATTGATATATGAAATGGAAACACCGTTCCTGGGGACGGTAGTCCGTACATACACATGAATGTTGTTTCTGTTTTCTTATCATATAGTATGGAAGTAAGTAAATAGAATATATTAAAATACATAAATATATATTATTAAAGTATAATTATTATTTCATATATATCATAATTAATAAATATATTTATTTTTATAAATATTCAAGAATGGTGATCACTGAAGACGAATCTCATCGCGTCACTAAGACAGTAAGTCGTACGTATGCAAGAGCGACAATATCATTCTATTGATGGTGAAATCATATGTAATTGGATGGTATATTACATATATACAGAATAATGAACATGTTATATTTATTATTTACATCAATTATACTCTATATTATACTCATCCAAATAATGAATTGTTGAATAACAAACTACACCAAGACGTGGAGACCGTAAGTGGTAAGCACACACGTATGGTGACTTTTTCATTAATATGATGGATAAACAAATGAATATCACTATACCATATATATAATAACATCACAGTATGTAAAATTTATTGGGTTTATTATTTTAATATATAAAAAACAAAAAAATAGGAAGTAGAAGAATGAAAGAACTCTAAAATAGGTGATGAAATAATTACCTCTTCTTTGGGTACTTCCTTTTGATTGGAACCAAAGGGCACCAAAGGTTGGCTTTCTGATAAATGTATCGCATCTAGGATGAATTTAGGGTAGTTGGGAAGATATTTTAGTAGTTTTTGGCTGAGACAAATGGCTTCGGAGGTGTTAATTAAAAGAATGGGAGGATCCCTCTTATAAGTGAGGGGAGGGGTACCATTAGAAAATATTGAAATATTAATTTATTATAAAATTATTTTCAGTTTATAATATCTAAAAATGGATTTATTTTAAGGATAAGGTGGGTATGGGTCTAAATCCTTTCAACCAATAGGTTGTAGACATGATTAGGTCACAATATTTACCGTATCTTTTTGACACAACCCTTAGTTAAATAGATTAACTTTTACCATGTCTTCTTGTATTTTTATACTACATGGTTAATATAGTTACTATAGAATGCTAAGAGAACATAAAGTGGTTCATTAAAGACATGTATAACATTACATAATTCATTTGGCTGAATCTTATATTTTTAGTATTATTAAATCTTTTAATAAAATAGTTTTTGTTTTAAAAACTCATTTATGTCAATTTGGACACTATTTAGTATTTTAATTTTTGGAAAGTCATAACAAGTTGAATCCTTAAAATAAATACATTGAATCCAAACTAACATTTCATATTCATGTAGAAAATAATTGGATGACATAAAAAGTTTCAATTAACATTTATTTTAATATTTATAATATTAAATATTTTAACCATTCATTAAAAAGGTAATTACTGCATCATCATTGTTTCATAAACAACTTTAATTATTTAATTTATAAAAAATATAAATAAAATACAATGATGTATTAGATATTATTATATGTATAATGAATATTTAATGGGGAATTTATCTTATGTATAGCCCTATATTATAAGTGTCTTATTTATTCAAAAACAAATTTAACACTTTTAACTATTATTTAAATAACATATTATAAAGGTCCTAATATAACCCAAATGGATAAAAACGGATCTTAATTTTGTCCTAAAATATACTTTGGTCTAAAAACTCTTATCCAGTAGAATTAATACATGTTTTTTGTTAATTTTATATTATTATAATGGTATTTTTACAATTAGTTAACCTATTTACTTTTAACCATGGTAAATAAAATTCCAAAGTTACTATTCACCAAATATATTTTCATAATATTGAACCACATTTTACATACTAATAAAAATCATGTCTATTAGAGTTTTAAATTTCAATTCACAAAAGTTGTAAAATTACATTTTATGCAAATTTGTAAATGCGCCAAGAAGGTGGGTAAAATACGTTAAAAAGTTCAATAAAATTTTTTATATCTAATATTATTATAAAATAACATAAAATAATTACATTAGACTAAAATAGATATGATGTAACCATTTTTACTTTAAAATAAATATAATTTATAAATAATTATTTAAATAAATAGTTAGTTTTAAACAATAAAGTATTTTTTTCACTGTTCATCAAAAATTTGATTTTTTCAGAAAAACAAAAAACATTAAGCCTATACGAATTTTTTTATTAATAATTCAAAAATGATTTATATTTTACCAAAATAAATTTTTAGGAGTGTCTAAAATTAATTTTATTATTTTTCTAAAAAGTCATAAAAATTTGTTCTTTAAAGAAAATAGTTTTTATAAATATATAACTATAATAAAAAAACATATAAATTTATTTATAAATATGTTTTCTTTTAGTGAAAACATTTGAAATTTATTTTTTTCTATTCATATTGAAATATTTAATTAATAAATAAATATATCATTTTAATAATTATAATACTAATTTGTTGTTTCGCAGAAACTCAATCTTGGGTATAACATAATCCAAGTGAGTCTTGTATGCAATATAAGTAACTAAACTACATTAAAGATATAAAGTACTATGAAATCCTGCATTTTTATACCATACAACAAGAATTTTTCACCCATGATTCCCTAGTGCACGAGAGACTGGATTGAATCAAGGATCATCATAATCTAGATGTCACACATAAAGGCACTCAGTGATGTGCTATTCAATGAACATTTTTCATTTTTCATGTTGTTAGAGAAATGCGGCCTTATCAGGATCAACCTTTATATTCTAAACTGAACCAAATAGGTTAGAGTTATTATAGGTCCCAGTCTCACCTTTACTCTTATTGGGGTGTCAACCCAAGGGAAATGACCTAGGGGGATCTACAAGGCCATGAATCAATGTTTGTTTGGAGATTAATGATTCTCGTATGAGTGTCCATTTTTTATTGTGATACCTTGAGAGGTTGGTCTTGTTTGTTAATGCCTAACTTCTAATTCCTTCCCCCTATGTATATTATGTTCACCCAAATTCATCGTGGCTGCATCTAGAGGCATATCCTTAATATCACAAGGCATGTCATCTTCAAACATATTTGGAATGGATTGAAGAGAAGTATACCTACCCCACAAAAATTTTAAAAATGTAGGGTTGATTCTTTATTAAATTTTTGGATCATGGTAATTCTCTAAATTCATCATGGTTGAAGGGCTTGGTGATATTCAAGTGATGCAGGATACTGAATTTGTTGCCCAGATTGACTGGAAGAAACACATGACCTCATCTTGGGTGATTGATTATAGAATGTCAATTTCGGGAGTAACAGTTGGATAGAAAATCTCGAACAACAGATCAACATCTATACATCCCCACAATCCTTTCTACTTATAAGTGGGATACTAATATGTGTTTCCCCATTCTTAAATTGGTGTGTCAAAGGAACTATAAGTGGTAATGATATTGGCTTTTATGCTAGTGGACTATCCTATAGAAAGAACACCACACAATCTAACAATCCTCCTCATTCTTGGTAATCGCTCGAGAGTAATACTGATGTCAACACCATGACCATATAAGACATGATATTTAACAATACATCATTTATGAGGGTAATGGATGTTGTTGATGACTCTAGAGGGTTCTTGTCAACTACAATTCCCTTGAATAACTCTACATGACCTCATTTCAAGGTAATGAACAAAAAATATGATGATAGATACGGTTTCATGATGAGACTATTGAAGGGACAAAAATATTCATATCCTTTAATTTACCTATAATGGTATTTAGGGATATGAATCATATCACCTTCTGGGATTAGGAAACATGAATTTCTGGTTCCTTCCAAAGACTCTGATGTAGATTATTGGGGTCAATGCTCTATCATTGAGTCACATTCTGTTACATAATCTAAAAAGAAGACTAGACTCCCAGTATTCTTGAATTTCTCAATGATAATCTAGCGGAAACTATAGTTCACACTTCTACCCTTGTATAGATCTTCAGGTCTGGGTTAATCTGTGGGATGGAGACGAACACTATGTAGATTGATGTTGTAGTAAGGGGGACTCTTCTAGAGTTGGATGGAATACGGGGATGGCCTTTGAATTGGTTGTCATCGAAGAGGGGAGTGAATCCATTGGGACTGTTGTAAGAGTGGGGAAAACCTCTAATATTAGTGTTGAAATAGTAGGGAGGACATCAACATGTATCCCTGAGGAGATGGGGGACATCCATATTAGGTATGAGAGAAAGGTGGATCTTCTCTCTAGGAGACGAGGTGCGGGGAGTACCTATGGCATGTCAAACCTGTCATGGGGAGGAACTCAATGTTGGTTATCTTGAGTATTGGGAAGACCTTCAAACTTTTTGTTGGACACGTGGGTAGGACCTCCGTAGTGATGAGTGATGGAGTGGGGATGATCCCACCAGGTGCTGGTGAGAACATGGGGAGGACCTCCATGTTGGATGCTTATGGCATGGTGAGGACTTCCATGCTGGTTATAGGTGAAGTGGATAAGACCTATACGTTAATGGGTTATGTAGTTGGGAGGACCTCTATTGGAGTAGATGACGATATGATGAGGGCCTTCACATTGATCGTCCATAGATCGGTGAGGACCACTGTATCGGGAACCATATAAATGACAAGGATATTCATGTTGTATGTCGACAAAGCAAAGAGGGCCTCTACTTAAGTTATCACTGAATACCTTGAGAGGACCTCCATGTTGGGCATGTGAGTGAGGATATCCTTCAGTCTTTCTTTTAATGGTATTAATAGGGACTATATACTGGATCTCTTCATCACGGGTCAGACTATAATGGTTGCTGATCATGAAAGCAACTAAAATGGTCAACCCTATCCACCCATGGGGAAGCTCAGGTCCCGATTCTGATCGATCATTAGTGGTTACCTTCTTTGTAGTAGTAATTACCTAATAGAATGAATTGTGGCTTGACTAGTCCACTAAAGATATTGATGAGGATAACCCATGGTGGGAATCTTCCTGAGCCTACACCTTACAATAGCATCAGTTTATCTGGACTAGGGTTGGGGGAGCTAGTGTGTATACTTCATGTTCTTTATCCTATGGGGATGGTGGTTGTAAGCATCATGTTGTTTGATGGTATCACTTCATGGTGTCTCCCATGTGGTATTCATAGCCTGAATGGCTCATATATCCCTAACCTCATCGGTGTGGGCTTCTATGTTAGGTGAATGTTCTAGGGAGAATCTTTTTTTGTGGTTGGATATAGGGGTGGGTAGTAGTGGCTCCTTTCATGGACCTGGGTTGTGGCTATGATGGAGAGGTGAAAAAGCCTCTATGTACGAGCAGGAAAAGTATTTCAATGGAATGTCCCCCTCTAGCTGATACAATCATTCCATAATGTCCATCACCCTCCTTGTGGTAATCTCTGAAGTTGAGGTGGGTCATGGGAACTAGGTATCCATGGTCCCAGAAGACATTCTATTAGAGGTTGAATCATGCAATATTGTCGTATTATTTTTCCACCTACAACTCTTTCAACTTTCAGAGGGTGATTGATTTCATATGGTTTGGGTTTTACAAATAAGGATGATTAAGATATTAGTAAAGGCAATAGGAATGAAATTCCCAATTCCCTAGCATCATCCAATCTTCTATGGTTGTACAGATATATCCATGTTGATGAGTCCACAGACTAGAATGACCAATTATTAACTACCCAAATTTTTGGTGAGTTCAATTCTATGAGCACTATTGTATTAGGGATACCTACTGTCAGATATCTAGATATGGTAACATTATCATCCCCTAAATTCTTGATCACAACTAAATCTAACATTGAGGAGAATATGTTTGTATCTAGTTCACCATTTCTCATTAGCTTCCAGACACGGAAGTGTCAGAGTAAATTCATTTATATGATGCTCTAAATAACAATTACCCAAGGTTGGAGGTGATAAGTTCATGTCAGGTTAACTATTTCTAATATTTATTCATTCCATTGTGGTGTGTCCGCTCATCATACAACATCATTCACTAACAGACTACATTGTACCTCATATTACCACTTTCAAATGGAGGGTAGAATTCATCACATCATCAGTGATGTCTACTTATTGATCATAATGGGATGAAGAGATTTCAGTCCCTCTCATTTATTCCTACTCATAATTCATCACATTTCCTTTTCCTCCCTCAAAGATTAAGAAACTTTTCATGAAACTCATTCCTGGTTTTGTCTCTTCATTGACTCTGATTAATTAAAATTCTTCTAACTAGAAATTCCAGGGGGTCTAGTGAGGGAAACAACCTTGGATATGGGTATTAGTGACAATTGGAATCATTGTAATGTCTGGAGGCTGTAAAATTGATCACAAGTATTCTTCCTCATAATATGGATTCTCAAGGGCCCGATTAACCGGGGCATCCCACATCGATTGCAAGGTATCTGATTCAAGAGGCATTTCAACTGAGGTTTTCTTCAAGAATAAATTTTTTGTAATTGGGTAGCCCTTTAGTTTAATATCTTGGAGTTATAATAATTTCAAAGGCATTTCATTCAAGGATTTCCTTAGGAATATCATGTTTAATGCAAGGTAGTCCACAATTTTGACATCATACTGATATGATTTTGAGAGAGGTATATCTCTCTACATTTTCCACAAGAATATCATGTTAAAAATGAGGTGGCTTGTATGTTTAACATCTCACATAGATGATATCAGGATGATCCGAAAAAATTTGAAGGTGGATTAGATAGGTGCATCCCGAAGAGGGACCACCTGTATGGTTTACCAGATTGGGGGATCAGAATGCACAATGAGAGAAAAAATGGGACAGTCCATCTCATTAGGAGAAGATGTCACAACATAAAGGGGTACTCCCCTACAAGGGATTCACCAAGGATTACTAGATTGATGAGTCAATATTCCTAATGGGAGAGGTCCTTGGGTGGTGAGTCCCATAAAGGTATTATTTCACACAATGAAAAATAATATGGAAACTGCTAAAGTTGGATTATAGATGTATAGACCAATGAGGGAGACACCAAATTTTTCTACTGCTTGATACTGAAACTTGTGGAGGCTTCCTATGAACCCTATTTAGAGTTCACAGATCAAAACCATCCATGTTTGAGATGGATGATGTGGGGATTATTCAATTAGATTTCTCTTAGCAAGAGGATCATTATAGATTGGATGAGTAGTGTAATATGGAATACACATTGAGACTACAAATGTGGTGTTAGGATAAGTAATGATGTGGATGGGGCCTATGCCCTGATATGACCCAGGTGCTACATAGAGAAGTGATGATGACATGATCACCTTAAGAAAAGGGCCAGGTGGTGAAGCATGTTACCATGGCTTAAACATTAGTGCTCCCATGAGAATGGAAAGGTCTCACCGAGATGTGGTGGCCCACATAAGAATCACAATGAATGTGAATAAATTGTTTAAAATTGATCAGTTTTTGATGTTGTTGGTCTTGAAACTCAAGGGGGGATCTTATGAATCCTATATTAGAGTTATGGATCAATGTTGACATAGTTTGGTATCCCATGTATTTTAACATCATACAGTAAGGATGAGAGTGAACTGATGTGAATATGATATTGTTTGTCCTAATCCTCAAAGAGGCTTCATACGAATCATAGTTGTTTTGGAATCAATTTCCATTTAGTTTTGTATCCCATGAAATTTAATGTTATAAAGTAAGGAAGGGTGTGAACAGACATGAATATGATGGTGTCGAGCATGAACCGTGGAGAGGTTTCCTATATATCCCAGTTGGATGGTAATCAATGTACACATAGTTCAAATGGGGTTGTTAGGGATTACACCTAAAAAGGTGGCCCAAGCATATGGTGTGGGGCTTGGGAATTGGCGCATACCTAGTGGAACCAATGGATATGTAACCTCTGGGTGGGGCCAGAAACTCTTGAGATATAGTTTCTGGAGGGACATACTAGGATGGAAATGGTTGAAAGCAGATATTTTGATGTGGATGGTGAACCCCTAGGAGGAGGTAACCAAGATTTACCAATTGTCAGTATTGAAACCCAAGGAGTACTTCCATGTTCAATGTTTCGATGATAGGGATAAAATCCCACGTAGTTTGGATGTTTGAGGATTAATCATATCTAGCAGTCTAAGGAGGTGGAAGCTGGTGATTACTCCATGAGGAATGTCTAGGCCAACGGTGTCGCAATCACTACTAAACTCTAAGACCATTTCTGTCATACTTGGAGTGTGAAACAAGGGGAGGTAATATAAAATAAAGCCACATCATTAATGATGCATTATATAAGGATGGTGTGGGAATTTTGTGCAAAAGTGGCCCATGTAGATAAAGCTCAATGAGATTAGGATGTGGTTTTGAGAGTCTCCAATGACCATCCCCCCTCTAGTAATTATTAACAGATGAGGAAAGGAGGAACAAGTGTGCTATCTCTTACACAAAATGGCTTGAGGATAACACAGGGATTGATTCCCTTCCTTGCAGGGTGGATGTCTTTCCCTATGAGGAAGATCTCATTCCATGTGAGGATGATATCACTCCCATGGAGATGAGTGGCTGTGGAAAACTCCCAAGGAGTGGAACCCCATATTTATTGAAAAAGTTGATGCTCTAGTTTGTTGTAATGTGATGAGAATGATGGTGCTTTTTAGTTTAATTTCATGCAGTTCGAACGAAGAGGGTTTTAACACCCCAAGATTCCACGGTATGCTTCTCGCTGAATAATACAGTAGTGTGTGTTGTACGCAACTTCAAGTTCTAACACACACCACAACTAATAAACTAATCATTATGAATATTAATAACCACTTTTTGGAATTTTAGAAATTTTAACATTCAAAATAGACTTCATTTTTGGATTTGGAATATCGAAATTATCCTACGGTGAAATTTGGTACTTTTCGGATAACTTTCATATTTCGATGAATAGTGAAAATTACTAAATTTCAATAAAAAACAACTTTTTAATTGAAATAATTAATAGTGATAAATTCTGAATTTTAGTGGTTTTAAAGTATATTTAGAATATATTATTACCATTTAATAAAATTTTGTTCATTTGACATAATTTCACATTTAAACCAGACATAAACAAGTGTCAATCTTTTGATAGTCATTATCTCTTAAAAACACGCTTTTTGTTTTAACAACGGGAATTAATTTTAAATTAATTTTTGACACTTCTGTGTTTTGAATTTCAAAAAATGGATTTCATATTTGGAATCAGGATTTAAAAATTGTTTAAATAGGTAAATTTTATTTTTAGACATTTTGAATAATTACTTGGTTAAATATTTTATTTACCATGGTTAAAGGGTAAATCCTGTAAATAAGGGTAAACAAAATAATATTATAATAATAATAAATTACCCTAAAATGTATCCTAAACATATTGGTTGATACATTTCCGACCATGGGCATCTTTGGGTCGATTTTGGGACCTCATGGATCCACTTGTATGTGATAATAACACTTTATATTAATTAAGTTAAAGTAAATACAAAAATGAAAAAAGATTATATCTTTTAGAAAAACAATTTTTACATAGGGTTATATATGCTGTATTTTTTACTATAAATACTCATTATAAATCTACAAAAAATCCATACATAATGGTATTTTATTTATAATTTCTAGACATTTAATAATTAAATTTATTTATGACACAATAATGATGCAGTATTTTCCTTATTAATGAAAGAATCAAGTAATTGGAATTATAAATGTTAAAATAAATATAATTTGAAAGTTTTGATGACATACAAGAATTTTATTGGTTAATATGACATGTTAAGATTGATTAAATGAATTTTTTTCGAATTAATAAAGTTGTTATGACTTTAAAAAAATCAATTATTGAATAGTGTCAAAATTGACATAAAAGAGATTTTAGAATAAATATTATATTATTAATTGATATTCAATTCTTAAAATTCTAAGGTTTGGCAAAAATACTTATATAATGATTGGTTTATCATTAATGGACCTCTTGGGGGTCTCTTGGATGTATTTGGTAAGTTTATTAACTATATAATATAAAAATACAAAGTTACATGGAAAATGTCAATCTAATTAACTAAGAGTTTAAACTAAAAGATAATGTTAATATAATGATAAAAACCTATCTAAAATCTATTGGTTTAGTGTTTTTAGACCTATCCCCACCTTAAATTTTAAATAATCCACTTTGGAGCCATTAGAAAACAAATATGTATTTATTATAAAATAATATTTCTAGCTTTTCCAAAGGTGCCTCTCACCCCTCTTATAAAAGGGCACTCCCCCTTCTCACTAACTCACACATTCAAAGCATTTTGGTTCACCAAACCCTGACCAAATAATCTCTCAACTTAACTCAATTCAACATAGAGGCATTAGTTTGATCATAAAGTCAACTTAATGAGCCATTTTGATCAAATCAAAAGGAAGAACCCGAAGAAGAGGTAATGTTTTTACCACCCTTTTTCAAGTTCATTTCTTCTTCAACATATTCTTTACATGTTATTTAAATTATAAAATAATAACTCCAGAATATTCTTTATAATTTGATGTTATTATAATTATGGAACAAATAAATTTATTATTATATCCATCCCTTGAATGACATGTCACCATAAGTGCGTACGTACGGCCTACCGTCTCCACGTTGTGGTGTAATTGTTATTCAATATATTATTATTTAGATGGGTATAATAATGATGTATAATTCATGTAAATAATAAATATAACATGATAATCATTCTGTCTATATGATATACCATCCAATTATATATTAATTTAATACCAAAAGAATGATATTGTCGCTCGTGCGTACGTACAGATTATCGTCTCCACGAACGCGATGAGATTCATTCCCCATCATATCCATTCAAGACTAAATTTCATTTGATGAATAAAAATAATTTTTAGAGACACGATATCATTATGGATATGAATAATATACACCCCATCCATAACAAATACGGCTTGCATAACAAATAATATAAAGGAAAATGAATTCGTTAACACCCGAAACGATGATAATACTAAGATATTATTAACAAATAAATGTTAAAAGATCATATATGATATCATATTAATGTAAATGATTCTTGTATAATTCAATAACAATTATTTCACCATTATATAGGAGGTTAATCTGCCTTCGACCACAGAAAAATTACAAAGTAAGGGGTTTCTTATCTCACTTTTGATTCCCTGAGATTTCCATTGTTCACCACTTATTTATTGCATGCGGTGTGTGTACTGCCCATGATTGTATTCATTGTGTAATATAATTTAATTTACGGATATTTAAATCATCATTGTGTGATCTTTCTTTCATGGGTTTATGTTTGTTAAGTTACCTAATCGATAAGGGAATTTGAAATTTCAATTTCCACTAATTCAGCTTTAGGTATACTTCATTGATTATTTTACTCCAAGATTATGTGTGGAATCACTATTCATTTTCTTATTTCATAATTTCCAATCCCATTTCTGTGGATATACTTTTGATACACATAATCACTCTGTTGATAAATTCCCAAGTGATCTATTTGAACTTGATAAGAGTAATTTTAACTCAATCTCTATTTGTTGAGTTAAATATCCAATTCATTGGTGTTGATTTTACAAGAATATGTGTGAATGTCCTTTGATTGATTTACACTGAATACCCAATAATATTGAGTGTATTTATATTTGTCACACATAATTATGTTGTCGATTTATCCTTAACCAAAGGATATGGTCTTTATAAGATAATTCGTCTCAATTTACATTCTATTGAGGCTTCTTTGTTGTTATACACCAAATCACTTTTATATGGTGTATATAATGTACTTTGACATAGTATATCATGAATCCCTTTATTCTCATAATATTAAAAAGTTTTTATTACCTCAATTATTTGTATTCAAGTGTCTCTCTTTTGGTTAGTAACTATAACTAAAATATCATTTTAAAATGTTTTATAGATTTATTATTCGAAATCTTTCTCATTAATGTCCATGTCTTCAAAATGGTTTTTAAGGATTTATTTATATATACATGAATGTTTCTTTAAAATTATAATTACATTCAAAAGTTTCAAAGTGTTATGGGACACTTTGATTCAAAAATCTATTTTTAAATTGCTTCTTGAAAAATAGTGTGACTTTTAAATGTTTTCAAGAAAAAGGTGGATATTTATCTCTAATAGTTTTGATGATTATTTTCATCTATCCTTAATTATTCTCGATTGAGGTTAATCTGATACAATAAAATCTTCTATATTGTATCGAATGAGTTATGTTTGACTGTGGATGTGCTGTTTTTATACCATTCGAGGTTTATGGAGAAAGTATTGACATTCCATATGCTAGTTTTAATACGAATGTTTATGTTATGTTTAAACCTGTTCATATGAGGAATGCATTGGACTTAGTAAGTGATGGGTGGAGCCCGCTATAGCTCCTCGATTCATTGGTAGGTCTCATGAGACAAACTAGTGTCTTGGAACGAGGCCTAGAAAAAAATATTATTTCTAGTCTTGGCACGAGGCCTTGGCTATGTGGTTATGATAGTCTGGAATTATGCATTCCATCATTATGAATGTGGTTATTGATATTGCATGTGATTATTCAACTAGTAGAATATCCATGTGAATAATTAAATGGAATAATTTCATTTTATATTTCCAATATTATACTGAAGTTCATGTTTAAAAGGTTTTGTTTTATTTATATATTTCCTTAATTGTTTCTACTTATCTATGAAGGTTTCTTCTATATTGTTATCCTTACTGAGCATCTGAGCTCACCCATTTCAATGTTTTATTTTTCCTAGGATGTGAAGAAGTAATTTATGAATGACCTGTTGGGATAGTATGAGGGGATATGATGACGAGATGTTGTTGTTGTTTTTTACCTTATGATGTAATGTATGACTTATGAATATATCTAGTGTTTCCAAGACTACTAAACTAATCGGTATTTCGAGACATGATTCTTTGTGATCATGCCAATGTTATGTAATAATGCACCGACTCTGGGTAACTATGGTCGGGATGATACAGTTGGTATCAGAGAAAGTTTAGTGCAAACATTGAGAGCTATATTTAGATAAAATCAGATTAGAGCACATAGCCCTAATATAGACTTTGAGGATTAGTATAGAAGAACTTCCTAAAATTTTGGTATTGTAGAGATTTTGTGAGTTTTCTGAGAAATACATCCCTGTCTCGATACAAGCAGGTAGAGGCGGCTCTGTCAAAGATGTACCTAGGGGTAAAACCTGAAAACACCGCTTTGAGATTGACTCTAACGGGAACTGGTGCACGACAACAGGCCTTGGTCCACTTTTGGATATGAAACTCCTGGAGGATATTCTTAGGATAATTTACATTTTATTTACAAACCGGTTTGAAGTATTATATATAATATGAGAGTAAATGACCTTGGTTTATCCTAATGTGTTTCAAATTGAGAATATGATGACATGATATTATCTAAATGATTTTATGACTACTGTTACTCACACAATGCTTTCTGGTTTTAGTCAATGGTTGGATTCCAAGTAAGTCATAGTGACTTTGAGAATGATGTACAAGGTGGGAACAGTGGTGGCAATGGGAAACAAAATGGAATGTTGATAGGAATAAAAGATATCGTCTTCATGCCAAATCAATTTTCCAAAAATATGATCAACAATATATATATTTACCAATTCCCAGACTCAACAAAGAAGAGAAAGGTGATGAATGATAAGAGGTCCAATAGTGGAGGCCATGGAGCTAGGAATCCTCAATTTCCATCATGCAGGAAATGTGGAAGGAGACACCCAGGAAAGTGTCTCAATGGGACAAATAAATGCTTTACATGTGGGAAGGAAGGACATAAAGTGAAGAATTGCTGAATAAAATGAAAAATACTATGGAAGAAGATAAAAATTGTCCCAAGAATCCATTTATAGTCATTTTCCATAAATGCAGAGGACCTGTCCATTACCCGAGTGAATGCCCTATTCTATAGGATATTTTCATGGTCAAAGAAGAAGCTATATGGAAATAAATTATTGGAGAAATTTTTTAGAAGTATTAGTGCTCCTTATTTATGGGTTTACATTGGAATAATTTTCTCTTGTATTTGTAACCCTACAGTTTGCCATGTGAGAATGATAATTGACGAAGAATTATATTTTCTCTTGTGGAATTAGTTATAAATGAATATTTGGTTTTATATGATCATTGGGTTTGATGCAATTACAAGTTATTATAATTTTGGATGAAAATGCAAGGTATGAGATAACATTTGTGGTTAAATTATGTTATGGTTATTTTGCGGAATTTATCTCATTTTGGTAATGTTATAAAATATAGTTTTTGAAAAAGGACAACATGCAGACTGTGTGACAACCCGTTGCATCGGACAAAGCTGTGGGAATTGAACCCACCACCAAAGTGTGATTGGGATTTATCGCCTACCACTGGACTATGTGAATTCCCTAGTTAGTGTGACTATTATTTTTAGTTAAATTATTTTATTGATCAATAATAATTTGATTTGGGATTTTATGTCTTATCAAATGAATACCCTTAGTATAGGAAAATGATTTGGTGATTAAGTGATAAATGTTATTTTGGAAGATGTTTGCTTTACTGGGAACACTATATGCCCAAGAAAAATAGAATAGTATGGGATTTTATTTGAGGAGAAATGGTGTATTTTTATCAATGTTTTTATTGTGGATTTATTGTGATTGGGGTTATTTATGGAAATGATTAACCTATAATAGAGAATATGTGATTAGGTTAATTACTTTTAAGTATGTGACTTTAAGAGTAATTGATTCATTTGGAGATACCATTTAACATGGAAGACTATATAACAAAATTCTTCTACGTTTTTAGTTTCAATATTATTTTGGATTTTATTAATGGATTTTAAGGAAAATTCTTTATTGAATGCTATTTATTTAACTTTGGGGTATTGTTGGTTTAATTTTATAAATTATGATTAGTGTTTCTTTATCTAATGAAATAACATTTTGGGGGATCATCAGATCTTATGCTAACCATTTTGGTTTTAATTAATCTCTAAAGATAAGGTAAATATATAGTTTATTCTTCGTGGATAATGTGATTCTATAAGAATTTTATTGTATCTATTCTAGTGTGACTAAGTCTTCTGGAATACTCATCATATAAAAATGTGTTAATAGTAGAAATTTATTAAAGAATGAAACTTTAGGTAAAAATTAAGTATATCTCTTTATGTTCTTAGTCAATCTCTGAAATGAATTTCTCATATCTATGTAATGTAACTTAAAAAAATATAATAATAAAAATGTTTTCCGTTTACTTTTCCTATTGGGAAACTAATGATCGTTTGTCCCATCATAAGCTTGTGGTTTCCTTATTGTTAACTTTATCCAAATCATGTTTTCTATCCCTTCTCCATCAGAACTTGACACATATTTTATCATCTATATCCATGTTTTTCTACGTGGAATCCTAGTATAGGTTATCTCAAGTGACCTTTGTACTTCTCTTTCTTTCTGTTAAAGTGACAGTTTTATTAACTCTTTTTCCGATGTGGGACTCCACATTACATTCCCAATCCCAATTTTAAAAATTGCGAGGATTCAATTTATTGAATGAGGGGAGAATTTAACACCCCAAGCTTCCACGGTATGCTTCTCACTGAATAATACAGTAGCGTGTGTTGTACGCAACTTCAAGTTCTAACACACACCACAACTAATAAAACTAATCATTATGAATAGTAATACCCACTTTTTGAAATTTTATAAATTTTATCTTTCAAAATGGACTTCATTTTAGGATTCGGAATATTGAAATTATCCTATGGTGAAATTTTGGTATTTTTCAGATAACTTTCATATTTTGACGAATAGTGAAAATTACTATATTTTAATTAAAAACAACTTTTTAATTGAAATAATTAATAGTAATAAATTATAAATTTGAATGGTTTTAAAGTATATTTATAATATATTTTTACCATTTAATACAATATTGGTCATTTGACATAATTTCACAGTGAAAAAAGACATAAACAAGTGTAAATCTTTTGATAGTTAATATCTCTTAAAACACGCTTTTTGTTTTAACAACGGGAATTAATTTTAAATTAATTTCTGCAACTTTTGTGTTTTGAATTTGGAAAAATGGATTCCATATTTGGAATCAGTATTTACAAATTGTGTAAATAAGTAACTTTTATATTTAGACAATTTGAATAATTACTTGGGTAAATATTTTATTTACCATGGTTAAAGGGTAAATCCGGTAAATAAGGGTAAACATAATAATATTACAATAATAATAAATTGACCTAAAATGTGTTCTAACCTTATTGGTTGATACATTTCCAACCATGGGAATCTTTGGGTCGATTTTGGGACCCCATGGATCCACTTTTATGTGATAATGACACTTTATATTAATTAAGTTAAAGTAAATACAAAAATGACATAAGCTTATATCTTTTAGGAAAACAATTTTTACATAGAGTTATATATGTTGGATTTTAGACTATAAATATTCATTATAAATATAAAAAATGATCCTACATAATGGTATTTTATTTATAATTTTTAGACATTTAATAATAAAATTTATTTATGACACAATAATGATGCAGTATTTTCCTTATTAATGAAAGAATCAAATAATTGGAATTATAAATGTTAAAATAAATATAATTTGAAAGTTTTGATGACTTCAAATAATTTTATATCTTAATATGAAATTTTATTATTGCTTAAATGAATTTTTTTTGAATTAATAAAGTTTATATGACTTTAAAAAAAATCAATTATTGAATAGTGTAAAAATTGACATAAAAGAGTTTTTAAAACAAATATTATATTATTAATTGATATTAAATTCCTAAAAATATAAGTTTTGTCCAAGAGACTTATATCATGATATTTTTATCATTAATGGACCACTTTGGGGTCTATTGGAATTATTTGGTATGTTTATTAACTATATAATATAAATAAACAAAGTGACATGGTAAATGTCAAACTAATTAACCAAGATTTTAAACTAAAAGATAAGGTTAATATAATGATCAAAACCTGTCTAAAATCTATTGGTTGAGTGGTTTTAGACCTATCCCCACCTTAAAATTTAAATAATCCACTTTTGAGCCATTAGAAACAGAATATGAATTTATTATAAATTAATATTTCTAGCTTTTTCAAAGGTGCCCCTCACCCCTCTTATAAAAGGGAACTCCCTCTTCTCACTAACTCACACATTCAAAGCCTTTTGGTTCGTCTAACCCCTGACCCAATACTCTCTCAACTTCCCTAACTTCAACTTAAAGGCCTTAGTTTGATCATAAAGACAACCTATGGAGCCCTTTTGATCAAATCAAACGGAAGAACCTGAAGAAGAGGTAATGTTTTCACCAACCTTTTTCAAGTTCATTTCTTCTTCAACTTATTCTTTCCTTGTTATTTCCATTCTAAAATAATAACGCCAGTATATTCTATATACTGTGATGTTATTATAATTATGGACCAAGTAAATTCATTATTCTATCCATCCCTTGAATGACATGTCACCATAAGTGCGTACGTACGGCCTACCGTCTCCACGTTGTGGTGTAATTGTTATTCAATATATTATTATTTAGATGGGTATAATAATAATGTATATTCATGTAAATAATAAATATAACATGATAATGATTCCATCTATATGATATACCATCCAATTTTATATAATTTTAATACCAAAAGAATGATATTGTTCCTCGTGCGTACGTACGGATTACCTTCTCCACGAACGCAATGAGATTCATTCCCCATCATTTACATTCAAGACTAAATTTCGTTTGATGAATAAAAATAATATTTAGAGACACTGTATCATTCTGGATATGAATAATATACACCCCATCCATAACAAATACGTCCCACGTAACAAATAATATAAAGGAAAACGAATCCTTTAACACCTGAAACGACGATAATACTAAGATATTATTATCAAATCAATGGTAAAAGATCATATATGACATAATATTAATGTCAATGATTCCTGTATAATTAAATAACAATTATTTCACCATTATACATGAGGTTAACTGGCCTTTGACCAAGGAAAAAGTACAAATTAAGGGGTTTCTTATCTCACTTTTAATTCCGTGAGATTTCCATTGTTCACCACTTATTTATTGCATGTGGTGTGCATACTGCCCATGATTGTATTCATTGTGTAATATACTTTAATTTATAGATATTTACATCATCATTGTGTGATCCTTCTTTCATGGGAATATGTTTTTTAAGTTACCTAATAGATAGGGGAATTTGAAATTTCAATTTCCACTCATTCGGCTTTAGGCATACTTTATTGATTATTTTACTCCAAGATTATGTGTGGAATCACTATTCATTTTCTTATTTTATAATTTCCACTCCCCTTTCTATGGATATACTTTCGATACACATAATCACTCTGTTGATAAAATCTCAAGTCATCGATTTGAACTTGATAAGAGCTGTTTTAACTCAATCTCTATTTGTTGAGTTAAATATCCAATTCATTGGTGTTGATTTTACAAGAATATGTGTGAATGTCCTCTGATTGATTTACACAGAATACCCAATCATATTGAGTGTATTTATATTTGTCACACATAATTATGTCGTTGATTTATCCTTAACCGAAGGATATGGTCTTTATAAGATAATTCATCTCAATTTACATCCAATTGAGACTTCTTTGTTGTTATACACCAAATCACTATTATATGGTGTATATAATGTACATTGACATAGTATATCATGAATCCCTTTATTCTCATGATATTAAAATTTTATTATTACCTCAATTATTTGTATTCAAGTGTCTCTCTTTTGGTTAGTAATTATATCTAGAATATCATTTTAAAATGTTATAATGATTTATTATTCTAAATCTTTCTCATTAATGTCCATGTCTTCAAAATGGTTTTTAAGGATTTATTTATATAAACATGAATGTTTTTTTTAAATTTTAATTCCTTTCAAAATTTTCAAAGTGGTATGGTACACTTTGATTCAAAAATCTATTTTTAAATGGCTTCTTGAAAAATAGTGTGACTTTTAAATGTTTTTAAGAAAAAGGGGATTATTTCTCTCTAATAGTTTTGATGATTATTTTCATCTATCCTTCATTATTCTAGATTGAGGTTAATATGATACAATAAAATCTTATATATTGTATCGAATGAGTTATTTCTGACTGTGTATGTGCTATTTTTATACCATTCAGGGTTTATGGAGAAAGTATTGACATTCCGTATGCTAGTTTTAATACAAATGTTTATGTGATGTTTAAACCTGTTCATATGAGGAATACATTGGACATAGTAAGTGACGGGTGGAGACCTATATAGCTCCTTGATGCATTGGTAGGTCTCATGAGACAAACTAGTATCTTGGCACGAGGCCTTGAAAAAAATATTATTTCTAGTCTTGGCACGAGGCCTTGGCTACATGGTTATGATAGTCTGGCATTATGCATTCCATCATTATGAAAGTGGTTATTGATATTTCATGTGATTATTAAACTAGTAGAATATCCATGTGAATAAGTAAATGGCATTATTTCATTTTATTTTTCCAATATTATGCTGAAGTTCAAGTTTAAAAGGCTTTTGTTTTAGTTATACATTACCTTAATTGTTTATACTTATCTATGAAAGTTTCTGCTATATTGTTATCCTTACTGAGCATCTGAGCTCACCCATTTCGATGTTTTATTTTTCCCAGGATGTGAAGAAGTAATTTATGAATGACCTGTAGGGATAGTATGAGGGGATATGATGACAAGATGTTGTGGTAGTTTTTTTACTTTATGATGTAATTTAAGACTTATGAATATATCTAGTGTTTCCAAGACTACTAAACTAATCGGTCTTTCGAGACTTGATCCTTTGTGATCATGCCAATATTATGTAATAATGCACCGACTCTGGGTAACTGGGGTCGGGGCGATATAGTTGGTATCAGAGAAATTTTGGTACAAACCTTGGGAGATATATTTAGATAAACTCTGATTAGAGCACATAGCCCTAATATAGACATTGTGGATTAGTATAGAAGAACTTCCTAGAATTTTGGTATTGTATAGATTTTGTGAGTTTTCTGAGCAATAAATCCCTGTCTCGATATGAGCAGTTAGAGGTGGCTCTAGCACAGATGTACCTAGGGGTAAAACCCGAAAACACCGCTTTGAGCTAGACTCGAATGGGAACTGGTGCACGACAACGGGACTTACTGCACTTTTGGTTATGACACTCCTGGGGGATATGCTTAGGATAATTTACATTTTCTTTACAAACTGATTTGAATTATTATATATAGTAAGAGATTAAATGGCCTTGGTTTATCTTAATGTGTTTCAAATTGAGAATATGATGACAAGATATTCTCTAAATTATTTTATGACTACTGTTACTCACACAATGCTTTCTGGTTTTAGTCAATGGATGGATTCCAAGGAAGTCATAGTGACTTTGAGAATGATGTACAAGGTGGGAACATGGATGGAAATGACTAACAAAATGGAATTTTGATAGGCATAAAAGATATAGTCTTCATGCCAAATCAATTTTCCAAAAATATGATCAACAATATATATATTAACCAATTCCCGGACTCAACAAAGAAGATAAAGGTGATGAATGATAAGAGCTCTAGTAGTGGAGGCCATGGAGAAAGGAATCCTCAATTTCCATCATGCAGGAAATGTGGAATGAGACACCCAAGAAAGTGTCTCAATGGGACAAAGAAATGCTTTACGTGCGGAAAGGAAGGACATAAAGTGAAGAATTGCTGAATAAAAATGAAGAGTACCATGGAAGAAGATAAAAATGGTCCCAAGAATCCATTTACAGTCATTTACCGTAAATGCAGAGGACCTTTCAATTACCCGAGTGAATTCCCTATTCTTTAGGATATTTTCACAGTCAAAGAAGAATCTATGTGGAAATAAATTGTTGGAGAAATGTTTAAAAATTATTAGTGCTCCTTATTGATGGGTTTACATTGGAATAATTTTCTCTTGTATTTTTAACCCTGCAGTTTTCCATGTGAGAATGATATTTCAGGAAGAATTATCTTTTCTCTTGTGGAATTAGTTCTAAATAACTATTTGGTTTTATATGATCACTAGGTTTGAGGCAATTACAAGTTATTATAAATTTGGATGAAAATGAAAGGAATGAGATAACATTTGTGGTTAAATTATGTTATGGTTATTTTGAGGAATTTATCTCATTTTGGTAATGTTATAAAATATAGTTTTTGAAAATGGACAACACGCAGACCCTGTGACAACCCATCACATCGGAAAAAAATGTGGGAATCGAACCCACAACCAAAGCGTGATTGGGATTTGTCGCCTAACACTGGACTACGTGAAGTCCCTGGTTAGTGTGACTATTATTTTTAGTTAAATGATTTTATTGATCAATAATAATTTGATTCGGGATCTTATGTATTATCAAATTAATACCCTTAGTATAGGAAAATGATTTTTTGATTAAGTGATAAATGTTATTTTGGAAGATGTTTGCTTTGCTGGGAACACTATATGCCCAAGAAAAATAGAATAGTATGGGATTTCATTTGAAGAGTAATGGTGGATTTTTATCTATGTTTTTATTGTGGATTTATAGTGATTGGGGTTATTTATAGAAATGATTAACCTATAATAGATAATATGTGATTAGATTAATTACTTTTAAGTATGTGACTTTAAGAGTAATTGATGTCATTTGGAGATAAAATTTAACATGGAAGACTACATAACCAAATTCTTCTAAGTTTTGAGTTTCAATATTATTTTGGAAATTATTAAAGGATTTTAAGGACAATTTTTTATTGAATGCTATTTATTTAACTTTGGGGTATTGTTGGTTTAAATTTATAAATTAAGATTAGTGTTTCTTTATCTAATGAAATAACCTTTTTGGGTATCATCAGATCTTACACTAACCATTTTGGTTTTGATTAATCTCTAAAGAAAAGGTAAATATATAGTTTATTTTTCGTGGATCATGTGATTCTATAAGAATTTTATTGTAGCTCTTCTAGTGTGACCATGTCTTCTAGAATACTCATCGTTTAAAAATGTGTTAATAGTAGAAATTTATTAAAAAATGAAACTTTACATAAACATTAAGTATATCTCTTTATGTTCTTAGTCAATATCTGAAATGAATTTCTCATCTTTATGTAATGTAACTTAAAAAATATAATAATAAAAATGTTTTCCGTTTACTTTTCCTACTGGGAAACTAATGACCGTTTGTCCCATCATAAGTTTTTGGTTTTCTTATTGTTATGTTTATCCAAATCATTATTTCTATCCCTCTCCATCAGAACTTGACACATAGTTTATCATCCATATCCATTTTTTTCTACTTGGAATCCTAGTATAGGTTATCTCGGGTGACCTTTGTACTTCTCTTTCTTTCTTTTAAAGTGATAGTTTTATTAACTATTTTTACGATGTGGGCCTTTCCATTACATCCCAAATCCCAATTTTAAAAATATTGAGGACACAATTTATTGAAGGAGGGGAGAATGTAACACCCCAAGCTTCCACGGTATGCTTTTCACTGAATAATACAGTTGCATGTGTTGTACGCAACATTCAAGTTCTAACACACACCACAACTAATAAAACTAATCGTTTAGAATAGTAATACCCAATTTTTGAAATTTTATAAATTTTATCTTTCAAAATGGACTTCATTTTTGGATTCGGAATATTGAAATTATCCTAGGGTGAAATTTTGGTACTTTTCGGATAACTTTCATATTTTGATGAATAGTGAAAATTACTATATTTTAATTAAAAACGAATTTTTAATCGAAATAATTAATAGTGGTAAATTATGAATTTTAATGGTTTTAAAGTAAATTTATAATATTTTTTTACCATTTAATACAATTTTGGTCATTTGACATAATTTCATAGTTAAACCAGACATAAACAAGTGTCAATCTTTTGATAGATATTATCTCTTAAAAACACGCTTTTTGTTTTAACAATGGGAATTAATTTTAAATTAATTTCTTCCACTTCTGTGTTTTGAATTTGGAAAAATGGATTCCATATTTGGAATCAGGATTTCCAAATTTTGTAAATAAGTAACTTTTATTTTTATACATTTTGAATAATTACTTGGGTAAATATTTTATTTACAATGGTTAAAGGGTAAATCCGGTAAATAAGGGTAAACAAAATAATATTATAATAATAATAAATTTCCCTAAAATTTGTCCTAGCCTTATTTGTTGATACAATTCCGACTATTTTCATCTTTTGGTCGATTTTGGGACCCCATGGATCCACTTCTATGTGATAATGACACATTATATTAATTAAGTTAAAGTAAATACAAAAATGACAAAAGATTATATCTTTTAGAAAAACAATTTTTACATAGGGTTATATATGTTGGATTTTAAACTATAAATATTCATTAGAAATCTAAAAACATTTCCTACATAATGGTATTTTATTTTTAATTTTTAAACATTTAATGATAAAATTTATTTATGACACAATAATGATACAGTATTTTCTTTATTAATGAAAGAATCAAATAATTGGTATTATAAATGTTAAAATAAATATAATTTGATAGTTTTGATGACATCAAAGAATTTTATTGGTTAATATGACATTTTATTATTTCTTAAATGAATTTTTTTCGAATTAATAATGTTTTTATGACTTTAAAAAAATCAATTATTGAATAGTGTCAAAATTGACATAAAAGAGTTTTTAAAACAAATATTATATTATTAATGGATATTCAATTCATAAAAATCTAAGTTGTGTCCAAGAGACTTATATCATCATATTTGTATCATTAATGGACCACTTGGGGGGTCTATTGGATGTATTTGGTATGTTTATTAACTATATAATATAAAAATACAAAGTGACATGGTAAATGTCAATCTAATTAACTAAGAGTTTAAACAAAAATATAAGGTTAATATAATGATCAAAACATGTCTAAAATCTATTGGTTGAGTTTTTCTCGACCTATCCCCACCTTAACCTTTAAATAATCCACTTTGGATCCATTAGAAACCGAATATGAATTTATTATAAAATAATATTTCTCTCTTTTCCAAAGGATCCCCTCACCCCTCTTATAAAAGAGAACTCCCCCTTCTCACTAACTCATACATTCAAAGCCTTTTGGTTCGGCCAAACCATGCCCCAATACTCTATCAACTTCCCTCAATTCAACATAGAGGCCTTATTTTGATCATAAAGCCAACCTAAGTAGCCCTTTTTATCAAATCAAAAGGAAGAACCCGAAGAAGAGGTAATGTTTTCACCACCCTTTTTCAAGTTCATTTCTTCTTCAACTTATTCTTTCCTTTTTATTTACATTCTAAAATAAAAAATCCAGTATATTATATATATTTTGATGTTATTATAATTATGTAACAAATAAATTCATTATTCTATCCATCCCTTGAATGACATGTCACCATACGTGTGTACGTACAGCCTACCATCTCCACGTTGTGGTGTAATTGTTATTCAACATATTATTATTTATATGGGTATAATAATGATGTATAATTCATGAAAATAATAAATATAACATGATAATGATTCTTTATATATGATATACCAACCGATTATATATTATTTTAATACGAAAATAATGATATTGTCGCTCGTGCGTACGTACTGATTACTGTCTCCACGAACGCGATGAGATTCGTTCCTCATCATATCCATTCAAGAATAAATTTCAATTGATGAATAAAAATAAGTTTTAGAGACATGATATAATTCTATATATGAATAATATACACCCCATCCATAACAAATATGGCTCGCATAACAAATAATATAAAGGAAAATGAATCCTTTAACACCAGAAACAACAATAATACTAAGATATTATTAACAAATCAATGTTGAAAGATAATATATTATAAAATATTAATGTAAATGATTCTTGTATAATTAAATAAAAATTATTTCACCATTATAAATGAGGTTAACCTACCTTCGACCAAGGAGAAAGTACAAAGTAAGGGGTTTCTTATCTCACTTTTAATTCCGTGAGATTTCCATTGTTCACCACTTATTTATTGCATGTGGTGTGTGTACTGCCAATGATTGTATTCATTCTATAATATAATTTAATTTATGGATATTTACATTATCATTTTTTTATCCTTCTTTCATGGGTTTATGTTTTTTAAGTTACCTAATCGATAAGTTAATTTGAAATTTTAATTTCTACTCATTCGGCTTTAGGCATACTTCATTGATTATTTTACTCCAAGATTATGTGTGGAATCACTATTCATTTTCTTATTTTATAATTTCCACTCCCCTTTATGTGGATATACTTTTGATACACATAATCACTCTGCTGATAAATTCTCAAGTCATCGATTTTAACTTGAAAAGAGTAATTTTAACTTAATCTCTATTTGCTGAGTTAAATATCCAATTCATTGGTGTTGATTTTACAAGAATATGTGTAAATGTCCTCTGATTGATTTACACTGAATACCCAATCATATTGAGTGTATTTATAATTGTCACACAAAATTATGTCGTTGATTTATCCTTAACCGAAGGATATGGTCTTTATAAGAGAATTCATCTCAATTTACATTCCATTGAGACTTCTTTGTTGTTATACACCAAATCACTTTTATATGGTGTATATAATGTACTTTGACATAGTATATCATGAATCCATTTATTCTCATGATATTAAAATGTTTTTATGACCTCAATTATTTGTATTCAATTGTCTCTATTTTGGTTAGTAACTCAAACTAAAATATCATTTTAAAATGTTTTAAAGATTTATTATTATAAATATTTATCATTAATGTCCATGTCTTCAAAATGGTTTTTAAGGATTTATTTACATGGACATGAATGTTTTTTTAAAATGTTAATTCCTTTCAAAAGTTTCAAAGTGGTATGGGACACTGATTCAAAAATCTATTTTTAAATGGATTCTTGAAAAATAGTGTGACTTTTAAATGTTTTCAAGAAAAAGGGGGATATTTCTCTCTAATAATTTTGATTATTATTTTCATCTATCCTTAATTATTCTCGATTGAGGTTAATATGATACAATATAATCTTATATATTGTATAGAATGAGTTATGTTTGACTTTGGATGTGCTATTATTATGCCATTCAGTGATTATGGATAAAGTATTGACATTCCGTATGCTAGTTTTAATATGAATTTCTATGTTATGTTTAAACCTGTTCAAATGAGGAATGAATTGGACTTAGTAAGTGACAGGTGGAGCCCGCTATAGCTCCTCGATGCATTGGTAGGTCTCATGAGACAAACTAGTGTCTTGGCATGAGGCCTTCAAAAATATTATTTTTAGTCTTGGCACGAGGCCTTGGCTACGTGATTATGATAGTCTGGCATTATGCATTCCATCATTATGAAAGTGGTTATTGATATTGCATGTGATTATTCAACTAGTAGAATATCCATGTGTATAAGTAAATGACATTATTTCATTTTATATTTCCAATATTATGCTGAAGTTCATGTTTAAAAGGATTTTGTTTTAGTTATACATTTCCTTAAGTTTTTATACTTATCTATGAAAGTTTCTGCTATATTGTTATCCTTACTGAGCATCTGAGCTCACCCATTTCAATGTTTTATTTTTTCCAGGATGTGAAGAAGTAATTTTTGAATGACATATAGGGATAGTATGAGGGGATATGATTACAAGATGTTGTTGTAGTTTTTTTACCTTATGATGTAATGTAATACTTATTAATATATCTAGTGTTTCCAAGACTACTAAACTAATCGGTCTTTCGAGACTTGATCCTTTGTGATCAGGCCAATGTTATGTAATAATGCACCGACTCTGGGTAACTGGGGTCGGGGCGATACAGTTGGTATCAGAGAAAGTTTAGTAGAAACCTTGGGAGCTATATTTAGATAAACTTTGGTTAGAGCACATAGCCCTAATATAGACTTTGAATATTAGTATAGAAGAACTTCCTAGAATTTTGGTATTATAGAGATTTTGTGAGTTCTCTGAGAAATACATCCCTATCTCGATAAGAGTAGGTAGAGGTGGCTCTGGCACAGATGTACCAAGGGGTAAAACCCGAAAACACCGCTTTGAGCTTGACTCGAACGGGAACTGGTGCACGACAACGGGCCTTGCTACACTTTTGGTTACGACACTCCCGGGGGATATGCTTAGGATAATTTACATTTTATTTACAAACTGATTTTAAGTATTATATATTATATGAGAGTAAATGACCTTGGTTTATCCTAATGTGTTAAAAATTGAGAATATTATGACATGATATTCTCTAAATGATTTTATGACTACTGTTACTCACACAATGATTTCTGGTTTTAGTCAATGGATGGATTCCAAGGAAGTCATAGTGACATTGAGAATGATATACAAGGTGGGAACAGTGGTGGAAATGAGAAAAAATGGAATGTTGATAGGCATAAAAGATATCATCTTCATGCCAAATCAATTTTCCAAAAATATGATCAACAATGTATATATTAACTAATTCCCAGACTCAACAAAGAAGAGAAAGGGGATGAATGATAAGAGCTCCAGTAGTGGAGGCCATGGAGAAAGGAATCCCCAATTCCCATCATACAGGAAAGGTGGAAGGAGACACCCAGGAAAGTGCCTCAAGGGGACAAAGAAATTCTTTACGTGCGGGAAGGAAGGACATAAAGTGAATAATTGCTGAATAAAAATGAATATTACTATGGAAGAAGATAAAAATGGTCCCAAGAATCCATTTACAGTCATTTTCCGTAAATACAGAGGACATGTCATTTGGAGATACCATTTAACTTGGAAGACTACATAAACAAATTCTTCTAAGTTTTGAGTTTCAATATTATTTTGGATTTTATTAAAGGATTTTAAGGACAATTCTTTATTGAATGCTATTTATTTAACTCTGGGGTATTGTTGGTTTAATTTTATAAATTAAGATTAATGTTTCTTTATCTAATGAAATAACCTTTTGGGGGATCATCAGATATTACACTAACGATTTTGGTTTTGATTAATCTCTAAATTCAAGGTAAATATATAGTTTATTCTTCGTGGATCATGTGATTCTATATAAATTTTATTGTATCTCTTCTAGTGTGACCAAGACTTCTGGAATACTCATAATTTAAAAATGTTTTAATATTAGAAATTTATTAAAGAATGAAACTTTTCATAAAAATTAAGTATATCTATTTATGTTCTTAGTCAATCTCTGAAATGAATTTCTCATCTTTATGTAATGTAACTTAAAAAAAATATAATAATAATAATGTTTTCCATTTACTTTTCCTACTGGGAAACTAATGACAGTTTGTCCCATCATAAGTTTGTGGTTTTCTTATTGTTAAAATTATCCAAATCATGTTTTCTATCCCTCTCCATCAGAACTTGACACTTAATTTAACATCCATATCCATGTTTTTCTATGTGGAATCCTAGTATAGTTTATCACGGGTGACCTTTGTACTTCTCTTTCTTTCTTTTAAAGTGATAGTTTTATTTACCCTCTTTCCGATGTGGGCCTTTCCATTACATTCCCAATCCCAATTTTAAAAATTTTGAGGATTCAATTTATTGAAGGAGGGGATAATTTAACTCCCTATGCTTCCACGGTATGCTTCTCGCTTAATAATATAGTAGTGTGGGTTGTACGCAACTTCAAGTTCTAACACACACCACAACTAATAAAACTAATCGTTATGAATAGTAATACCCACTTTTTGAAATTTTATAAATTTTATCTTTCAAAATGGACTTCATTTTTGTATTTGTAATATTGAAATTAGCCTAGGGTGAAATTTTGGTACTTTTTGGATAACATTCATATTTTGATGAACAGTGAAAATTACTATATTTTAATTAAAAACAATTTTTTAATCGAAATAACTAATAGTGATAAATTATGAATTTGAATTGTTTTAAAGTATATTTATAATATATTTTTACCATTTAATACAATGTTGGTCATTTTACATAATTTCACAGTTAAACCAGACATAAACAAGTGTTAGTCTTTTGATAGTTATTATCTCTTAAAAACACGCTTTTTGTTTTAACAGCGGGAATTATTTATAAATTAATTTTTTCCACTTCTGTGTTTTGAATTTGGAAAAATGGATTCCATACTTGGAATCAGGATTTCCAAATTGTGTAAATAAGTAACTTTTATTTTTAGACATTTTGAATAATTACTTGGGTAAATATTTTATTTACCATGGTTAAAGGGTAAATCTGGTAAATAAGGGTAAAAAAATAATATTATAACAATAATAAATTACCCTAAAATGTGCCCTAACATTATTGGTTGATACATGTCCGACCATGGGCATATCTGGGTCGATTTTGGGACCCCATTGATCCACTTTTATGTGATATTGACACTTTATATTAATTAAGTTAAAGTAAATACAAAAATGACATAAGCTTATATCTTTTAAAAAAACAATTTTTATATAGGGTTATATATGTTGGATTTTAGACTATAAATAATCATTAGAAATATAAAATAATTTCCTATATAATGGTATTTTATTTATAATTTTTATACATTTAATGATAAAATTTATTTATGACACAATAATGATGCAGTATTTCCTTTATTAATGAAAAAATAAAATAATTGGCATTATAAATGTTAAAATAAATATAATTTGAAAGTTTTGATGACATAAAAGAATTTTATTGGTTAATATGATATGTTAGGATTGCTTAAATGAATTTGGTTCGAATTAATAAAGATTTTATGACTTTAAAAAAATCAACTATTGAATAGTGTCAAAATTGACATAAAAGTGTTTTTAAAAAACAATTATATTATTAATTGATATTCAATTACTAAAAATCTAAGGTTCTGTCAAGATACTTATATCATGATAATAGTATCATTAATTGACCACTTGGGGGGTCTATTGTATGTATTTGGTAAGTTTATTAACTATATAACATAAAAATACAAAGTGACATGGTAAATGTCAATCTAATTAACTAAGAGTTTAAACTAAAAGATAAGGTTAATATAATGATCAAAAACTGTATAAAATCTATTTTTTGAGTGGTTTTTGACCTATCCCAACCTTGACATTTAAATAATTCTCTTTGGATCCATTAGAAACCGAATATGAATTTATTATAAAATAATATTTCTAACTTTTCCAAAGGTGCCCCTAACCCCTCTTATAAAAGGGAACTCCCCCTTCTCACTAATTCACACATTAAAAGCCTATTGGTTCGGAAAAACCCTACCCCAATACTCTCTAAACTTCCCTCAATTCAACATAGAGGCCTTAGTTTGATCACAAATCCAACCTAAGGAGCCCTTTTGATCAAATCAAAAGGAAGAACCCGAAGAAGAGGTAATGTTTTCACCGCCCTTTTTCAAGTTCATTTCTTCTTCAACTTATTCCTTACTTGTTATTTCCATTCGAAAATAATAAATCCAGCATATTCTATATACTGTGATTTTATTATAATTATGGAACAAATTAATTCATTATTCTATCCATCCCTTGAATGACATGTCACCATATGTCCATACGTACGGCCTACCGTCTCCACGTTGTGGTGTAATTGTTATTCAATATATTATTATTTAGATGGGTATAATAATGATGTATAATTCATGTAAATAATAAATATAACATGATAATTATTATTTATATATGATATACCATCCAATTATATATTATTTTAATACCAAAATAATGATATTATCGCTCATGCGTACGTACGGATTACCGTCTCCACGAAGGCGATGAGATTCATTCCCCATCATATCCATTCAAGACTAAATTTCATTTGATGAATAAAAATAATTCTTAGAGACACGATATCATTCTGGATGTGAATAATATACACCCCATCCATAACAAATACGGCTCGTATAACAAATAATATAAAGGAAAACGAATCCTTTCACACCCGAACCGACGATAATACTAAGATATTATTAACAAATCAATGTTAAAAGATCATATATGATATAATATTAATGTAAATGATTCTTGTATAATTAAATAACAATTATTTAACTATTATACATGAGTTTCCCCTGCCTTCGACCAAGGAAAAAGTACAAAGTAAGGGGTTTCTTATCTCACTTTTAATTTCGTGAGATTTCCATTATTCACCACTTATTTATTACATGTGGTGTGTGTACTGCCCATGATTGTATTAATTATGTTACATACATTAATTTATGGATATTTACATCATTATTGTGTGATCCTTCTTTCATGGGTGTATTTTTTGTAAGTTACCTAATCGATAAAAGAATTTGAAATTTCAATATCCACTCATTCGGCTTTAGGCATACATTATTGATTATTTTACTCCAAGATTATGTGTGGAATCGCTATTCATTTTCTAATTTCTTAATTTCCACTCCCCTTTCTGTGGACATACTTTTGATACACATAATCACTCTGTTGATAAATTCTCAAGTGATCGATTTGAACTTGATAAGAGTAATTTTAACTCAATCTCTTTTTGTTGAGTTAAATATCCAATTCATTGGTGTTGATTTTACAAGAATATGTGTGAATGTCCTCTGATTTATTTACACTGAATACCCAATCATATTGAGTGTATTTATATTTGTCACACATAATTATGTCGTTGATTTATCCTTAACTGAAGGATATTGTCTTTATAAGAGAATTCATCTCAATTTACATTCCATTGAGACTTCTTTGTTGTTATACACCAAATCACTTTTATATGGTGTATATAATGTACTTTGACATAGTATATCATGAATCCCTTTATTCTCATGATATTAAAAAAAATTATTACCTCAATTATTTGTATTCAAGTGTCTCTCTTTTGGTCAGTAACTCTAACTAAAATATCATTTTAAAATGTTTTAAAGATTTATTATTCTAAATCTTTCTCATTAATGTCCATGTCTTCAAAATGGTTTTTAAGGATTTATTTATATGGACATGAATGTTTTTTTAAAATGTTAATTCCTTTCAAATTTTCAAAGTGGTATGGGACACTTTGATTCAAAAATCTATTTTTAAATGTCTTCTTGAAAAATAGTGTGACTTTTAAATGTTTTCAAGAAAAAGAGGGATATTTCTCTCTAATAGTTTTCATGATTATTTTCATCTATCCTTCATTATTCTCGATTGTGGTTAATCTGATACAACACAATCTTCTATATTGTATCGAATGAGTTATGTTTGACTGTGGATGGGCTATTTTATACCATTCAGGTTTTATGGAGAAAGTATTGACATTCCGTATGCTAGTTTTAATACGAATGTTTATGTTATGTTTAAACCTGTTCATATGAAGAATTCATTGGACTTAGTAAGTGACGGGTGGAGCCTGCTATAGCTCCTCGATGCATTGGTAGGTCTCATTAGACAAACTAGTGTCTTGGAACGAGGCCTTGAAAAAATCTTATATGTAGTCTTGGCACGAGGCCTTCGCTACGTGGTTATGATAGTCTGGCATTATGAATTCCATCATTATGAAAGTGGTTATTGATATTCCATGTGATTATTCAACTTGTAGAATATACATGTGAATAAGTAAATGGAATTATTTCATTTTATATTTCGAATATTATTCTGAAGTTCAATTTTAAAAGTATTTTGTTTTAGTTATACATTACCTTTAGTGTTTATACTTATCTATGAAAGTTTCTGCTATATTGTTATCCTTACTGAGCATCTGAGCTCACCCATTTCAATGTTTTATTTTTCCCAGGATATGAAGAAGTAATTTATGAATGACCTGTAGGGATAGTATGAGGTGATATGATGACAAGATATTGTTGTAGTTTTTTTACCTTATGATGAAATGTAAGACATATGAATATATCTAGTGTTTTCAAGACTACTAAACTAATCAGCCGTTAAAGACTTGATCCTTTGTGATCATTCCAATGTTATGTAATAATGCACCGACTCTAGGTAACTGGGGTTGGTGTGATACATTTGGTATCAGAGAAAGTTTAGTACAAAACTTGGGAGCTATATTTAGATAAACTCTGATTAGATCACATAGCCTTAATTTAGACTTTGAATATTTGTATAGAAGAACTTCCTAGAATTTTGGTATTGTAGAGATTTTGTTAGTTTTTGAGCAATACACACCTGTCTCGATCCGAGCAGGTAGAGGCGGCTCTGGCATAGATGTACCTTGGGGTAAAACCCGAAAACACCGCTTTGAGCTATACTCGAATGGAAACTGGTGCACGACAACAGTCCTTTCAACACTTTTGGTTACAACACTCCCAGGGGATATGCTTAGGATAATTTACATTTTATTTACAAACCGATTTGAATTATTATATATAATATGAGAGTAAATGACCTTGGTTTATCCTAATGTGTTTCAAATTGAGAATATGATGACATGATATTCTCTAAATGATTTTATTACTACTATTACTCACACAATGCTTTCTGGTTTTAGTCAATGGCTGGATTCCAAGGAATTCATAGTGACTTTGATAATGATGTACATGGTGGGAACGGTGGTGTCAATGAGCAACAAAATGGAATGTTGATAAGAATAAAAGATATCATCTTAATTCCAAATCAATTTTCCAAAAATATGATCACCATTATATATATTAACCAATTCTCGGACTCAACAAAGAAGATAAAGGTGATGAATAATAAGAGCTCCAGTAGTGGATGCCATGGAGAAAGGAATCCTCAATTTCCATCATGCACGAAATGTGGAAGGAGACACCCAGGAAAGTGTCTCAATGGGACGAATAAATGCTTTACGTGTGGGAAGGAAGGACATAAAGTGAAGAATTGCAGAATAAAAATGAAGAGTACTATGGAAGAAGATAAAAATGGTCCCAAGAATCCATTTAGAGTCCTTTTTCGTAAATTCAGAGGACCTTTCCATTACCTGAGTGAATTCCCTATTCTATAGGATATTTTCAGGGTCAAAGAAGAAGCTATGTGGAAATAAACTGTTGGAGAAATGGTTAAAAAGTACTAGTTCTCCTTATTGATGGGTTTACATTGGAATAATTTTCTCTTGTATTTGTAACCCTGCAGTTTTCCACATGAGAATGATATTTGAGAAAGAATTATCTTTTCTCCTGTGGAATTAGTTATAAATAACAATTTGGTTTTATATGATCATTGGGTTTGAGTCAATTACAAGTTGTTATAATTTTTGGATGAAAATAAAAGGTATGAGATAACATTTGTGGTTAGATTATGTTATGGTTATTTAGAGGAATTTATCTCATTTTGGAAATGTTATAAAATATAGTTTTTGAAAAAGGACAACACGCAGACCGTGTGACAACCTGTCGCATCGGACAAAGCTGTGGGAATTGAACCCACAACCAAAGTGTGATTGGGATTTATCGCCTACCACTGGGCTACGTGAAGTCCCTGGTTGGTGTGACTAATATTTTTAGTTAAATGATTTTATTGATCAATAATAATTTGATTTGGGATCTTATGTCTTATCAAATGAATACCCTTAGTGTAAGAAAATGATTTGGTGATTATGTGATAAATTTTATTTTAGAAGATGTTTTCTTTGCTGGGAACACTATATGTCCATGAAAAATATAATAGTATGGGATTTCATTTGAGGAGTAATGGTGGATTTTTATCTATGTTTTTATTGTGGATTTATAGTGATTGGGGTTATTTATGGAAATGATTAACCTATAATAGAGAATATGTGATTAGGTTAATTACTTTTAAGTATGTGACTTTAAGAGTAATTGATGTCATTTGGAGATACCATTTAACATGGAAGACTATATAACCAAATTCTTCTAAGTTTTGAGTTTCAATATTATTTTGAATTTTATTAAAGGATTTTAAGGACAATTTTTATTGAATTCTATTTATTTAACTTTGGGGTATTGTTGGTTTAATTTTATAAATTAATATTATTGTTTCTTTATCTAATGAAATAACTTTTTGGGGGATCATAAGATCTTACAATAACCGTTTTGGTTTTGATTAATCTCTAAAGACAATGTAAATATATAGTTTACTCTTCATGGATCATGTGATTCTATAAGAATTTTATTGTAGCTCTTATAGTGTGACCAAGTCTTCTGGAATACTCATCGTTTAAAAATGTGTTAATAGTAGAATTTTATTAAATAATGAAACTTTACGTAAAAATTAAGTATAATAAAAATGTTTTCCGTTTACTTTTCCTACTGGGAAACTAATGACCATTTGTCCCATCATAAGTTTGTGGTTTTCTTATTGTTAACATTATCCAAATCATGTTTTCTATCCCTCTCCATCAGAACTTTACACTTAGTTTATCATCCATATCCATTTTTTTCTATGTGGAATCCTAGTATAGGTTATCTCGGGTGACCTTTGTACTTCTCTTTCTTTCTTTTAAAGTGATAGTTTTATTAACTCCCTTTCCGATGTGGGCCTTTCCATTACATTCCCAATCCCAATTTTAAAAATTGTGAGGATGCAATTTATTGAAGGAGGGGAGAATTTAACACCCCAAGCTTCCATGGTATGCTTCTCACTGAATAATACAGTAGCGTGTGTTGTACGCAACTTCAAGTTCTAACACACACCACAACTAATAAAACTCATCATTATGAATAGTAATACCCACTTTTTGAAATTTTATAAATTATATCTTTCAAAATGGACTTCATTTTTCGATTCATAATATTGAAATTATCCTAGGGTGAAATTTTGGTACTTTTCGGATAACTTTCATATTTTGATGAATAGTGAAAATTACTATATTTTAATTAAAAACAACTTTTTAATAAAAATAATTAATAGTGATAAATTATGAATTTGAATGGTTTAAAATTATATTTATAATATATTTTTTCCATTTAATACAATTTTTGTCATTTGACATAATTTCACAGTTAAACCAGACATAAACAAGTGTCAATCTTTTGATAGTTATTATCTCTTAAAACACATTTTTTGTTTCAACAACGGGAATTAATTTTAAATTAATTTCTTCCACTTCTGTGTTTTGAATTTGGAAAAATGGATTCCATATTTGGAATCAGGATTTCTAAATTGTGTAAATAATTAACTTTTATTTTTAGACATTTTGAATAATTACTTGGGTAAATATTTTATTTACCATGGTTAAAAGGTAAATCCGGTAAATAAGGGTAAACAAAATAATATTATAATAATAATTAATTACCCTAAAATGTGTCTTAACCTTATTTCTTGATACATGTCCGACCATGGGAATTTTTGGGTCGATTTTGGGACCCCGTGGATCCACTTGTATGTGATAATGACACATTATATTAATTAAGTTAAAGTAAATACAAAAATGACATAAGCTTATATCTTTTAGAAAAACAATTTTTACATAGGGTTATATATGTTGGATTTTAGACTATAAATATTCATTATAAATCTAAAACAAATTCCTACATAATGGTATTTTATTTATAATTTTTAGACATTTAATGATAAAATGTATTTATGACACAATAATGATGCAGTATTTTCCTTACTAATGAAAGAATCAAATAATTGGAATTATAAATTTTAAAATAAATATAATTTGAAATTTTTGATGACATAAAAGAATTTTATTGGTTAATATTACATGTTATTATTTCTTAAATGAATTTGGTTTGAATTAATAATGTTGTTATGACTTTAAAAAAATCAATTATCGAATAGTGTCGAAATTGACATAAAAGAGTTTTTGAAACAAATATTATATTATTAATTGATATTCAATTCATAAAAATCTAAGGTTCGGCAAAGAGCCTTATATCATGATAGGTGTATCATTAATGGACCACTTGGGGGGTCGATTGGATGTATTTGGTATGTTTATTAACTATATAATATAAAAATACAAAGTGACATGGTAAATGTCAATCTAGTTAACTAAGAGTTTAAACTAAAACATAAGGTTAATATAATGATCAAAACCAGTCTAAAATCTATTTATTGAATGGTTTTCGAACTATACCCACCTTAACCTTTAAATAATTCAATTTGGAGCCATTAGAAACGTAATATGAATTTATTATAAAATAATATTTCTAGTTTTTCCAAAGGTTCTCCTCACCCCTCTTATAAAAGGGAACTCCCCCTTCTCACTAATTCACACATTCAAAGCCTTTTGGATCGGCCAAACCCTACCCCAATACTCTCTAAACTTCCCTCACTTCAACATAGAGGCCTTATTTTGATCAGAAAGCCAACCTAGGGAGCCCTTTTGATCAAATCAAAAGAAAGAACCCGAAGAAGAGGTAATGTTTTCACCACCCTTTTTCAAGTTCATTTCTTCTTCAACTTATTCTTTCCTTGTTATTTCCATTCTAAAATAATAACTCCAGTATATTCTATATAATGTGATGTTATTATAATTATGGAACAAATAAATTCGTTATTCTATCCATCCCTTGAATGACGTGTCACCATATGTGCGTACGTACGGCCTACCGTCTCCACGTTGTGGTGTAATTATTATTCAATATATTATTATTTAGATGGGTATAATAATGATTTATAATTCATTTAAATAATAAATATAACATGATAATGATTCTTTCTATATGATATACCATCCAATTATATATTATTTTAATACCAAAAGAATGATATTGTCGCTCATGCGTACATACAGATTACCGTCTCCATGAACGCGATGAGGTTCATTCCCCATCATATCCATTCAAGAATACATTCCATTTGATGAATACAAATAATTTTTAGAGACACGATATCATTCTGGATATGAATAATATACACTCCATCCATAACAAATGCGGCTCACATAACGAATAATATAAAGGAAAATGAATCCTTTAACACCTGAAACGACGATAATACTACGATATTATTAACAAATAAATGTTAAAAGATCATATATGATATAATATTAATGTAAATGATTATTGTATAATTCAATAACAATTATTTCACCATTATACATGAGGTTAACCTGCCTTCGACCAAGGAAAAAGTACAAAGTAAGGGGTTTCTTATCTCACTTTTAATTCCGTGAGATTTCCATTGTTCATCACTTATTTATTGCATGTGGTGTGCGTACTGCCCATGATTGTATTAATTGTGTAATATACTTTAATTTATGGATATTTACATCATCATTGTGTGATCCTTCTTTCATGGGTGTATGTTTTGTAAGTTACTTAATCGATAAGGGAATTTGAAATTTCAATTTCCACTCATTCGGCTTTAGGCATACTTCATTGACTATTTTACTCCAAGATTATGTATGGAATCACTATTAATTTTCTTATTTCATAATTTCCACTCCCCTTTTTGTGGATATACTTTTTATACACATAATCACTCCATTGATAAATTCTCAAGTGATCGATTTGAACTTGATAAAAGTAATTTTAACTCAATCTCCATTTGTTGAGTTAAATATCCAATTAATTGGTGTTGATTTTACAAGAATATATGTGAATGCCCTCTAATTGATTTACACTGAATACAAAATCATATTGAGTGTATTTATATTTTTTACACATAATTATGTCTTTTATTTATCCTTAACCTAAGGATATGGTCTTTATAAGAGAATTCATCTCAATTTACATTCCATTCAGACTTCTTTGTTGTTATACACCAAATCACTTTTATTTGGTGTATATAATGTACTTTGACATAGTATATCATGAATCCATTTATTCTCATGATATTAAATAGTTTTTATTACCTCAATTATTTTTATTCAAGTGTCTCTCTTTTGTTTCGTAACTCTAACTAAAATATCATTTCAAAATGTTTTAAATATCTATTATTCTAAATATTTCCATTAATGTCCATGTATTCAAAATGGTCATTAAGGATTTATTTATATGGACATGAATGTTTTTCTAAAATGTTAATTCCTTTAAAAACTTTCAAAGTGGTATGGGACACTTTGATTCAAAAATCTATTTTTAAATGGCTTCCTGAAAAATAGTGTGACTTTTAAATGTTTTCAAGAAAAAGGGGGATATTTCTCTCTAATTGTTTTGATGATTATTTTCATCTATCCATCATTATTCTCAATTGAGGTTAATTTGATACAATACAATCTTCCATATTGTATCGAATGAGTTATGTTTAAATGTGGATGTGATATTTTTATACCATTCACAGTTTATGGAGAAATTATTGACATTATGTATGCTAGTTTTAATACGAATGTTTATGTTATGTTTAAACCTATTCATATGAGGAATGCATTGGAATTAGTAAGTGACGAGTAGAGCCCGCTATAGCTCCTAGATGCATCAGTAGGTCTCATGACACAAAATAGTGTCTTGGCATGAGGCCTTGAAAAAATCTTATTTGTAGTCTTAGCATGAGGCCTTGGCTACGTGGTTATGATAGTCTGACATTATGCATTCCATCATTATGAAAGTGGTTATTGATATTGCATGTGTTTATTCAACTATTTGAATATCAATGTGTATACCTAAATGGAATTATTTCATTTTATATTTCCAATATTATGCTGAAGTTTATTTTTAAAAGGATTTTGTTTTAGTTATAGATTGCCATAAGTGTTTATACTTATCTATGAAAGTTTCTGCTATATTTTTATCCTTACTGAGCATCTGAGCTCACCCCTTTTAATGTTTTATTTTTTCTAGGATGTAAGGAAGTAATTTATGAATGACCTGTAGGGATAGTATGAGGGGATATGATTACAAGATGTTTTTGTAGTTTTTTTTACCTTATGATGTAATGTAAGACTTATGAATATATCTAGTGTTTCCAAGACTACTAAACTAATCGGTCTTTCGAGACTTCATCCATTGTGATCATGCCAATGTTATATAATAATGCACCGACTATAGGTAACTAGGGTCGGGGAGTTACAAGGGCTCACTCATCACCCCTTATATTTATATAACTTGTACCAACCCACACAAGGGGAAGGTAAGGCACTAGCAATTCCCAAGAGGAGAGAGGTGGAGGTGTGGCTATTCTTGTTGTCTAGGTTTGTTTGTCTACTCCAAAAATTATTATCCATTATCATATATATGACCAAGAGAAAAAGTTGGGAATCATAACATGGAACACCAAACAAGGGATTAAGAAGTCACAATGTGCAATCTTGGAGGGATGTACGGAAGATGGTTTTGTAAAGAAGGGGACTCATAAAGAGGTGTTTTAGGTAGCTCATTTGATTTTTAGAGGCTAAAGACTTTTCAATGAAAAGAGATTCATAAATCCGGGTGACTCAGCCTTCTCATGATGACATGGTGTTTAAAAGTAGTGATTCATAAAGTCGTAATTATCCATGAAGACGCAAGTACCCTAGAGGTCCTTTGTCCCCCATCATGGGTGTAGGCCTTTAAGGATGTAATCTCAATCATAAGAAGGGGTAAATATGAATATGGGAATTTGGGTGTCCTGATTCTCTAGTCCCTTGGGTGATTATTTTATTTATTGAGTCTATAGTGCTTAGGAGGCTTCAAAAAATGGAATATTAGAAGGGAAATTCAGAGTAGCAATACTTTTGAGGTGCGGTGATCCATCAATTTATTGGATAAGGGGTTTTGCGATTAACAGATGCAAAACATGATGAAAACATGATCTCTATATAGAAGAGATAATATGTTTGTCTCTTTAAGGTATCCATCATCTATTATTTTTAGGGAGAGTAGGGATCATCAGACTCACATTGGGTTCCACCAATGCCTCGTGATTTTGTGATATCTAGGGTCTATGTGAAATTGCTTTGTGTGATAGACCCCTTTAATGATTTTTTGGGCTGTTGATATATGATTTTGTCTTAAACAGCTATAGTGTTCATTGACATATCTCAGTGAATAAATTTTAACAACAATAGATATTTATGATATTATTATACTTCTAGAATTTTGATATCACATATACGTTATTACATTCCATTCCATTAAAAATATCATAATGCATGTCATGTATATGGAGTAGTTTCACCGTGTGGAGCGATGTGATTCTTGTTTCACATATGCATTACATGGAAGATAATAAGGATATATCTAGATAATAGAAGTTGTATATATTACATAATATTGATTGTAGAAAATTAAAATATCAAACAATTCTATATCATTTATACTTATAAGGAAATGATAACTTTGATCATGTGTAGTGGTACAAAAACTATTTATTGTGTAAGCTTTTTCGTTGACGATATAAATAACATAAATGTAAAAAACCATGATTATTTATTTATCAGATTAGTTATTAAATAATTAAAATTATTTAATTGGATATTTCATTTTACTTCATCATTTATATAATAACTTCCATGAGAAAAAAGATTTTTCACTTTGGTTTTTATATCACATACATGGAAAAGAAGTGCAAACAAATTTTTCTTGTCATATATCATATAAGAGATATAAAATGGCAGATTTTTATTATTGGTTACATAATAACCAATGTTATATACCATTTAAAACATAATAAAACTTTTATTTTAAAAATTTCAATATTATTCATTATCATGAACAGAGACTCATTTCCCTTACATAGAAGCCCAAATCCTTTCTTTATTAATCCCTTGGAATCCAATATCATATTTCAATAATCATACATCCTTATTTTTTCTAATTTAATTGATTCACAATTTATCTACTCATCTCTCAAGTAAGACTCACACATTGAACCTCTCTTACATTCATTCAATTACATGGAATTCAAAACTCTCAATTTTTTCGATTCTGAGGAATGAAATATGACATTATAATCTTCATTATCCCTTTTGTCTCATAAAACTCATTATTGTATGTTAAAATATAATTCATTAATATCAAATCTTTCATTACCATCTTAATTAACCTTAGGTGTGCATTTATTTAATATTATGAATTTTTTAATGCATTATATCTTCATGTTAAATGTTAAATCGTAAATTTAATCATTACATATTAATGTTTTGTTGTTCATTATATATGGAAACATATGTCGACAATTGTTTCACAAATTTATATACCAAATAACATGCTAATTTCTATATTGAATTTCTATATGTTTCAGATTTTGAAGTTTTTTGTGAATCGTATATTTTTTATTCATAATTTTCCTTGTATATGGATAATTTTTAATTTGTTCTATGGATTTATTAGTTACAAAGTAATCATGAAATATAATATATAAATACATTGAAAATTTCAAACAGTTCAATGTAAATTATCATGTAAGTATTGATTATTTATGTCAACACTTTTCCTATGAAATGAGAATATTAATATATATAAAATCATATATTAAATATGTAGTCTACATTTTATGAGTTACTATCAATATAATGTTGAAATTACTGGTGAATAGAAACGATAAATTTTCAGTTCATTTTTTTAAATATCATTGTTATATTATGATATTATTTTTATTAATTTTGACTAAGAGCTCTACCTGAATCATATTATCAAATATTAAATTCATGTAACATTATTAGATATCACATGGGATAGTGAAATATCAAGATACTTATGTCGAATACATGGATTATTGGAACAACATACAAAAATTATTCATGAATTACTATATATTATATGAATGTTATTTTCTTATCATAGACATCCTAGATTATATTTGTGTTAATGACAAATCCTTTAGATTATTATCTATATAATTTTTCGAAGTATATAATAACTTCAGTAATACATTGTAAGGATCAAGGTTTTCAAGGGTCCTAAATGTTTAAATACTGACTTCATTATAGTCAATATAACACTGTGAGATTAATTTAAATCCATAAATTTTTTTACTTATTCAATGGGAACAATTATTCCTCACATTCTAAATACTAACATAATCAATTATATCCCATTAAAATTTTCCCATCACCAAAGATGAAAACATTATTTCACTACCCACATTATACCAAAGCACTAGAAAATAGGGTGTTGATATATGAAAATAATCTATGATTCAACATCACCATTTAAATATAATATAGTACCATTCTCAATTTAATATTGAATCAAAAAATCACCTCCCTATAAAATCCCAAAAATAAAAATAACAACTCACTCAAACAAATCACTAGTTATAATATACATTTCTATAATCCACTTGAGGACGAAACTATTTTTTTACTAAAAATGTGAAATTCTACTCATGTAATGGAAACCAACACTGATAATTTGGACCCTTCTCCAGAATATCAAGAGTATTCAGGTCAATAATATTCAATTTGATGTTTCAAATAATTCTATTTAAAATAAATTACATAATTAGAAAATGGTCTTACTATATTTTATTTTTTATATTTCCAATGTGAATTTATTTTTACTAAATAAAAAAAATATAATCTTATAATCAATTGGTGTCGATAATTAATAATTATAATTTTCAAATAATCATATTTTTTTTTGAAATTTAAAAATTTTGTTAGGTCCACATTCTAAAATCATTGATATATATTTACTTTATTAATTATTTTATTAATGTATAGTAATTTAAGTTAACATTAAATATCATCATCATTGTTATAAACATTTTAAAAATTAAATTCACTCTTATTGAAATAATATTAAAATTTTAATAAAAAATTGTACCACAGGGGGTGTCTTCTTGATTTCCATTAAAATAATCTCATATTTCCCCTTCTTAATCAAATTCATCACCAATATAATATTTCCAAAATATGTATACATTTTAGGTTACTTATAGAAAATAATGAGTCAAATTTGGATTAAGAAACATCAAATAAGTGATTAATATGAGGTAGGTGTATATGCTTTTTTGGAATTTTATAAAACAAACAATTGAAACAATTAATTTTTTTCTTGTCTATTGAAAAAAAATTATATAATTAAGTTGAAAGGCAGAGTGATCAAAGATCTCTTAGTTTGTTATTGTTTTAGTCCGATTTATAGCACTTGGATTTGGCAGGTGAAAATGCGAGAAATATAAGATCTATTAATGATGTTTCTTTGCTATATGAAAACTTTAATAAAATTGTAGAAATGATTTGGGATATTGAAGTATAGGAAATTGACAATGAGTTGACAATTGACTATCTACAAGGTGATGCTAGAAACCCATTATATTCGATCTGTATGGAAGAAACAGTTTTATCAATGATGTTAATAATGATTAACATGTAGTTGAAACATGGATGGAGTGACATGAGTTTTATATATTTTTTTCCTATTTTTGAATGATATTATTCTTAAAGACAATGATCTAAAAAATTCATATTATAATGTGATGAAAATAATATAGCCAATGTCATTATGCTATTTAAAAATAATTTACCACTAAAATGATTTCATTTTATATGAGAATGAATATAATTATTTAGGTGTCCTAAATAGGGGACATGAGAGTATAAGTTGGAAAGAAATCACAACTTGATTTAGATGTTACAGAGACTCCTACTAAGGAATTTTTCTGTCTCCCTATAATTACTCATTTTGAATTTTAAATGGAAAATTCACATGATAAAAAATGGTTAATATAGAATTTCAATGAGTTGATATGTGATGGAAAATTATGGCATCCATATTATTGTCCATTCTCAATGAAGATTAATGAGTTGTTTCATATGTTCAAAAATGATGTGAGAAATCTCATATATGGACTGTTCTTGGATGGAATGAATCTATTTCGAATCCTTTGTATCAAACATAGTTCAAGACCAATTTTATTGGTAATTTATAACTTATATACTTAATTTTTTATGAAGATAAAATATATCCTCTTTGGTTTAATGATCTCAAGAAAAAAACAACACATAATTGATATTGATATTTTATTTTCTACATCAATTAATGATCTGAATATTTTGTGGGAGGATGGTATTTGGGTGTATGATTCTTATAAAATCAAATATTATCAAATAACGGGTAATTATTATAATCACTATAAATTAAAGCCTTGGTTATGGAAATTTTTTAGATACAATGTTAAGGGGTATAATGCTTGTCCAATTTCTGAATAAAATGCTTCATGTTATCAACTATATAATTAGAGAAAAATAGCATACATGGGTCGTCAAATGTTTTTACCATGCATAAAACTTATAGAAGATTAAAAAGGGTATTAAATGGATCGTATGGATTTAATATTACTTAATAACCTTTATCATATTATAATTTTTTTGAGGGTGAACAAAATTATGTGATATTTGGAAAGACACATAAATCTTCTAATCATAGAAGTATTTGGATGAGATGGTAAGCATTTTTTAGATACCATATTGTTAATATCATGAGGTTAAACATAACATTTATTTTATGCACATGCAGAAGAATATCTATAGTAGCTTGGTTGGATCTTTTTTAGATATTAAAGTAATGATTAATGATGGGTTGAATGAAATATTAGATTTACTCTCAATGGGGATAACTTCAGAGTAAACTCACACTCTTTATGGAAGTAGAAAATTATTTCCCCTTCATTGTCATAAATTATCCAGGAGGGATAGAATTATCCATTTTTTAGTGTCATTGTGATATCAAAGTTCCAAATGTATATTCTTATAATGTTAAAAAATACGTCTTTAATGGATTTTTTGTTTATATGTATGATATCAATTGATTTTCATGTCATGATGAAACAAATCCTACTAGTTTAATTACATAGAATATTTTCCATCCATGTATGAGTTATTATCATGAAGGTGAGTTATATTTTGAATTCCTTATTTAATAAGTAAAATTATCTAATTATTTTGATCAATTTGGAGAGTGAAGTTTTTTGTATAAATTTTTAATCGGAATGGTATATTTCTCAATATTTTATTGATATAATAGTGCATTTAATAGAGTATTTGGTGTGAGAAATTAATATTTTAAGACCTATATATTAACGTATGATATATCCTTTTTAAAAGTATATGAACATATTGATGAGGTATATTAAGAATTCCAATATACCTCAATCCTCTATTGTTGAGAATTATACTTCTAATGAGGTTATAGGGTTCTTTACAATATACTTTTCTATAGTGGATAACATTGTATTTAATATATCTCTCCATGAATGATTTAATAATGGGGGAAAAGGGATTCAAGGATTGTAAGAAAAATATTTAATAGGTGAACATATAAAGAAGGTATATTTAAACATCTTGAATTAAATTGATGATGATAGGTAATATATCACATTTGATATTAATTTTTTGAAATAAGTTTATACAAAGAAGAATGATATTTTGACATTGAATGAGCATAAAATAACTTTTTTCCGATGGTTAGAAGGACAATGATATATAGATAACATATATTAGAACAATTGATATGGTTAGTCTGTGTTCCATGATTACATTTTATAATAAATTATTGGTGTGAAATTAATTGTTAAACAATTCATTAGAAAGAATAGGAAAATAGAAATGATGTTCAGAATAGTAGTGTATTGGTGGTTATTAAGGAAATGAATTTTTTGAGTTTCGAAGAAAAAAAACCAAATCATTGAATTAAATGAATATTAAGGATTCCTTGAAAAAATATGGGATGTATAATAATTTAAATTTTATGTTTTTTCATTTTACTAATAATGGATTATCTATTCAAATAGTGTTTGAGACAATGAATTTGGAAGGACACGAGTTAATATGAATATGTTGGAATACACATAAAATTATTTTGTAATGGATATAAGTGAACAAAAATTTATACATTATTAATCAATTAGAAATTAATTGGACTATTGTTTTAACAGGAAATAAACAGTATGTTTGGGATGATAAAATTGAGGAAGATGATAATTTATATGAGATCCCCACTTCTATCGAAATATTAATAAATAATATTGATGATCACATCATATACATAGTTTTTTCCATTGAGAATGATCATGACAATGGAATTTGGGAAAACATTAAATTTTTATATTTCACATATTATAAGCAACATATATTTATTTCTCACCTACTTTTTTAAATATATAAAAATGTTATATATTTAATTTTAATTTCTTTATTAAAACACATAATATAACTGATATTGTAATTTTTTTATAAATTAATTTAGTTTCGTTTAGATTACCATGATTACAATTATGTACATATCTACTAAATGACTTTTTAAAAAAATATTTCTAATCTAATATGTTAAAAAAATACTAGCTAACATTTTATTCAAATAATACTATTTATGGGGTAAAAATGATTTATTGGGTTACAGAATTTTAACAATTCACAGATAATTTTTGGAATTGTTTCCAATAATTATATTTTATTTCAAATCTCATTAATTTTGATATAATTTTAGTTAACTATAACAAATATGAATAAAAATGTATTAATTTTTTATTAGTTTACATTTTTGTTTAATAATTTTCCATTTTTTATTTACTTTAGTATGTAATACATGAATTCTTTTATGTGTGTTCTAATGGTTTTTTTCATTGATTCCTATTATAATTATGGATCAATCAACAAATTCCCCAAACACTTATCGAGATTATTATACTAATACCTCTTAGATGGAATGTATACATGATCCTATTGATAAGCTTTATCCTTCTTTACAAGGGGAATTTACTCCCATAGGGATAAATAATATTTTGTGTACTGGTAAACGTGGTTGCACACATTTATTAAAATTAATATTTTCTGATATCTAAAACCAGATGATATAGAAAATCATTACATACAATGATATTCCATGAGGTCTAAATTCAAAAATAATTCTAGAAATTTACATCAATACATGCTAAACCCAAAGATAGTATATTTAGTGATGATTGGAGAATTGCTGAAAAGTTAATAGTATATCACTTTAGAGAAAATATTTTTTAATAACTTTTGTTATTATTATACTTATCATGAAAATTTTAAAGTAATAAATGATATCTAGCTTATTATTTGTTAGATTATGTTATATCTGATAGTGGCGAATTCCAGTAGAAATTTTTATCACTAATGGCTTGGAGATGGATGGATTCAAAATCAACCCCCAAATAAGGGTCCATTTTTGTTCATTAAAGACATCCCAAAATAGATGATACATATCCATTTATAGATGAAGATACATTGAATAAATTCATGGAATGATGAATCTGAGAAGCATTTTTAGTAAGTACAATGTAAACATTTAGAATTTTTTATATTAATGATATTATTAATGAATAATTAGGCAATTAATTATTCATAATTTTTATAAATCAAGTATATCAAATCAAGAGAAAAAATACTGAAACATAAATCCTCATACTTTTTCTCATTGTAAGTATTGATTAATATAAGAATAAATAATGGCTTAAAATTTTAAAAAGCATAGAGTTGAGTCATCTGGCTCTATGGAGGTTGACCCCCCCCCAATTGAAATGAAAAATCATAGAGGGATCGGATGAGAAAAAAATATCTATTTTATAGAAGAGTCAAGGGTTTCAGGTTAGATAATTGGAAGATGATTACTTTATTTATTTATTTAAATTAATTAAATTATGTATATATTGTGATATAATACGAATTTTTCAAATATTTCATATAGTATTCCCTTATATAGAAGATAATTCGCTGGGTATTTATATTAGAGGGTATGAAGGATATTTTAGCTATAACATTAATAAATATTGAACACCTAGGTCATGTGTGAGGAAACCTAGAAGGAGTATTGGTGAAAAAAGAATTCTTACATTCTGTTACATCATTAGTAGAAGTTGTTTGTAAAAAAAGTATTTCAATTTTGATGTTCAGGATATTCATGTGACAATGGATGATATGACCATTTATTTTTTATTTTTTATGGTTGTAGAGATGAATATATAGTTTCAGACTACAGATCATCCTCCTCTACCTATTCCAGTAGCTTCCAATACTCTAGCTCCAATTGAAGACCAGACTCCTTCTAATCCTACTCAGAAGATTCCTCATCTATAAATTCCTAGTTATTATGAGTTTTATATTGATTCTCCTTAACATCATATAATTACATATGGGATGAGATTTTGTATTATAGATTTCATTGATCATCAACAGATAAATATAAATCATTATAGGGTTATTATACATGGTAGTATAGATAGATCAACATGATTACAATTACCAAAAGTTGTGGGGAGTACACTGGGAAATTGTTTCTATCACTTTTTAGTTCTTCCATCTAGACTTTTTAATCATATCACCAAAGAGGTATTTGTATATATTTTTTTCCTTTTTTAATTTTTCTATTAATTTTTTTAGCATTTTAATATATATATGTTTATCTATTTTTTTGGATTACTTTAAAGAGAATGAAATATGGTATATGAAAAAAATATTTAATCGACTTCATACACAAATATTGGTAGTCCATAGAGATTGTAAAAAATATTAAATTTATTGTTATATTTTTATGAGATTCTAATTGAATCTGTTTTTTTAGATGATTGTGTCACTTTGGAAAAACATTATCATGGAACATGTAGCTAGATATCAGTTGGGGATCAATAACATGCAAGTTTTTCCCACATAATTCTAGATATAAATCATTCCATACATGTAATTTATTAAAAGTTTATACATATTTACTTTTTGAATTAGGTATATTTATAAAATTTTAATGGAGAATGTGAAGATAAATGTAAATATATTTTTTTACCCACAATTTATTTCAAATTTAACGATGAAAATGACTGAAGTTGAAGGAACAAATTATTTTCCTAAAATATTTCCAAAAATGAAATTCTTCTATGTTTTATAACACTAATCATCAAGATTATAAAACATAAATCTTAAAATATGTTATATATTTATTAACATGACAACCACTAAAATTAAATAATCTTTTATAACATTTTCCATTGGATTTTAGGTTTTTTAAAAAGGGAAAATTCACCTTACTAGTTATGATATAACTATGGTTAAGTGAGAAAAAAAATTAAAGAATTTATTTGACATGTACGTTTGAGATTTTTAGAAAAAAATTATACTATAATGAAATTAAAATTTCTTTAAATTATATTATTTTAAAATAGGTCATGAAATTTCTTCCAAGATTCTATTTGAAAGAAGATAACCATGATCAAATATGTAGAAGAAAAGATGAATATTTAGTTAAGATTAGAAACATTTGGATATATTAATTAATGGTGATATTTTTAATTGAAAAAACATTTAAATATCCTTATCATAATTAACAAAGAATAAATGAACCTGTATTTTATTTTTTAATATATGTGTATAATATAATTTGAACAAGGACGTTTATGAAGATTCATAATGTTAAATTTATTTATAATGTTATCATTAATATTTTATTTTTATTTAGAATACATTTTAAATGAATTCCTCTTAATCTGTACCTTTTTGATGACCCTCATTTATATAGTGAACATAAGTTGTGACACATAAAAATTCAATGGGAAAATCATCTTTTAGAATTATTTAGATGTTAGTTTATTTTTACCATATATTGTGATCATGAAATATATAGTACTAATAGTGTTTTTATAGATGATATAATCTTATTTATTCATTTTTTTCATTGATTTTGTTGTTATTTATACTTATTTTCCCTTTTTTCTATAGATATAAGGATATAAAATAAAATTATCTAAAAAAAGTTAGTTGTGCAGATTAGTTATATCATAATCAACGGGGAAAACAAAATCCAATATTTCATTTTAAATGGTGGGTTTTTATAATATATTAAGAACATATTTAAATTTTCTCTTATAAATGTATTTTGAACTAATTTATGTTGAAAAGGTGAATAAGGCTAACATAAGAAATGATATTTTACACCATTGTAGTGTCTCGTGTTTTTTAACTATGCTAAAATGAAAAAAAATTGATCTTTTTTGTTTACTCAACAGATAGGTTTTTAATGAATAAAGATTCAGAAACAAGCTTCATGAGTTGTGATCTTTTAAAGTGTTGATAGCAGGCTTGGGTAAAGGATTGTGGTGTATCTCAGATGACATGCTGGGTCTCGAGAGTATCGGACTATACAGTGACATTAACATGAGATATGCACAGTTAGTCAAACCATGTGGGTCACCCATGCATAATAAATAAGGTCTCAAGCAATGGACGCATGGTATGTGCGCAGACTGTCAGATCATGCGTGTAAAACCATGCAGTCTACCCAGTTTTTATTTTTGTGTTAAATTAATTTAATTTAATTCATGGTTGAATGGAATTTAATTAAATTAGTAATTGGGCTTTCTTTTAATAAAAGTAATATTGAGAAAATTTAATTGAATTATGTTTTGATGAAGAAGTTATTTATTTAAATTGAGATTAGGTAAGTTTAATTATTTGTTATGTAAATTAGGAGTTGGGGTTTTCTTTATTTAAATTCAATATGAATATAAATTAAATTAATTAATGATACATAGAAGATTTATTTAATTAAATTCAATGTAATGGGGAAATTAATTAATTAATTAAAAATTTTGGATTTATTTAATTAAATTCAAGGATAAGAATAATTTAATTAGTCATTGAGAAATGGGTGTAATTATTCAATTGAATATTGGATGAGTGAATTTTATTAAATAATATTGATGAGTTGGACTTTTTAATTTAATTAAATTGTTTTCAGAGAATTTTAATTATATAACATGAATTAAAGAAATTATTTAATTAAATTCCTTTGTAATTAATTTTATTAAATGATTATTAATGATGTTTCTAAGTTTTTTTAATTAATTTATTTTGAAGGAATTTAAATAAATAATAATGATTTGGAAAATTTATTTAATAAAACTCTATTGAAAAGGAATTTAATTAAATTATGTGTTAAATGTTGAGATGGGGGTTTATCTAATTATATTAAATGATAAGATAAATTTAATTGTTTTATAAAAAAGGGGGTTTCACAATTATGTTGTGTTGATATAATTTAATTAAATAAGGATGTGTTGGACAAATTATTTTATTAAATTATTTAGAGAAGAAATTGATTTAATGATGTGTTAAACATGGAGTCGTGGTTTTACCAAATTAAATTCATGGTTAAGATGTATTTATTTATTTCAAAAAAATTACAGCTTTATTTAATTAAATTATGTTGAGATAATTTAATTATATAATTATGTGTTTGAGAATTTGGTTACTAAAATTTTTTTTAATGGTATTTCATTAAATGAGGTGTAAATGAGGTGTTAATTGCGATTTTGGGGTCTATCAAAGACGTGTTTTAATTAAATGATTAGAATCATAATTTGGGTGTCACTATTATTATTATTATTTTAATTATTAAAATTATTATAATGGAAATAAAGAGGGAGAGGTGCACAACTGGGGTGAGCCCCCCCCCCCCCCCCCGGCTCTCCCGTGGGTGGTGCACCACCCATCCTCCCAGATCCCTCTCTGTTCACATGATCATGGTGGTATCATCAAGAAGGTGGAGCTATATCCATGTTTTTAATTATTCACATCAGTTGTTTCAAATCTCTATCACCCATGAAATACCCATGGTGCAACGCTCATGGGTGGTGCAAAACCCCTTCTCTCAGTACCTCTTCATGTGGCTATCTAATTCTGGTACCTTCAAGAAAGGTGTTCGTCTCAGATATTTGTGTCCTTATCCATGTGTTTCGTTATTAGAATTGGCCATATCGTCTCTCCTTCACCCTGTATCTATTATGATGAATCCCAATGGTGAGGGACTGATTCAATTTATTCATTTATTTTGATTCTAGGTGGTGTAGATAATGTATCAGGACTTGTTGGTCTGTATTCCGACAACTTCCATGAAAGAATAAGTGACTCTACCTATTTTGGATCACCATCATCAAAATTGGGTAAATATATATACCCTATAAATGGTTTCTCACCCGTTTAATTAGGTACTTATGGTGTGATTGGGTCGTAGTAGATTATTTGTGGTGTGCATTAGTCCCCACCGCACTAATTGTGAGTGTCAGTTTTTTAGGTGTGCCGATCAATTCCAAGCCCATGCGCACATTAATGTGAAATTTCGTATGTGTGAGTCGGTCATGGTTGAGTTATGAAGCTTTGGCTTCACCAAATTCATTTTGGTAGGGTTTTATTATTTTTTGAATTAATAAATTGTAGTTTTGTGGATTTATTGCTTTTGATAAAGTTCACTTCAATTTAGGATTCAATTGTTTATTGGGGCAATGAGATGATTGTTTAAAGTTGAATGAAATGTGGTGTTAAATTGTTTATTTGGAATGAGATGATTAATTATGAAATTATTTTTATGATTTGGGGTTGTAAACACGATAATTAATAGGGTTATTAATTATGAGTAATTAATTTGTTAAGGTGAGATAATTAATTATAAATTTTTTATTTCATTTGAGATGATAATTAATTATAAATTAATAATGTTATTTGATATTTCATAACTAATTATTAATTATCTATGTTATTTGAGATAATAATTAATTGGGGGAGTAACTTTGAGATTTTTATTTGCAGCTAAGTTGAGATAATTAATTTGTGAATTAATTACGTGATATAGGGATGGTTTCCAAGAGATAATTAATTATGTGGTATTCACATGGTTACCTTCTGATTAGTAAATTTTTTAATTAACTAGAGTAATTTTTTTTAATATGTTAACTGATGAATTAAGTAGGGTAATTGTTTTGATAAGTTAATTGTTGAGTTAACAAAATAACTTATTGTGTTTATCTAATTTTTTCATTAGTAATGAGATTGATAATGATAAATAATCGATGAATTAATTATATCATAAAGTGGTGAATGGTAACATGGATATTCATGGGTGCGTGAGTATGCAATGGTAACATGGTTATTCATGGGTGCGTGTGTATGGAATGGTAACATGGAAATTCATTGGTGTGTGAGTATGGAATAGTAATATGAACATTCGTGGTGCGTGAGTATGGAATGGTAACATGGACATTCATGGGTATGTGAGTATAGAATGGTAACATTGATATTCATGGGTTCATGATAATGGAATGGTAACATGGACATTCATGGGTACGTGGGCATGGAATTATAACATGTACATTCATGTGTTTGTAAGTTATGGAATGATAATGTCATTCAAATGGGTGAAATGTAAGAATGGTTACATGATCAATTATTTTGAGTTTTTAAAAAAATAATATCAAATAATGTAATAAATAGTCTATTATACATTATTTATATATATATTATACATGTTTTGATACTTATTCTGGCTACAAGCAGAAGAAGGTATTGTCATCATGTGTCCCTTTGGAACATGGATGATTAGTTGGTTATTCATTTAATTCTATTATTGCTTCGATATAGTTGCACACTTTTAAGTTTTATTATATTATCTAGGTTTATCTAAACACTTGTGGTCCTTTCCTTCTGAGATTTATATCAGACACCTTATTCGAGCCGCAATTTCACAAGGGTACCTGAGTAGACTCAACTTTTTATAGGGACTTGGATATTTCATGTTGCTATTTGGATGTACCTGGGAATTATGAGAAACCATCCATGGTATATCTCGATATGCTCATGGGGATTAAACTTAGGGATTTGGGGCATTTCATTATTTATGTAATTATATGTAAAGCATGCTGATTTCATTACTACTTTCAGTTATGTACAACCATGACATTCATACACTGCATAAATCAATGTTGGCCATTTTCTTTAATGTGCTGATAGAACAATTGACTTATGACTCATTATTTATTGATTTATAATTCTTATATTGTTGTCAACTAGTTATATATTGTTATTCAGTTTCAAAAAAAATGAATTGAGGGTATAGTCTCTCCACTGGCTATCCTTACAACCTCGCTACTAGTCAGCATCCTCTGAGATATAGGAAGGTGCACTTGATGTCAGGTGGCGACTGGTCCGACTGTCAATTTGATGGTATGTCGGGCCAGGATGTTAAAAAGTGGTATCCTAGGAGGAAGTGGTCTTCTTTTTCCTTTTTATATCTATATTTGATTGGTTTAAAGGAGACTTGTAAATTTTTGGTTCTTGATTAAAAGTCATACTTGGGAATGATCACCACATGTACAGTGAATGACCAAGTGTCTAAGGATGGGAATTGATGTTTATACTATTCTAGGTAACAGTTGATATGATTTCACTATGAGTGACTAGTGCATTTTCCATAGCTTATTGATTTTGTGAATTTTGGAAATTTTCATTGGCCTGATATGGAAAGGACATTTCATTACGCGCATCATCATAGGCACTTGGATATTCACATTCTATGCATATAAAATTCTATGTAGATGTATTATCAGGATGTCTACTACATATGATGGTGTTATTTTGTTTGAATTCCTTTTTTGATCAGTATTAGCATTCCAATTTAGATTTCATGTTGCGATGATAGTTTTAAAATACTTGGGTGATTATATTCCATGGTGCCATTGTGATTAACATGATTTGATGTTATTCCCTGAATCTGTCTTATAGAATGATTTTATATTCCTCGTTGTTATTACATGATAGATTGGATTTTATGTGGAAGTGGATGTGATAGTTAAAATGTTAAATGGAAATTTAATTGATTATATGGGAGCCAAATTCCACCTATAAAGTGTATAGGTGAATTATGGATTGGTACATGGACAATCATATCACATGTGGGGACACTTTTTGAAGAGTCCAGATGGATTAAATGGGACCCTTAGTGGTCTTCTTCTGATTAAAATAAATTTAGATGCAAAATTAAATGTTTAAAATGAAATGAAAATGAATGTTAAATGTATAAAGAGGATTTTTGTTATAGATTTCATGTTTTTTCCATGCGTAATTTATGGAAAACCATGTCCCTTGTTGAAAAGTAATACTTCTGGTTTTGTAACAAATTCATTAAAATGTTTAAAAGGTTGAAATGATTTAATGAAATACATAAAATAAAGATGGGATTTTAATCCTATAGAATTTTATTTAGTGTAAACAATAGATAGGTTCGACGAGTATGCATTGTATGGGACAAGCCCGTGGTATGTATCACCCTTAGAGATGAGATGTCTTATTTTTCATGTGAGAATTTTGATGTTGCTACCCATTGGGTGTCATTTTTTCTAGTAGAAGTTTTTTGTTTATATAACGACACCCTTTTTCGGATGGTTTGTTGATGAATATTGACTCTTGAAATGGGAATAGGCATTGGGGAATGCTTAGATTAGTATGTTATACATGCCTTGGGCATGGTTAACCGTAAAAGATATTCTTGGGTTGACTTAAATTTAGAGTTATAGTGATGTTAAGATATCTTCATCCCACTTCTCGGGAAGAATTTTGGGGCTTTGGTGTTTTGACATGATGGTCATATAAGATTTTAGATTTAAGGTGAGATGCTGACATTGTGATCATGGTTTGGGGAAGATTACATATGCATTTATGGTGTCTCTAAAACAGCATGCTTGGGAGCATCTAGTCGATTCATTCCCGGACATGGACACTTTTAATGTGGGTAGTGTCACATCAGTTCTGGTAAATGTGGCAGTGCATGAATGGTAGCACGACATGATAAGGTTGGTGATGTGCTCAATTTTTTTTGGAAACATCATTTTTTTGGAATATTTTTAATGGAATGCATTGAATGAAAAAGAATTCCTTGGGTGAAATAGGAATCAGATTATGGTTGATCACACATCGATAGGTGAAGTCAATATTTTCATCAATATTTGAATTGTGATGGTTCATTTGGCCTTTATGGTGACTTGGGTTTATGCTTAGTGCTCTCTTTCGATTAAGACAAGCATGTCCCCAATCATAGCCTTATTTTATAAGCACTCAGATAGTACTTGTCTTTATCTTGATAATGTTTCAAAAGTCCTTGGGCCTTATTATAAGTTGTTATCTAGATTGTACAAGGGATGCATAGTTTTGTGTGTTATTCCTTTATTAATGTTTGGGGGTGAACTTTTTAAGGTTTCATTATGATGGATTGGCTGGTTAAGGTCATCTGAAGTTTGGTAGAGACTTTCATTTATATGAGATAGGTTTATAAATTATTTTAAAGGCATGCCGCCGGTTTAACTATGTGTATGAGTTGCAGGGGATGACAATGTATTTCAAGTAACGAGTTGTGGCATGTGGTTCAAAAATGTTTAAAGATGTGTTGGCAATTTTTGAACATAATGGGAACCTTCAAATGATACTTCATGGCATTGGGGTTGTTTTAGTGTTGTATTCATTTCTAACAGCTTCTTGGGGATGAGAACTTTTTATGGTGGGTAGTTTGTAGTGTCCCATGTTTTTTGACCGAACTAAAATATGAATGTTTTTGAAATTTTTTGTTTATTGCATGTTATAGTTTTTAGAAAACTAATCTTAGGAAAGATGTTTCCCATGTTGGGATCCTTTAATGTGTTTATAACTGGCTTGGTTAAAGGCTCTAGGAGTTTCTCAGATTGTAGGATGGGTTTTGGGAGAACCATACAAGGCAGTGACGTTCGAATGGGCAGTGCACAGTAATTCAAACAGTGCGGGCCAATCGTGCATAATAAAGTAGGGGTCTATTGGTAGACGCTTGTTCTGTACATATTTTATCATCTCGTGCAAGTCAAACCATGTGGTCTACCCATTTTTCAGTTTCAGGTTAAATTTATTTAACTAAATTCATGGTTTAATAGAATTTAATTGAATGAGATCTTGGGGGGTTTATTTTAATTAAATTAGATTTTGTAGAATTTAATTAAACGATGTTGATATGAAGAATTTATTTAATTAAATTTATATGAGTGTAATTTAATTAAATGCCATGTAAACAAGGAGTTGGGTTTCATTTAATTAAATTCAAGGTAAAGAGGAATTTAGTTAATTAATGTGAAATAGATGTTTTATTTAAATAATTAAAGGTAAAGAGGAATTTAATTAATTAAAGAAAAATAATGGTAGTATTTAATTAAATTAAAGGTTGATAATAATTTAATTAGTCATTGTGAAATTTGGATTATTATATAATTAAATTATGGTTGAGATAATTTAGTTAAATAATGCTGATGAGTTAGATTTTTCTTTTTAATTAAATTGTGCTCAGATAATTTTTATTAAATAACATGAATTAGAGAAATTATTTAATTATATTTAGTTGGAATAGATTTAATTAAATGATGATTAACGACGTGTTAGGGATCATTAAATTACATAATGTTGAGAGAATTTAATTAAATTATAATTATTTGGAAATTTTATTTAATTAAAATTTGTTGGAAGGAAATTTAATAAAATGTAGTGTTAAATGTGGAGTTGGGGTTTTATCTAATTAAATTCAAGGATAAGATGAATTTAATTATTTGATAAAAAATGGGGGTTTTATTTATTTAAATTCCATTGAGATAATTTATTTAAATAACGATGTATTGGGGAATTTATTTATTTAAATTTTTTAGAGATGAATTTAATTAAATCATGAGTTAAATTTAGTGTTGGGGTTTTATCTAATAAAATTCAATGTTAACATGAGTTTAATTATTTCATGAAAAATAGAGATTTTATTTAATTAAATTGTATTGACCGAATTTAATTAAATAATGATATGTTGGAGAAATTATTTAATTACAATTAGTTTAATGGAATTTATTTAAATGAGGTGTAAAGGGGGAGTTTGGGGTTTATCAATGAATAATTTTAATTAAATGATAATAATAATAATAACATGTTTTATCATTATAATTATTAAATTAATTATAAAAATTATTAGAAGAGAAATAAAGTGTGAGAGGAACACATCCAGGGTAAGGTGCGACCCCCCCCCCCTTGGGCTTTCCATGGGTAGTGCACCTCCCATTCTCCTAGATCCATATCTATATATCAGATCATGGTGGTATCATCAAAAAAGTTCTTTATCTTGGTGATGTGAGTCATTCTATATGAACTTCATTATTCTTATTAGATATTTCAACTTTTCATCATCCACGATGCACCCATGGTGCATCACCCATGGGTGTCACACCACCCGTACCCTATACTCCTTTTCATGTGGCTATCTCCTTGAGGTTTCATCATGAATGTTGTTCGTCCTCTCAATGTGAGTCCTTAACCATGTGCTTCATTATTCTCATGGACCATCTCAGCTCTCCTTCACCCGGTCTCCATCAGGTTGAAACCCAATGGTAAATGATTGATTCATTTTCTTCATTTATTATGATTATAGATTGTACAAATAATTTATCGGGGCCCGTTGGTCCTTATTCTGATGACCTCCCCTGAAGGAAATGTGACTCAGCTTGTTTTGGTTCACCGTCTTCACGTTCGGTTAAATATATATTCCTGATAAATGCTTTCACATCCCTTGAATTAGGTTCTTATGGTGTAATTTGGGTGCGGTTGATTATTTTTGTGTGCATTGGTCCCCAGTGCACTAATTTTCATTGTCTTTTGTTCTTGTTGTTACTATTAGGTGTGGCGATCAATTCCAAGTACACAAGAACATTAATGTGGAAATTAATATACATGAGTGGGTCATATTTAAGCTATGAATCATTGGATCATTAAAATTCATTGAGGCAAGGTTATAAATATTTCTTAATTAATAAAATGATGTTTTGATGATTTATTTGTTTTGACAATGTTGACTGAAATGTTTGATAAATCGATTATTTGGGGAATGAGATGATTAATTGGGAATTAATTTTATTCTTTGGAGTTATAAAATTGATAATTAATTAGGCGATTAATTATGAGTAATTAACTTGGTTATGTTGATATAATTAATTATAAATTAATTATGTCTTTTAAGATTATATAATTAATTGGGAATTAATAATGTTTGTTGATATTGTAATTAATATGGGGATTAATTATGATATTTTGATTTGGGGATAAACTAAGATAATTATATTTTCAATTAATTTCATGATATAGAGACTTTTGTATGGATATGATAATTTTATGAATTAATTATGTTGTATTAACACTGTTAACTTGTGACTAGTCAATTGTTTAATTAACTAGGGAATTGTTGTGATAAGTTAATAGTTGTTTAACTAGGGTAATTCTTGTGATAATTTAATTTTTGAGCAAACTAAATGACTTTTTTTGTTTAAGTAATTGTTTAATTAGCAATGAGATTGAAATTTACAATTAATTGACAAATAAATTATATCATAAAGAATTAAATGGTAACATGGAAATTCATTGGTGTGTGAGTATGTTATGGTAACATGGACATTCATGGGTGCATGTTTATGGAATGATAACATGGACATTCATGGGTTCGTGAGTATGGAATGGTAACATAGAAATTAATAGTGTATATGTATGGAATTTTGACTTGGACATTCATGTATTAGTGAGTATGGAATGGTAACATAGACATTGATGGTGTGTGAGTATTGAATGGTAAGATGGAGATTCATTGGTGCATGAGTATGGAATGGTAACATGGAAATTCATGGGTTCATGAGCATGGAATTATAACTTCGATATTCATGTGTCTATGAGTTATGGTATGATAATTTCATTCAGATGGGTAAAATATAATAATTTAAACATTCTCATTTCTTCTGTGCAGTTAAAAAAATAAAATTAAATAATTTGATAAACAGTTCATTACAAATTATTTATATATATATTTTTCTTGTTCAGCCTCTAATTCCAGCTATAAGTTGAATAATGTGTCTCTCATAGGTGTCCCATTGGAACCTGGACAAGTTGCAGGTAATTTATTTAATTGTGTTATTGCTTTGATATACTTCCACTATAATTAATTTTAATTCATTTTATAGATTCAGCGTGACACTGTTGGTCCTAGCCTACTAAGATTTATATCTCACACCCTATTTGGGCATCCATTACAATAAGGTACCCATGTATACTCTACTTTTTATAGGACCTTGTATATTTCTTGTTGATATTTTCATGTACCTAAGAGTTAAGAGAAAAGGACCGAGCGGGATCTCTATATGCTCGTTGAGATCGCCCTTGTGGATTTGGGATATTTCATTATTTATGAACTGATATGTAATGAATGATGGGTTTTTTACATATTTCAGATATGTAACACTATGATATGCATACATTATAGAAACCAGTGATGGACATTTTCATTATTGAGTGGATATTACAATTTAATTTTGCTGTATTAGTTATTTCTTTACTACTTGTACTGTTATCATATATTTATATATTGTTATAATACTGTGAAAACTCTCACATGAGGGTATAGATTCCCCATTGAATAAATTTACATCCTCACTGCTATTTGGAACCTTATGGAATTCTAGGAGGCGTTCTTGAGGCCATGTGGTGACTAATCCACCAATCGATTCAATGGTAAGTGGGGCCGAAATGTTACAAATAGTGATGTCATATCCAAAATGTGATGTGATCGATTCTCAATGTTCAAATTTCAATATTGATCGTAAAATTAATATATTAAAATATATATATAACATTAATATCATTTTGAATAATATGTAAATTTATAATATGTTTAATTATTTGATATTCGATGAAAAAACAAAAAAAAGATATTTAATGCCTCATACAATAAAAATAATGAATTATTATGGATAAACAAGTGGTAAAATGTTATCAGGATATTTTCAATGATATTATAAATACTGATACTCCTTTAGAATAAATTAATAACATTGTTAAACCCATTATAAATAGTTTATATCTTGTTCAATGAAAAGGAAGTGTGAGGTAATGAACATCATCCCAATTTCCCTTAATTGAAGAATGTTATAATATTTTTTACATAATTTATTTTATATGAACTTTATAATACTCCTATGACATGTAAAAGCATGATTTATTAATAATATATTTGATTTATGTTATATTCTAATTAAATTATCAAGCTTATTTTATTTTAGAGTTATCATGTTGTAACGGGTTTCCTAACTCAAATTTTTCTCATTAGGTAATATTACTTCATTGTTTTCGTTGATAATTTGTGATTATGTGTGTATTTACTTTAAATGTATTATGTCTTTAATCTACATGATTTATGTGTATTATATACATTAGTTAATTCTAGAATTATTGTTATTATATTTGTAATGGTTTATTTCACAATTCCATTTAAGTTTGAATTTTTATGCTTAAATATTTATTTGATATTATTTATTTGATTATTGAATAATAAATCCCATTTATTTTATTATCCATAGGTTATTAATTAATTAGTAAAGTAATTGTATCATTTTATCAACTATTTGGTATATAAAATGATTGATAAAATGAATTTAATAAATTTTCCTTGATTTATCCCTTCATTCGAAAATCTTGTATTCTTCTAAAAATTGGTTTTATAAAAAATGTTTAAAAAATGATTTTAAGATTAACCACCTGATTTTTTAAATTTATTTTTTCCATTATTTAATTTTTTCAATTTTTTTCAAAAGGAATAATCATGTCTTTTTTCACACATGGCCCCTCTGGATTTTACAAAAAATGTGAAAGTAATCTATTTTTTATGTGCATATCATGTATGGAAAATAATAAAATTTTGAAAAATAAATATTTTTATTGTTATATTATAATTTTAAAATGTTATTTGTATGGAAATTTTATTGAATTTTTTTATTAAAATATATTCAAAGTAAAAAATGGAATTTTCCACAAAAATGTTTTTGTGGATCTTTTTATAGAATCTCTATTCATCAGCAAGAAAAACCCTTTAATTTACATAAAATCTAATAGAGATATATTCTATTTAAAAAATACATATTCATTATATGGATGGTTTATCATAATTATAAAAATGTAATTTATTAATATTCTCATTATTAATTCATTAAAATTACATTAAAATATCCACTTTACAATTATAATTTGAAGTTAAATTTCTTGAAATAAAAATATTATATATCATTGATATGTTTATTTCATAAAATATTTATCATTTATAAAAATACTGTTCTATTTTGAAATAAATTTTATTATTCTGGGAAATATTGAAAAATTAATATTATTTACAGAAAATATATATTTGATGACAAGGATAATTGTTCATGATTTAAAACAATTATTTGATATATGTGTATTTATTTGGAAATATATCGAAGGTTTGGGTTTGGAATTATATATCCCCACAATGCATCAATAGTCTAATAAGATACACCAAGAAAATAAATTAAATGGGTTTTATGGTTAGTTTTAAATTTCCTTATGAATTTTTTTTCCAACAAAGGAATCATGATACATGATGTCATGACATCCAATAATTAAGAATTTCATTCAATAATAATGCATTAATTATTAACCATGAGTTATGAAAAATGATATTATATCAAGACTAATTTCTTTATCTGTTATTTATTAAACCTTATTTTTTTAGATATTTAAATTTTCATATTGATTATGAATTACCTATTTATGATAGTATATTTGTTGATTAAATAGAATATGTGTTTAGATTTTACATTTCCATATTGATTATTACTGATCAATTCATGATATTCAATTTGTTTGTTAAATGGAGTTGGTGGGATGTTATTTACCTCACAATATCGATTATGCATTAGGTATTCATGATAGAAAAGTAGTTCACTTAACAGAATTTGTGTTCAATTATTTAAAATGAAATATCAATTATACCTTATCCATTTATAATAGTAGTGTTACTAATTATGTGGTATGTGTTTAGATTTATTTATCATTCCACATTTATTATGCATGTTGACTCATGATAACGTTTATTGTACATAACCTTTACTGTAAAATAGATCTCACCATTATGTTGTTTCGTACCTTAATTATCCATGAAGTGTATAATTAATGATATTAAAAGTTATTATTGAGGTAATAATGGTGTTATTGCAACAAAGTTATGTTTTATGTTTTATATTCAAATTTAATATGGGAATAATGTATTTATTTAGGATACCAAGAATGATAAACGTTTTGGTCCTTAAAGATTTGATCACTTTTTTATTATGTTAATATATAAAATTAGGCATTGGCTATAGTCTTCTGGTGTATGGGTTATTATAATAGTACACTTCACATAGATGGCTCAGAAAAAAAATGGTTTATAGAAACTAAATATTAAAAGTATGCTCAACAACCATAAAGGAATAATCGCTTTCAATATGAACCCAAGATATTGGGATTTCTCATTTCTTATGATGGAAATTTAACTATCAAAAAATATGATATAGAATCAAAACATGACATTATTAAGAATTATTACACTAAGAAAGATAATATCAATGATATCAGAGATGAAATCCAGGTAAAATAATCAGTTCTGGAATATGAAAAATATATTAAAAATGGTGAAAATTAAATTTTTTTAATTGGATCATTTATATGATGAACACAATAGTTTTTAGATATTTGATAAATAATGATTACCTAGAGAGTAAAATTGTTAAAAATATTTGTGTTATTGAATATGAACAAACATTTTAAATAGTAAATTTATAAAAAATATGTTTTAATTTATTTTTCTATAGTATAATATTATAATTATAAAATATATCAAATAGATTATACAATAATATTAAATAATGTTCATTTTTTGAAATATCTATATATGATTCAACCTTATGTTTATAATGATCTATTAAATCGTACTATGTTGTGTATGTTATAACAAACCATTTATGGATTAAATAAATATTAATCAAGTAGAATTTTTTTTGAAGAAGATGTAAAACATCTTAACATTTTAAAAATTAATATAGACCATTTTTATATAAATTCGTCTATAATAGTTTGTTTTATTTTTTAATTTGAATTTTCTTGGAATATATCTCATAAAAATGACATTGTACAGATTCAATTGGTAAAAAATGTATAGGGATATTTATTCATTAAAAGACAAAAAGGTTTATATATATTGGAAATGATGATATATAGAGATAGTAAAAAATATATATTTAGCTAATAATATATGTTAATTGGTTATCTTTTATAAATAATTAACATGAAAAACATTTGATAGAGTTATAGAATAATGATTTATGGATAAGTCTTTTAACAGATAGATTGTCTTTCAGTTATTAATTTACTCAAATGTATGGTTTTGATGTTTTATTTTTTTATTTTTGTCTCTAATATGTATTCTATATTTTCTATTTCTCTTAACATCCCATTTTCATTTTATATTACTAGTAAATACTAATCAAATCATTGAAAATTCGGTTTTACATAGTGAATAATTTCCTCTTTTAGAAAAGAAGAAAACAAGATATATTTTATTTCATTGGTGGTGAAGAACAATTAATTATAAACATTTACCAAGTTATTAGTCTCATAACTAATAAATATAATGTTTGACCAATATAAGTCTCAATTTTTATTAATAATTATGAATAATTATTTAGAAAAATTTATAAGAAATTTTTATTTTCTTCTTCTATAATAGAATAAATAAAAATAAAAAAAATAACTTGAAACTAAATGTGTTTTTTGTATAATTATTTTTATTTTTTAACATGATGTTGTCCCAATCATGATTCATTCAAATGAACTATATTATAATAGTAGTGAAGTAGATGAACAAAAAATGGGAACCATGTGTCACCAAAAATTCATTTTTATTCTTCATCAATTTCATCACATTAGAGGGATAATTAATAATTGTAATATTGAATGTTTTTAGTTTCAATAGAGTATAACAGAACCCATAAAAAATACTATTATTAAATAAAATTCTAAAATTCACACTTTTTCAATTGTTTAGGCACATTAGTGACTATGTTTTTTTATATGGGATACTAACAGTATTACTCTTAATCTCAATCATGTTTTTGCAATCATATGAAAAACCTAAACCATGTAATAAGTTTAATTGAAATACATTATCATAATTTTTTCACTATTTAATATATCATTATTTATGGATTGATAAAAACCCCACTTAGAATATTTGTATTATTAATTTGTAATCATTGTATAATATTGTGATGATATTTTGAAATCAGCATGAGCTGGTTCACAAGTATAGAGATACAATTAATAACTCAACATATATAATATACATAACACGGGTACAAGTTAGTGTCTATGGTTTAATTAAGGATATATTGGTAGGATATAAAACAATCTATAATGGCAATTGACTTTTTGGGATGAAAATTCAATATAAAATTAAAAAAGAGGGTATTTAATGATAATTATATTAGATTTAGTTTAGTGTGTGAAACTACATTATACACTGATGTTTTTTTCCGTGAATTATGTTATAGAGGATAAGGGTGTATTTTTTTATTTCCAGCACTTATAATGTAATTATTCATATTAGGGATGATTCTGATGAATTCTTATAATTTTTTGATTCAATTACCATGAATGACATCATCATGGGATAGAAAACATGTATTGAAGAAATAGTGATTCAAACTAAGTTACAATAAATGGATTGACATGGAAAATATATTTCTATGTATCAACCCATTTAATTTTTTTCAATAATAAATGATTCTAATCCCTTATAGAACTTTCGATTCAAAGCGTACAATATTTATAAGACTTGCCACATTGTTCTCTTATCTGATAGATGTCTCCCTATTCATTATACGAATTTTCCAATGTATGCCCTCCATGACCAAGTGTTACTCTAATCATTCCTTTTCAAATATTCAAAAAATACTCTAAATGAACTTTTTATATCCAAAGATATAATTTATTGAGAGATATTGTTTTAAATTACATAAAATATATTTATTATATAGTTATCCCTTCATATAAATATAAAAAATTAACTAGGAAACATTGATCCTACAAAAATAATATTTTATTTTTTTATAATTATCTAATAAATTTTTTAAATAATAAATATATAGTAAATTCCACACTAATATGAAATTTTTTAGAATATTATAAATAATTAACAAGTTAATAATAGGTAAATTTTAAAATTTTCCAACGATCACTAGAAATCCATGTGTAATAACAGTAGAACATGGGATTAAAATTTAAAAATAAAAAATGAGTCCCATGAATGATAATGAATCATCCAATTTTGATGATCCTTTCTATGAAACAATAACATAATTGAATAATATAATTGAGACATGTACACACATTACATAGTTTCTAAATATAACAATATCATGACTATGTACAATGATCACATGGGATATGAAATATTTTAAAATCAATTAGAGGGATGTAAAATTTCATTCCCACCCATAACATTATTATTTGTTTTGTATCAACTGTGATATTGTAAATTAATTAATATATCGATCCTAACTAATAAATGAAAAATGATAGGAGAATTGGTACTATAAATATTTTATAAACCTTTTGTAAATAAAATAATATTGGTTTAAGAAAAATATGTGTGAATAAAATTTATATGATGTTAGAGTGTATGATCAATAATTATTTATGGTATATTCCATGAATTAATGAATAAATAATATATTAACTTTAAAAGGGTATTTAAAAAATATAATCTATATAAAAACAACGAGAGGTAGTTTTGGATTCATTTGATGAAATTATGAATTTTTTATTAGTGAATGATGCAATGAGAGAATGGAATATGGGTATTTATAATGATTTATAGTAATAATATTGATGTTTCATATGGTAATAAAAAATAAATTGAGATAACACTATACATGAGTAAAGTGATTGGGTTTAAGAGCTTTTTAGAAATATTTTTAGTTATTATTTTTGTAGACATGATTGAAAAAATGGTTTATTTTACGTAAACACGAAATAGGAAAATTAATAAACCGATACAAAGATTGGAGTATAAAATACATAAAAATATTTTCAAATAAGATTCTGAACATTCCTGTAATCCTAAGTGTTATATCAATATACAATCCTTTACAAATTTTATATGGCATTAAATGTGTTTAAATACGAATAAATAGGTATATAAATCACTACAAATGGTCAACATGGAAAGGAAATGTGTAATTTCAGTGAAATTTACATTCAATACATTCCAAATAGGATTGGATTGGATAGTTATTTCAAAATAAGAAAATATGAATAAGGAGAGCCCCTTACATTGGGTTTCCATTTCATTCACCTCGCTTACACAGTGTGAGTAACAAAATTATAATTATTTAAAAAATTGACTTACTATATTACATTTTGGATTGTTATTAATTATCATTTCTCATGAACATAATTTTCCTATAAATTTGGTTATATTTAAAATGGTGATACTACTTATTGTTATGAATTAATTAATTTTAATTGAATATTATACTATTAATAATTCTTATTTATTCATTAGATCAGTTAACTTTATAATGATAAAAATATATAAAATTTTAGAGAGATTTATTTAATATAAGATATAGTAAATAAGTATGAATTATCTTATATATATTTAATTTAAAATATCTTCATAGATGTTAAAATTTTCTATTAATGTGACTTTTCAAAAAAGGAAGAGACATAATACATATATTAAAAAGAAACATAATTATATGGAATCATAATGACATTCGTTTCATTTAAACCTGATAATTATTTATTTAACTATGGTTTGAATTTAAAATATAATTAGATTGTTGATGTATAAATATGAAATTAATAAAATCAAGGATAATCCTCTTCATTAAAAAATAATCATTTTCTATGGAACCAATATAGGGACATTTTACAATAGAGTGTGACCATAATGCCACCAAGAAACTAAAGAGTCATCAGAAGGTGGATTGGGGAACATATTTCCAATGGGAATAATTTTTTTATTTCACTAACATTAGGATGATATAGGGATTTATAAATGAAGGAGAGGAGTATTTTTTATGAAAATAATAAAGAAAATATTTTCTGAAGAGAATATATTGAAAATTTGGACTTTTATAAAAATATGAGTAAAAATTAACAATTAATATCAATTTCTACCACCATTAAACCATTACATCAATGAATTTTTTAATTTATAAAATATAAATAATCAATAAATTATATATTTCCTTTTTAATATAATAACACATGTTTTTTTCTTCAAAAATTACATTTTTACATATACAAAACATTTTGTTCTTATTTAATTAAAGATTAATATTAAAAAACATATTTGGGGTTAATATTACCATTATATAATATATTGTGTCTCTATTATATAAATATAATTTCATTAAAATTACCTTCTGCACAAATTTTTTTCATTTCCCCAAAGAATTGTTTTTTAAAAATAATTCCAAAATATTACCATATGATATCATTAATATGAAAATTCTTAAAATAAAATTATTTTTTCTAAATAATATTCACAGTTAGGATATTATATTATTTTAATATTTATTAAAAAATTATGATTTTTTCCAAATATTATGAAATATATTTAATTTAGAATATATTTTATGGGTTCATGTTGATGTTGCAACCTTTTTTTAGGGACAAGCAAAACCTAAAAATGGTGATGATGAATCTCTTGCGAGTAAGGATGATCATCGACTAGATTGTGATAGCATTGATAATATTGGTCACAATGTTATATTTATCAAATGTATGAATACCAATTAAAAGTGTATGGAGCCTGCAGCTTGTGAGAATCATGGATATAAGACTAATTTTATAGATGTGGTTAATGTAGTAGAAAATATACCCTTTTTTATTCTGATTATCCTCTTCTAGTATGGGTTATAAGAAGAGGAATAATTTCACATGTTTCAACTAGTTGAGATGTAATAGAGGAATATATGAATCTCTTTATGTGTTCCATAATTGTAATAGGGGAACAATTATGGAATATCAATGATCTTGCACATCATATTGTTGTGTTCTATGGTTTTGATGAATATAAGATTACATCAATGGGGTGTGATTACTACCATGTAATATTACCTTCTGTTGAACAAGAATGAAATGATTCGTGACTTGAATTTATCTCCTTGATGCTTTGATTCCTTTGATTTCAGGAATGGGATCAAAATATTGATCATGTAAATGTTAGAAATGGTCACACTCAGATCAGGATGTGAATCTAGAAATTTAACTACTTATACTGGAATCTAATAATTTTATGGGATTATTTCTCATCTTTTGGAAACCCAATAAATGTGGATAGGTATATAGGCAACAAGAACTTTGGACATTTTTATAGGATCCTTATTTATGTTGATTTTTCATCCATAATGGATGAATAGGTGGTGTTGACTACCAGAGATGACATCATCAATCTTCGGTTTCAATATGAAATGAAACCAATGTTTTTCTTGACATTTCATTTCATTGGGAACATGGAACATTAGTGAAAGATGGATATAATGTGATTCATATACATAATTAGAGTCCATATTGAAGATAATTTTAGATGGAATAAGAGGGAAGATAAGGTCACATGGCCCTATAATCATAAGAAATATCCATGGACATACACTGATGGGATTAATGTGTCTCTTGATGGGATTACAACATGCATCCCAATGATTTTTGTTTCTATTAAGACTAATTCTAATCAATTAGCTCATATGGTTGTGGAATTGGATGAAAATACTAAAAATTAGGCTAATATTGTGTTTGTAGGAATTCCACATGATGATGTAATGGAAGGTTATGATGATAATACCAACAAGGACACCACCTCTGGTCATGACATGGACTCTTCAAATGCTAAAACTCAAAATCCAATCCAATTCGAGATATCCTCCAAACATGTTATGGATTTCATATAGGATGAGGAAATCAATTATGAGAAATCATTTTGAAATGATTATATGTTGACATATGGTTCTAATGGCCATAAGATCAGTACTAAATCAACAATTGTTCATGATGGGGACATTTCCAATGATTTTTCTGATAATATAGTAATCACAGGTAGAAATAAGGTTAACAACCTGGATAATGTTTCAGATAAATCCATCCAAGTAGAAGTGATATTTATATAGGTTCCCCTTATTAAGTCAAAAACAAGGAAATTGCCTTCAAAATTTAATAAAGAACCCATTTTGTCCACTAACATGTACACCCATTTATGTCGTGCCACTTGGTATATAGTTTCTGATGATTAAATCTCGTCTAAACAAGATGCATTAGATTAGGGTGAAAATTATTCTGATGATTTAGAGAAGGTATATAGAAATAAGGATGCCACTAAAAGATATAATAACATGAGACAACAACATAATGGTTCTATAACAAGGCCAAAAAATTATTAACCAAAGAAATTAATCCTATGTAACTGCCACGGACATTTGATTCCTCCCACGGTCACTGTCCTATGCACCTAATTGTGATAAAAAAAATTATTTGCTTTATTGAATGTAGAATAAAAATTCACTATTTGAAGGTGTTTAAATGAAAATATTTTTCTTCGTTTTTTATATATTCCAATCTTGTAAAGACCCGTAAATTTCAAGGAATTTTTTTTCTTAATTTTCTTTGGAATTTTACAAGAACGCGGTTTCTGACGGCACCTGATTCCGAGGCCCGGTGTGCCTGGTATCATTTTCCAAAGTTTGGCTCGGGTACGTTCAGTGAACGAATGAGCAGGTTTTTCTAACTTTTGAATCGGTGCTCGGAATCAAATTCTAAGGGCACCGATGGAATCGCAGCGCCGGTATTTTCTTATAAACGCCCTTTCCGGAGTTGCGTTTGCTCGGGTGTGGTTTTTAAATTTTTTGGGTTAAGTGAAGAAAATAAAATAAAGTGGTGGGACAACTTTATTTTATTTCACTTAAAGCCACTTAAAGCTGCTTAAGCTGAGTTGAAGCGGATAGGGTGCAATCCAAAATATCCTACCCTCTTGGAAGGATATTTGTGAGGTGGGGCCCGCACGAGCCCCACCGTTTCCTTTCATCTAAGTAACGCACCCGTGAAAACTCCTCATTAATGAAAGTCAACTGGGGCATTTTCTAAAACTATTAAACGCTCCTATTAAATGGACGGTTAAGTCGTTACCATTAATTCACCAATTTAATGGTTCGTTTATTAACATGTTTTCAAACTGTTGGTATAATAATAAAATAAGACCGACACCTTTTCTTTTTATTGAAGGGTTGATTGTTGAGAGGATTTGGAGAATCTGTACCTTCATCCTCCTCACGAAGAACGCAAAGAACACGAAGAATGCCAAACTCTCGGAGATCAACAACGCGACGTCGTGTTCCGCGACGCTGACAATTCTCCTTCCAGGATGCTTCTTCTGTGACGTTCTTTCCCCACGAAAAATCTTTGATCAACATCTTGAGGTAGAAGTTTTCAAATCTTTAATTCCTTTGTGGATTTTATCCTTAACAAGGATTTAATTTTTGAAATTAAATCCGTGTGTTTTCCTTAACCTTCGGAGATCGTCGACGCGACGCCCTTCCGCGTCGCGACGATCCTCTTCTTCCGCGAAGTTCATTTCCGCGAAGAACTCTCATCCGACGACAGCTACGAGGTAGAGGTTTTACTTGAGAATAATATTTATTCCCATGGTTGTCTCATCTAAAACAAAGAACCCAGTTCAAAGTTCAATTTTAATTCATTAAAATTGTGCCTTGTTATGTTTTTCATGTGTTGATTGTTATTTCCATTTGTTATCACATAACGCGGAGGGTGCGGGCCAAACAAACACGTCCTGACAAACCTCCGCAGTTTTTCACTGATGCGCGGATTGGAGGGCGATGAAAAACGGGGCCGTAAGTTCATTTTGAAGTCTTTGCAGTGAAGTTCGAGTCCCGGGACGAACACTGGCGAAGACCGCGCGCAAATCGGACCACCGGAGCGCGTCCGGTGGTCCGCGGAACCCCTCGTCGGCGCGCCATGCTGGCACGGCGGCCGGCCTCCAAGATGCGGCAGCGCCCGGCGCGCCGCCGGGAAGACCTGCCCCGGCTGAAGCTGCGGTAGCGCTGGCCGGTCCCGCGGCCGTGCAGGACCGCGGAGGAAGGGACACGGCCTTTCCACGTCCAGTGACACAGAACGGCCCCACGCGGGGCCGCGGCTCTCCTTCACGCAAGGGAAGTGCACCCCCACGCCGCTCGGCCGTAACTGGTCGAGCCGACCCCGGCGGCCGGGCCGAGCAGTGCCGGCGGGGTCGGTCCGGGCCCAGACCCCCCATTTTCAAACCCTTTCTGGTCTTTTGCTCATAACTTGAGCTTCGGGCCTCCGAACTATGCGTCGTTAGTGGTGATACAATCCTTGGATCGAGATGATCATTTCGGTATATCACACTCAAGGTTTTCGAATTCTTTTTTGTTCGTCCGGGCTGGTTTGTACACGAAACCAACAGGGCCCTCGGAGCGGAAACGCCCATATCTTGAGCTCCAGACGTCCGATTGACGTGCCATCGACTTTGTTGGATTCCTCTAAGTGAGATGGATCTTTTGGCTTACTCCACCCGAGGTTTGAACGTAGGTGGAGTACGGTCGGGTTGGTTTTGCCTTAAAACCCAACCGGGCCCCTGGAACGAAAAAGCCAATAACTCTCAGACTGGGCGTCTGATTGACGCGTCATCTGCGACGTTGAGTTCCTGTTGACGATACGGAACTTTTTTATACCTCAACTCTGGACTATGTGTCAGTTGATGTATCAGCCTCTCGACTTGATAAGTGGACCCTCCCGAACGAGCTTGTTGTGTGCGGGAACCCTAGAGCTGGCTGCGACGATGACGACGACTGTGCAGATATCCTCAGTGGATTCGACAACGACTACAGCACTTAGTGATCCTTTTTGGGTCAGTGCTACAGATCTTCTGTGGGTCCGATCCTGTGTGGGTCAGCGCTCAGCGGTCCTGTGTGGGCCAGCGCCTACAGATCCTGTTTGGGTCCGATCCTGTGTGGGTCTTTGCGAGGGTTAGTTACCTATCGATCCTTTGTGGGTCAGATCCTTTGTGGGTCATTGCGGGGGTTAGTTACCTATCGATCCTTTGTGGGTCAGATCCTTTGTGGGTCATTACGGGGGTTATTACCTATCGATCCATTGTGGGTCTGATGGCTTAGATGAATCAGTGGAAATATCTGGTCATCTTTATCGTCATATGAAGAAGTATACTTATGCGAGCTGAAACCCTGTTTTGCTTTCCTTTGTGGATTGTGTTGTGCTATCATGTGTGGATTTATGTTTTGCTTTCCTGTGTGGACTGGGTTGTACTTGGGCTCGGATGTTGGAGCCGAACTAGAATTGATGACTTAGGTATATGTATGGTCATATACCTAAGCCGTGTCGGATGTTACTTCGTGATTGTATTTTTCCTTTGTGGATTCTGGGAGACCATCGGGGGTCTCGGGGTCCCTAATGAGTAGCTTATACTCACCCCTGCACAGGCTATACCTGCATTACGTTGTGTTGGTTGCAGACGATGGACAGCGCTGATTGTGGTGGAGACTTATGGAGCAGGACGGTACCTGGAGGTGGACCACTGGGTGGGATGTACTCGGAGCAGTCAGCTGGACCCGAGGAGTAGTGGAGGCTCTCTGTACCCACCCTTCAGGTGGGACTTCCAGTGGACGGCTCGACGTTGTGGCTTTACTTTTCAGTTGTTGTTTTCCCTTTCGAGTTGTACTTTACATTCAGTTTGGGTTTGTATTCTGGCCCACTTAATTTCCGCACTTACTGTCGTACCAGTTTTTACTTAGTGTTTACTTCTGCCTGCTTGCTCTGTGGTGTTTGTGGTTTACTTTACAAAGGCAATGCCTTCCCTTTTTCTGGGATTTACGCCTTGGTGCTAGTCGCCAGCCCCTGGCCTATGGAAGGTGGGCTTGGGGTAGTCACGGCACGGGCCCCGAGGACGGGTCGTGACAAATCTGTTAAAAGGTTCCATAGTGACTCTTTGGTACTTTAATTATGATATCATTATAAATAACTCATGCAATTTGATCATTATCCCACAACCATTTTTTCCAGACTGAATAGCTTTGATCTTCCTATGACATTCGTGTATACCATCAATTTTGATGTATATAGAATAGATCGTTTGAAAAAACTAGAAGGATTCATTGAGAATAAGAGTTAAAATTATATTATTAATAGATATTATAATGTTGTTTTAAATTCTAAGAAGAAAACTAGAGATTACTTCTCTAAACCAGTATACATTTATTTTTCCTCATGTAATGATAAATTCATATTGAATAAGGTTCCTATTTTAAGATATGACATCACACGGGGAATAAATAAAATTAATCAGAGTTAAGAAAATGAATTGGATATATATTTTTCACATGTTGATGATAATAAAGATGTTATTAATATTTTTGGGATTGCCCTTCCCAATATATATTATTTTTAAAACCCCCTAGTTATTCACATATATTTCAATTATAAAAATTTTTCACCTATTCATTTCATTTTTATAAATGATTGGCTCATTGTACCTGACTGTAGAAAAATCAGTATAGATGCATGGATAACATAGTTATTTGGTAGACCACAACATGTTCTTATAGATAAACTCCATATTTTTATGGAAAGGATCAAGGAATGGAGTAAAAAATATTTTTTCATGATTGACCTTGACATGAATGAAGCTAAAACCCATCCAACTCACTATCAAAAATGTAATCTGTTTCAGGATCTATCCTATATTAAGGGGGTTAATTCCATTTATATAATGATGACTTTAATTACATTAAGAACAATTTATATCATAATTAATTTGATATCATATGGGTCAAATAATGAGATTGGAAGATAAGACATTTCCATTGCATGTATAAACAAAACAAGGAAAGAGATTGACTATCCAAGATGATGATTAATAAGATATTGTACAGTTCTGAATATGAAATTTAAAATAATGTTTCAAAAAATATTTATGACCTATATAAGGAGAAATTTCATGATAACACTTAATTGATAAGAATCTATATTTTGACTATAATTAGTGGGAAGAAAATTAGAAAGTTTGTTGAGGCTCCCAATGAGAAATAAATTATAATATCTCATATTTCCTTAAAATTGATAATGTTTATAGACTATAAGTCAACACTAATAAGTCCCTCGTGTTGTATTGGGACATTATAAACATTGAGGTGATTAATGGTGTGAGATAATTCTTCTATTTTATGTCAATTCCTTATAGGGTGAGTTCAAATTTTATTTCCCTACTTCCAAAAAAATGAATAATTCTCTTCACATCAAATACTTTAGAACAGTTATGATTGAGAACTCAATTTGTGGAGCCTTCAAGCTAGTAGGGACACCAGCAGAATATATGGTGATCTTTTCTACCAGCCTCCTTTAGGCAGTAGCAGGAAGATTGTGGATCCTAATGATCCAGGTCCATGATGAGGCAACACTACTCTGGGCAGACTTCGATAGCCTATTCCGGGCAGAGTTTGTCGCAGCCACCCTTCGTGCGGTCTGGATACAGGAGCTACTTCATCTGCAGCAGGGCATCATGATAGTAGTGCAGTAATCAGCGAGGTTCACTGACCTCTCGTGCTACTCCATAGATATGGTATGAGTCCCATTATTCGGGGCCCAATCCTTCGAGCAGGGACTCAGGTGAGAGATCAGATCCACGATGATCTCCCTCAGCATCCCGACACAAGAGGGGGAGTTAGAGAGAGCCCTCTTGGTAGAGAGTTTCATTGATGAGCAGTCACCAGCTGTGAGACCTACTACCAGTCAACACACAGTGGAGTATTCTGCAGATGGTAGTAGGTGGACGACTGCATGACTCAGGATCGGTTGCACGGGGCACCCGGAGTGGAGACAGAGCCAGACATGCCAAGAGTGGATAGTGTTACTCATGTGGCGGGCTTGGTCACATGGCTCGCGACTGTCTGACCCACCTTTCTAACTATGAACATATAGTTGAGGGACCTCCCAGATATAGTAAGAGGTTCGATCGAGGTGGTCTGCAGGGCACAGGCGGACGTGGTAGAGTATCAAGTTGAGCAACTGGCGGCAGTCGACGTTACGAGGTGCTACTACCACCACCACCAGGAGGTCCACCCCGACTACAGGGAGTGGGTTGAAAGGGGAGATCTCAGCTTCAGGTAGCTGAGGCATAAGACCATGGTGCTCTATAGATGATTTGAGGTACGATATGTGTCTATTCCACCATAGCTTCAATTCTTATAAACACAGGTGCTAGTCATTCTTTCATTGCCACTGGCATTGTTTGAAGCTCGGAGATTCCGACGGAGCTATTGGCTCGATCCTTACAGCTAGAGACTCTTACGGGAGCAGACTCGATGATTACACACTGGTGCAGGCAGCGTGAGCTTACTCTAGGAGGATAGATCTTCAGTTGGGACCTCCTCATAGTGGCGTTGAGGCCTTACGACATCATTTGGGTATGGACTGGTTATCTACAGTCAATTCTCAGATCGACTATATTGGGCACAAAGTGCGGTGTGTCCACACGGATGGGACCAGGATCACCTTCACCGGTGAGAAGGGAACCTTTGCAACGCAGGACAGACTGTCTCGGAGGATGGTGCAGCAGATCACTCCCCAGTTGGCTTGCCTTACCCTCAGAGCAGTAGATGTGGAGAGTCTGACTTATCCTGTAGTGGTGGACCAGTACGTGGATGTTTTCCCTGATGATGTCCCAGGTCTACCACCTCGCAGAGAGGTGGACTTCTACATTGAACTATACCCCGGGACGACACCGATATCTACTCCAGCATATCAGGTGGCTCCTGCTGAGCTTCGCGAGCTGAGGGTACAGCATGAGAACTTGTAGGGAAAGGTAATCATCGGGAACAGTGTTTCTCCCTAGGCAGCCCTTATTCTTTTTGCCAAGAAGGTGGATGGGAGCTTGAGGCTCTATGTTGACTACCGTTGCCTAAACCAGGTGACCATGAAGAACAAGTACCCACCTCCGAAGATTGAAGACCTCTTTGATCAGCTAAAGGGATCATGATGTTTCTTGAAGATATACCTCAGTTCAACCTATCACTGGCTTAGAGTTCGAGATGAGGATGTGCAGATGATGGCCTTCAGGTGTCGGTATGGATAATACGAATTATTGGTTATGCCCTTCGGAGTAACTAATGCTCTAGCAGGGTTCATGAGTCTCATGAACAAGATCTTCTAGCCTTACGTCGATCTCTTCATCGTAGTTTTCATCGATGACATTCTGATTTACTCGACTACTGAGGCGGATCATGCCTTCCACTTGTAGGTAGTGCTGGAAACAATCCGAGAGAATCAGCTTCATGGTAAGCTCTCGAAGTTCCATTTTTGAATTCGAGAGGTTCACGTCATGGGACATGTCATCTCAGAGGCTAGAGTTGTTGTAGATCCAGCGAACATTGAACCTATACTTTCTTGGTAGCCACCCAAGAGTGTATCGGAGGCTCGGAGTTTCCTAGGTTTGTCTGGATACAACCGGAGATTCATTCCAGACTTCTCCAGAGTTGCAGCACCACTATCTACCTTGACAATGAAGGGGCAACCATTCATGTAGTTAGAGAGATGTCAGCAGGGATTTCAAGAGAAAAGGCAAAGGTTGACTAGTGCCCCCATCATGAGGCTTCCAAAGGAAGGCGTAGGGTACATAGTCTACTACGACTCATTAGGGACCAGACTCAGGTGTGTCTTGATGCAGGAGCGAGCTGTGGTCGCATATGGTTCTTGGCAGCTAAGACAACATGAGTAGAACTGCACTACCCGTGACCTGGAGTTAGCATCAGTGGTATTCACCTTGAAGATGTGGTGACACTATCTAATGGGAAAACATTTTACTGTGAACTCTGATCACAAGAGTCTTAGGTATATCTTCTCTCAGAAGGACCTGAACCTGAGACAGCGGCATTGGCTTGAGTTCCTCCAGGACTATGACTTTGAGGTAGTCTATACTCCTGGAAAAGGAACATTTTTATGGATGATCTTAGCTGGAGATCACGAATTCAGCTACTACGAGAGGCGACAGAGAAGCTAGCTACCTTACAGATATCCTTTGTGGATAGGGATGGAGAAGCCTATCTTTAGTCTCTTACAGTCAGTCCACCACTTCTCTAGCAAGTCAGGGAGGCACTCCGTGGAGACACTGACTAAGAGACACGATGTGCTCAGATATCCACAGGGCAGGCACCTGATGGATAATCTGAAGGTGGGGAGCACGTCATCATCTTCAGAGGACATATCATGGTACTAGTTTCACTTCAGGAGGTGGTGTTGAGGGAGTTCCACACTTCCCCTCTAGCGGTACATCCAGGAGTGGCAAAGATGTATCAGAACCTTCAAGGACAGAATTGGTGGCCAGGTATGAAGAAGGAAGTCGCGGAGTTTGTATCATGGTGCCTCACTTGTCAGCAAGTGAAGGCAGAGCACCAGGTACCAGCAGACTTGGTTCAGCCTTTAATGGTCCCAGAGTGGAAGTGGGATAGGATATACATGGACTTCGTGATGGGTCTTCCATGTACATCTAGGAGTCACGACTTGATATGGGTGATCGTTGATAGACTCACCAAGTCGGACCACTTCCTACTGATCAGATAGTTAGGATCATTTGAGAGCTTGGGACGCCTCTATGTGCAAGAGATAGTGTGTTTACATTGAGTACCTTCCTCAATTTTCATTAACCGAGACGCACGGTTTACTTCATGTCTATGGAAGGGGTTGCAGAAGGCTTTCGGGATGTAGCTAAGTTTGTGCACTGCCTTCCATCCTCAGACAAATAGTCAGACCGAGAGGACCATTCAGACCTTCGAAGACATGCTCCATGCACGTGTCCTCGACTTCGGTCACAGCTAGGAGGATGAATTGCCTTTTTTGATTTTTCCAACAACAACAGTTATCACTCCACCATAGGGATGACACATTTTGAGGCCTTGTATGGTCGACCTTGCAGATCGCCACTGTGATGGACAAACCTTGGGGATTCAGCACTGGTGGGACCATAGATGGTACGGGCTACCACGGAGAGGGTGCAGATCATCTGGGGGCAGATGAAGACTACAGAGAGCAGGCATAAGTCGTATGTCGATAGGATACTGAGACCTATGCAGTTCGAGGATGGAGACCACGTCCTTCTACGGGTCTCACCTCGATGAAGCCTATAGATATTTGGGAGAGGTGGAAAATTGCATCTGCGATTCATAGGACCTTTCTAGGTCCTCAGCAGAGTAGGAGAGGTGGCATACCGCTTAGATCTTCCACCTTAGTTTCACCAGGTGCACGACGTCTTCCACGTATTTCAGCTTAGGAGATACATTCATAACCCATCCCACATCATCGACCACAAGGAGATAGACATCGATAATGAGGGGACTTTCACGGAGGTTCTGGTAGATATTAATAATCGACAAGAGAAGGTCCTATGTGGATGGTCGATACCTCTGATTCACGTTTGTTGGCATCACGGAAACCTCCATGAGAGCACATGGGAGCGGGAGGCTCAGATGCATGCTCAGTACCCCCATTTGTTCCCTTAGTTGGAGTTATAGTTTACGGGGACGTAAATCCCTGAGGTGGGGAGAACGTAAAGAACCGGAATTATCTGTGGAAACATTTTTTCATAAATATATTGGAATTTTTCCAATCCATAGTTTCTGACGGTGCTTGATTCTGAGGCCCAGAGTGTCCGGAATCAATTTCGGATGTTTTGTTCGGGTACGTTCAGTAAACGTACGAGCAGGATTTTATATCTTTTGAATCGATGCTCGGAATTGAAAAATGATGGCATCGTTTAACTCGCAGCATCAGTGATTGGTTAGTGAGACCTTCAACGCAGTTATGTTCTGAGAGTTTGGATGATAGTTTTTGGGGTTATTAGTTAAATTGAATAAAAATAAGTGTTAACCTTATTTTTATTTTATGGCTGTTAAAACCTCCAAGAAGAGGTTAGTCTTGGGGTCCACCACACCACAAACTCCAATGAGAGGTTATGGTGGTGGGGCCCACCCACACATAACCTCCCTCTATAGGATTAAAAATGGTGGGACCACACGAGTTGGTAAAACCCCCAATTCAAGTTTGAATAGTGGGGACCACCCGACTCAAGAACTCCCTCTTTAATGAGGGAGGTGGCAAGGGGTTTCCTCACATTTATTATACCTCCTTAATGTGAGGGAGCCCATTAGGATTTTCCCAATTAATATGACAATCCACACCATTAATTAAGTGATTAAACTCACTTAATTAAAATACCAAAATTTTAGTTCTTTTGAATTCATGCCAACAAATAAAATAATAGATGATCTATTATTTCATTTGGTTGGTGGAAACTTGGGAGAGGAAGAGATCTTGGAGGAATGAGTTTTCCTCAATGAAGAACGCCCACGACATCTCCAATGATCTTTATCTGCGTCAAAGGAGAAGACGCCACTGGCGAAGAACATCGCCAACGACGACGTCCGCCCTACCAGGAATCCGTCAACGATCACTGAACGACAAACGAGGTACGGGGAATTTGAGTTATTTTTATACATGAGTATAAACCTCGGTCCTTCATCGTTTGTTGAGCACTTTTTTGCCAAATGTTATCACCATGACGAGGAGGGATCAGACCACACGAACACGGTCCGACCCTCCCCTTTGCTTGTTCTTGTTTGATGACGACAGAGTTAGTACATGTGGTGATGGTGACAAAGACGGTGAACAGAGGCCATGCTACATGCGCCCTCGCGCACTGCCCGGGCGCGCTGCCCACGCCACCTGCCCATGTGCCCCACGCGCTGCCCGACTCCTCCAGTGCCCCCGCACCCTAGCGGTGGCCTACCTGGCGCCACCGAGCCCTATCAGCGGCCTGCCCGGCACCCCCTCGCTCTGTCGGCAGCCTACCGGGCCCCTTCCAGCGGCCCACCCATTTCCCCAGCACCCTGCGGCGGCCTACCCAGCCACTACCGACGGCCTACCCATCGCCCCCGTGCCCTGCCGGCGGCCTTCCTGACCCCTGCCAACGGCCTCCCCGGTGCCCTACCCGACACCCCTGCGGCCCCCTATCGTGGTCTAACTAGCACCCCGGCGTGCTGCCCGGGCCCCATTGCGCAGCCTCGGCGCGCTGCCCGGAACCCCGACGCCCTGCCCGGTGCACTCATGGCCTTCTCGGTGTCCAGCCGGCCAACCTGCGCCCCGTGCGGCCTGTCGTTGGCCTCCCGCCAGCCGCCCCTTCGAGGCACGCCCCTCGCGGCGCTGGCCGAACCGCCCTCATAGTCCACTAGGTCGAGCCTGACATAGTGGGCTAACCCACCCAATGCGCTAGGTCATACCCATCGGGTCCATCTGAATTGACCCATACCGGGTCATCTCACACTAGGTTGGACCTAGTCGGTCTGACTGGGTCGGATCAGACCCAGGCCCACTACCGACCCTTTGCTTTCTTTGCCATATCTTTGGCACTGGACATCTGTTTGATGAACCATCAGCTGCACTCGTAATCTCAATGAGAGATGGACCCTTTGAGAATACCCCACTAGAGTTCGGGGTATAGTTGAGATATGGTTGGGTTGGTTTGTACACGAATCCAACTGGGCCCCGGGACTAAAAGGCAAATAACTAACAGATCGGGCGTCCGAATGATGCGTAATCTATTGCATTGAGATCCCATTAACAAGACGGACCTTTGAGATACTTCTAATTGAGACTTCGTGATAGTTGGGGTTTTTCCCAGTAGCTCGAGGAGCGGATCCTTCCAGTGACGAGCAGACAGAGTGCGGACACCTAGTAGCTGAAAAACCTGATGACTGTGTGACATATTCGACTAGCCCAGTGGGGAGTACCAGGTAGATGGCAGCAGACCCATGGTGGAGGAGTGCCTTGTTGTTGGCGGTAGACCCACGGTACTCGAGAGTAGGAGTACCTCTGCAGGCTATTAGTGGGAGCACCAGGTAGTTGGTGGCAGACCCACAGCGGAAGAGCGCCTCGAAGTTAGTAGCAGACCTACGATACTCGACAGGAGGAATACCTTAGTAGTCCAAGGTTAGTGAGAAGAACCTTGGTGTTGTTACATTCCCATTGTTCTCGACAGAGGTGGAGTTCTCCAGCAGATGTGGTTTTGATAATGAAAATCGTGGTTTGATCTGAGTCAATGACTTTTGTGTTTACTCATGATTGAGATGGGTTACTAGATAACTTAGGTATATGTATGGGAATATACCTAAGTATGGGTTATCCGTTGAATCCTTACTTCGTGGTTTATCCTTGTTGGATATTGTGAGACCTTGAGGGTATCCGGGTCCCTACTGAGTATCGTTTTACTCACCCCTGCACAGGCTATGCCCACACCTCATTGTGTTGGATGTAGACGATGGATAGCACTGACGGAGGCCCAGAATTCCAGGACTTGACAGTACCCGGAGGTGGACCTTTCGACTAGTCGGTACACAGAGGAGTCTGACAAACATGGAGTGCTGAGGTGTCCATATGTACCTACCCTTTAGGTAGGAACCCCGAAGGATTTTTTAAGAGATGCTCTTTACTTTTTAGTCATTTTTCCCTTTTTTAGTTGTACTTGCTTTCAGTTGTACTTGTACTTTACTATTGGCCTTGTATTTTCGGCCCCTTTTACCTTCCAGCACCTCTTCTCTATTCAGTATTGCGTAGTTTTTTTCTTCCAATTTTTGTACTCCGATTGTGTGTGTTTACTTTCTGTAAAGGCAATGCCTTCCCAGCTTAGGGAATTACGCCTTTGGTTCTAGTATCCAGCCCCTGTCCTATGGAAGGCGGGCTTGGGGTAGTCACGACATTGGCCCCGAGGATGGGTCATGACAAATTGGTATTAAAGGTTTTGGTTCTACCACATAACAATGGAATCTGATATTTCTTTTCTGTGAAGCAATAGTGTTAATGGTACTGAGTGTGGTTTCCAGTTCAAGGAGTACAGTGTTGGTGCAGCGGCCTACGTATCCATACACCAAGTCCCTGACAACTGATTTCCAACTTAGTTCATGAAAACACTAATTGTGTGTGTTTTTAAAAAGTTTTTATTTAAGTCACCTCAACCAGGCCATCTCACTAGGTATGATCCTTTGGCCATGTCTCATCTGTTTCTTTCAGGATGCTTCCCCATGGATGAACAATTTGAGCCCCTAGAGTTGTACGCACTGACAGCCCGCCGAGTGATGAGGCCTCAGTGCAGGGCCCCATTCTAGTTGAGTCACCAACGGTACCACCACTCGTTGGGCCACCGATGCCACCATCCCCAGCAGCAGGTGATGCACGCCTCTTGAGTGTGTTTTACGAGTTCCAGCGCAAGAGGCCACCCATGATCTGGGGAGAGATGGACCCACAGGCAGCTGAGGATTGGCTGGAGGCTGTGGCGAGAGTATTCAGGCTAGTATGGACAGAAGCAGACTACACGGTGATCCTTGTTGCCAGCCTCCTTCAGGAAGTAGTAGGCAGATGGTTGAGCCTGATGCTTTAGTTCCATGATGAGGCAACGCTACTCTGGGCATACTTCGACATCCTATTCCAGGCGGAGTTTTTCCCATCCACTCTTCATACGGTGGGGATACATGATATACTTCATCTCCAACAGGGCAGCATGACAGTAGTGCAGTACACAGCGAGGTTCACTAACCTCTCATCTACTCCAGAGATATGGTATGAGACCCATTCTTTAGGGCTCAGACATTCGAGCAGGGACTCAGGAGAGAGTTCAGAGCCTCGATGATCTCCCTCAGCATCTCAATGCAGGCAGGGGGGTTAGAGAGAGCCCTCTTTATAGAGAGTTTCCTTGCTGAGCAATCACCAGTTGCAAGACTTACTACTGGTCGACACAAAGAAAAGTCTTCTGCAGCTGGTAGTAGGTAGTTGTCGCAGAGGTCCAATGGGACCAGACCTACAGGTGGATGACCGCATGACTCAGGATCGGTTGTGTGGGGCACCCTATTTGGAGATAGAGCTAGACATGTTAGGAGAGGATAGTGTTACTCTTGCGGTGGGCTTGGTCACATGGCTTGTGACTGTCCGACCCACCATTCTGAAGATCAACAGATAGTTGAGGGACCACCCAAATATAGGCAGAGGTTGAATTGAGGTAGTCCATAGGGCGCAAGCAGACTTGGCAGAGGAGCTAGTCGAGCAGCTGGCAGCGGTTGACGTTACGAGGTGCTACCACCACCACCACCAGGAGGTCCACCCCGACTGCAGGGAGTGGGTAGATAGGGGAGAGCATAGCTTCAAGCAGCTGAGGAATATGACCATGGCACTCTAGAGATGATTCGAATTATGATATGTATCTATTCCACCTTATCTACAGTTCTTATAGACACAGGTTCTAGTCATTATTTCATTTCCACTGCCCTCATTTGGAGCTCGAAGATTCTAATGGAGTCTTTGACTCAATCCTTATGGCTAAAGACTCCTACAGGATCAGACTCGATGATTACACATTGGTGTCGGCAGTGTGAGCTTACTCTAGGAGGGGAGAGCTTCGGCTGGGATCTCCTCATACCGGCATCGAGGCCTTACGACGTCATCTTAGGTATGGAATGGTTATCTATAGTACATGCTCAGATCGACTGTATTTGGAACAAAGTGTGGTGTGTCTATATGGATGGGACCAGGATCACCTTAACCAACGAGAAGGGAATCTTTACAGCGTAGGATGGACTTGCTCAGAGGAGGGTGCAGCTGATCACTCACCAGTGGTATTGCCTTGCCCTCGGAGCATTAGATGTGGAGAGTCCGACTTATCCTGTAGTGGTGGACCAGTACGCAGATGTTTTCCCTAACGATGTCTGAGGACTACCCCCTCGCAGAGAGGTGGACTTCTATATTGACCTGTACCTTGGGACAGCACCGATATCTACTCCATCATATCGGATGGCTCTCGCTGAGCTTCACGGGATGAGGGTAAAACTTGAGGACATGCAGGTGAAGGGATTCATCCGGCCTAGTGATTCTCCCTGGGCAGCCCTGATTCTGTTTTCCAAGAAGGCGGACGAGAGCTTGAGGCTCTGTGTCGACTACCGTCTCCTGAACCAAGTGACCGTGAAGAAAAAGTACCCACTTTTGAGGATTTACAACCACTTTGATCAGATAAAAGGATCAAAATGGTTCTCAAAGATAGACCTCAGGTCAGTCTATCACCAGCTCAGAGTTCGAGGCGAGGATATGCAGAAGACGGCCTTCAAGTGTCAGTATGGCCACTACGAGTTCTTGGTTATACCCTTCGGCATAACCAATTCTCCAACAGTGTTTATGAGTCTCATGAACATGATCTTCCAGCCTTACCTATATCGCTTCATCATAGTTTTCATCGATGACATTCTGATCTACTCAACTACTAAGGAGGAGCATGCCTACCACTTGCAGGTAGTGTTGGACACACTCTGAGAGAACCATCTTTATGGTAAGCTCTCAAAGTTCCAGTTTTGAATTTGAGAGGTTCACTTCTTGGGACATGTCATCTCAGAGGCTAGAGTTGTAGTAGATCCAGCGAAAATTGAGGTTGTACTTGCTTGGAAGCCACTAAAAAGTTTGATGGAGGTTCGAAGTTTCCTGGGTTTGGCTTGATACTACCGCAGATTCTTTCCACACTTCCCTAGAGTTTCAGCACCACTATCAGCCTTGACAAAGAAGGGTCAACCCTTCATGTGGTTAGAGAGATTCCAGAATATCTTTCAAGAGTTGAGGCAGAGGCTGACTAGTGCCTCCATATTGAGGCTCCTAGAGGAAGGCGTAGGATACATAGTCTACTGCGATGCATCAGGGACTGGACTCGGGTGTGTCCCGATGCAGGAGTGAGCTGTGATCGCATATGGTTTTCAGCAGCTAAGATTGCATGAGCAGAACTATGCTACCCATAACCTGGAGTTAGTAGAAGTGGTCTACACCTTGTCGATGTGGTGACACTATCTGATGGGAGAACGTTTTACCGTGAACTCTGATCACAAGAGTCTTAGGTATATCTTCTCTAAAAAGGACCTGAACCAGAGACAATAGTGTTTCCTTGAGTTCCTCTAGGACTATGACTTCAAGATAGTCTATAATCTTGGGAAAGGGAACATTGTTGCAGATGCTCTCAGCAAGAGATCAGGAATTCAGCTGCTTGGAGAGGAGACAGAGCAGCTAGCTGCCTTACAAATATCCTTTGTGGATTGAGATGGGGCAGCCTATCTTCAGTCTCTTATAGTCACTCCTCCACTTCTCCAGCTATTCAGGGAGGCGCTCTGTGGAGACACTGACTGTGAGATGCGACGTGCTCAGATATCCATAGGGCAGTAACCTGATGGATTTTCTGAAGGTGGGGAGCACGTTATCCTCTTCAGAGGATGTACCATGGTACCAGTTTCACTTAAGGAGTAGGTGTTGAGGGAGTTCCACACTTACCCTCGAGTGGTACATCCAGGAGTGGCGAAGATGTATCAGGTCCTTTGATGATAGAATTGGTGGCCGGGTATGAAGAAGGTAGTAGCGGAGTTTGTCTCATGGTACCTCACTTGTCAGCAAGTGAAGGAAGATCACCAGGTACCAGCAAGTGAAGTTTCATCCTTTAAAGGTCCTAGAGTGGAAGTGGGATGGGATATCCATAGACTTCATGATGGGTCTTCCACGTACATCTAGGAGTCACGACTCGATATGGGTGATCATTGACCGACTCACCAAGTCGGACCACTTCCTACCGATCAGAGAGTAGGGATCATTTGAGAGCATGGGACACATCTATGTGCATAAGATAGTGCATTTACATGCATTACCTTCCTCTATTGTCTCTAACTGAGACGCACAATTTACCTCTCAGATATGGAAGCAGTTGCAGGAGGCTTTCGGGACGTAGCTACATCTGAGCACCGCCTTCCATTCTCAGATAGATGGTCAGACCGAGAGGAGCATTCAAACCCTCGAGGACATGCTCCGTGCATGTTTCTTTGACTTCGGTCGCAGCTGGGAGGATCACTTGACTTTGATGGAGTTTTCCTACAACAACAGCTATCATTCCACCATACGGATGACACCTTTTCAGGCCTTGTATGGTCAACCTTTTAGAACGCCACTGTGCTGGACAGACCATGGGGAGTCACCACTGGTGGGACCAGAGATGGTACGGGCTACCACAGATTGGGTGCAGATCATCCAGGGGCAGATTAAGACTACATAGAGCAGGCAGAAGTCGTATGCTAATAGGAGATGGAGACCTCTAGAGTTCGAGGATACCGAAGACATCTTTCTATGGGTCTCACCTTGATGAGGTCTATGGAGATTTGGACGAGGCGGGAAATTATCTTCGCAATTCATAGGACCTTTCCAGGTCTTAGTAGAGTAGTCAAGGTGTCCTATCGCTTAGCTCTTCCATCTCATTTGTTCCGGGTGCACGAAGTCTTCTACGTATCTCAGTTGAGGATATACGTGCACGACCCATCCCTCATCATCAACCACGGGGAGATTGGCATCGATGATGGGGCGACTTTCAAGAAGGTTCTGGTAGATATTGATGATCGACAGGAGTGGGTCCTACGTGGATGGTCGATACCTCTGGTGTGCATTCAGTGGTAGCATGGAAACCTCCAGGAGATCACATGGGAACGGGAGGCTCAGATGTCTTCTCAATACCCCCATTTGTTCCCTTAGTTCGAGCTGTAGCTTAAAGGGACATAAAGCCCTGAGGTGGGGAGAATGTAAAGATCTGAAATTTTCGGTGGAATTTTTTTTTCTTAAATACGTGGAAATTTTACGAGTCCATAGTTTCTGACGCTACTTTATTCCAAGGCCCAGTGTGTCTGTAATCAATTTTGGAAGTTTTCTTCAGGTACGTTCAGTAAACGTACGAGTGGGATTTTATATCTTTTGAACCGGTGCTCAGAATTGAAATCTGAGGGCACTGTTGAACTCACAGCATCGGTGATTTCTTAGTGAGACCTTCACCGCATTTGCGTTCTAAGGAGTTTGGAAGATAGTTTTTGGGTTTATTAGTTAAATTGAATAAAAATAAGTGTTAACCTTTTTTTATTTTATGGCAGTTAAAACCTCCAAGTGGAGGTTAGTGGTGGGGGCCACCACACCATAACCTCCCATGAGAGGTTATGGTGGTGGGGCCCACAAGCACATAACCTCTCTCAAGAGGATTAAAAATGGTGGGACCACCTAAGTTAGTAAAACACCCAATTCAAGTTTGAATGGTGGGGACCACCCGACTCATGAACTCCCTCTTTAATGAGGGAGGTGGAAAGGGGTTTCCTCACATTTATTATACCTCCTTAATGTGAGGGATTCCATTTGGATTATCCCAATTAATATGCCAACCAACTCCATTAATTAAGTGAGTAAACTCATTTAATTAAAATACAAAAAATTGAATTCTTTTGAATTCATGCCAACAAATAAAATAGTAGGCGATTTATTATTTCATTTGGTTGGTGGAAACTTGGGAGGGGAAGAGCCTTTGGAGGAATGAGTTTCCCTCAATGAAGAACACCCACGAAATCTCCAATGAACTTCATCCACGTCAAAGGAGAAGACGCCGCCCATGAAGAATGTCGCCAACGACGACGTTCGCCTTACCGGTAATCCGTCAACGATCACCAAACAACAAACAAGGTAGAGGGAATTTAAGTTGTTTTAATATATGAGTATAAACCTCCTTTCTTCATTGTTTGTTGAGAACTTTGTTCCCAAATGCTATCACCAAGATGAGGAGGGCTCAGACCGCATGAACACGGTGTGACCCTCCCCTTTTCTTGTTCTTGTTTGATGATGACAGAGGCGGTCCACGCGGCAACGACGACTAAGACAGCGAACAAAGGCCACACTACCCACGCCCTCGTGCACTGCCCGCACCGCCTGCCCGCATGCCCCATGCGCTGCCCGACACCGCCAGCACCCTATCGGCACCGCAGCACACTGCCCGGTCCCTACCGGCGGCCTGCACGGCGCCCCCGCGCCCTGCTGGCAGCCCGCCTGGCGCCCCCGCGCCCTACCGGCAGCCTGCCTGGCGCCCCCTTGCCCTACCGGCAGCCTGCCCGACCCCTGCCGGCGGCCAGCCCGTTGCCACCGTGCCCTATGGAGGCCTGTCCAGTACCTACCGGTGGCCATCTTGGCTCCCCCGTTCCCCTCGTTACACTGGTCGAATAGCCCTCGTAGTCTGCTGGGCCGGGTCCAGAAGACTGGGCCTAAATTAGTGGGTCGAACCGCCCTCGTGGTCTGCTGGGCCGGGCCCAGCGGACCGGGCCTAACATAGCGGTCTAACCCACCCAACGGGCTTGTTCATACCCATCAGGTCTATCCGAATTTACCCAGACCAGGTCAGCTCAGACTAGGTTGGCCCGAGTCAGTCCGACTGGGTCAAACCGGACCCGGGCCCACTACCGACCCTTTGCTTACTTTGGCTATATCATCGGCACCAGACGTCCGTTTGATGAACCGTCAGCGGCGCTGTTAATATCAATGAGAGATGGTCCCTATGAGAATACCCCATTGGAGTTTGAGGTATAGTTGAGATACGGTCGGGTTGGTTCGTACACGAATCCAACCGGGCCCCCAGGACTAAAAGGCTAATAACTAACAGACCGGGCATCCGAATGACGCGATGTCTGTTGCGTTGAGATCCCATTGATGAGATGGACCTTTGTGATACTTATACATGATACTTCACTAGATTTGACGTTTTTCCCCATATCTCGGGAATCGGATCCTTCCAGTGAGGAGAAGACAGAGTGCAGGGACCCAGTAGCTGACAGACCTGACGACTGGTTGACCGATTCGACTAGCCCAGTGGGGAGCGCCTAGTAGTTGGTGGAAAACCCATGGCGGAGGAGCGCCTGGTAGTTGGTGGCAGACCCACAGTACTCGATAGGAGGAGTACCTCTGCAGGCTTATGAGGAGTTCTTGGTAGTTGGTGTCAGACCCACAGTAGAAGAGCACCTGGTAGTAGGCAGCAGACCCGCGGTACTCGACCGGAGGAGTACCTCAGCAGTCCATGGTTAGTGGAAGCACCTTGGTGTCGCGACAGGCCCACTATTCTAAACATAGGATAATTTCTCCAGCAGTCGTGGTTTTGATAATGAAAATCTTGGTTTGATCTGAGTCAATGACTTCTGTGTTTTCCTCATAATTGAGATGGGTTAATAGATAACTTAGGTATATGTATGGGCATATACCTAAGTATGGGTTATCCGTTGAATCCTTAATTTTTTGTTTATCCTAGTTGGATATTGTGAGACCTTGAGGGTCTCGGGGTCCCTACTGAGTATCATTATAATCACCCATGCACGAGCTATGCCAGCACCTCGTTGTGTTGGATGAAGATGACGAACATCACTGACGGAGGCCGAGAGTTCCAGGACTGGACGGTACCCGGAGGTGGACCTTTCGACGAGTCGGTGCACAGAAGATTCTGAAGGACATGGAGTACTGAGGTGTCCATTTGTACCTACCCTTCAGATAGGAACCCTGGAGGATGATCCAGGAGATGCTCTTTACTTTTCAGTCATTTGTCCCTTTTTCAGTTTTACTTGCTTTTAGTTGTACTTGTACTTTACTGTTGGTCTTGTATTTTTGGCCCCTTTTACTTTCCAGCACCACTTCTGTATTTAGTATTGCTTAGTCTTTTGCTTCCATTTTTGTACTCTGATTGTGTGTGTTTACTTTTTATAGAGTAAATCCCTTCTCAGCTTAAGGAATTACACCTTGTTACTAGTCGCCAGTCCCTGGACTATGGAAGGTGGGCTTGGGGTAGGCACAACACGGGTCCCGAGGATGGGTTGTGACAGCATGGGATCACTTTTAGATTTATTTACTTGATTAGATGTATACTAAAGAGTGTTAGGATACCAATTCTTATGAATGGGTCCCCAAGGGGATTCATCCATTATTCCAGGGTGTCATACATGGACATCCTTTATATATTATTCTATTTTCTATTATTGAGGATTAGTTATCCTATATTCTTAATAAACTTTTTAGAGTTTTTTTTATATGAATATGATGGTTGGGAGAGAATTATTTTCTCCCTCACATATTTTTTATGATGATGATACTCTACTATTTTGGCAGGATCAGAATGTCACAATATCTGCAGTTGATGATAAATTTGAGAATTATTAAGATATTATTGTTAGGGCTATCGGATAGAGTAAATATTTTGGGGTTTTTTTAAGGAGTATCAATATCATATAAAAACATAATGACAAGGGGTATTGGTTTTAGGAGAAGATCCCTCCCTTTTACATATATCAGGGTGACACTTTTTTTTTGAAAGGAGAGAAGATGTTTTTTTGGAAGGTATATGTTTTAAAATAGTAAATAAAATGGAAACATGGAAAGGGGAGATCATGTCATAGGAAAGTAGATTTTTTTGGTCAATTTAGTGATAACATCAATGATTTTCAATTATTGGTCTTTGTAATGATGTCATATAGCAATCATTAGTTACCTACAGACCTTGATACCTAACTTCATCAGGAATGGATTAATTCATGAATTAAAGATGATAAAAATTTCATGGATGGTGTGTGTAAAGCCTATTGATATGGGAGGTATGGGAGTCAAAAACCATAGACCTGTCAATGATTCCTTAATCATTAAATTCATATGTATTCTTCTTTATCATAATCAATACTCTTTATTTTTTCTAGCTACTAGATTTACCACTTGATTACTGTATTTTTCTTCTCTTTATGTCCCTTCCTCTATATGGTCATCCATCAAGCAGTCGAATTATGATATTATAATGTTTTCAAAGTGGTAGGTCTTCAAACATTCCTGTATGAATTGTTGGACCACCCCATGGATCATGGGGACAATAAATGAGGTAGTTGAGATTCCAAACATAATGAATCAAGTCACCATTTTTGACATTATGTGTAATATTAGTGCACAAAACAGGCATCACCCTCAACATAAAGAATATTTCTCAAGATATGATTACTTTGATCCTGATATTCCTATCTAGAAACCTAATATGAATGAAATGTTTACTCCAAGGGGGTATTAAATGTATGGGATTAATGGATCTATTTTCACAACTTCATAGGTGATGGGTTTAAGGGACCCTTCATCCCAATAGCTACATTTTTACTAATATGGAAAATCTAGAAACATGGATTTTTGATGCATGGCCTTTAACAAAGGGAAGAAAAATTTTCTTCCTTCTTCATGTTACTCGTGTCTACATGATGAAAAAAATACGAATCAACAATTTGTATTTTGTAAGATCACATAGAGGATATAGAAGTATGTCATGTGCATCTATAGATTCATGTTTCATTTCTACACCTCTGACATGTTAATAACATCAATCTAACAAGCATGACCCATCGATGAAATTGAATCCACCCAACTATTCCCATATTATTCTATGTTTAGAGGGAAATAAATGAGATTTCCTTTGAGGATCAAATCCCCTCCTATCAATATGGAGTTCATGCAATTTAATGGAAAAATAAAAAATGCTTTTATGATTAAAAATGGATATATGATTAATAATTTCTCTAATTTATCTATTTTATGATTGATTGGTGTCAATTATAGGATAAAAACATTTAGTGGTTAATTATATTAAATTATTTCCCCATATTTCATGATGGTTGAAAGAAAATGTTGGAGGAGTATATTCAAGCTCAATAGGGCCATTAGGATGTTGTGAATCTTCCTTACTAATCAGGGACTCATTTAAGCCTATTTTTATCACCTCATTAGAATTGGTTGTGCTATTGAAACTGAACATTGGGCTATGATCAAGGAAGTTAGGTATTCTATCCAATTTGATTCATAGTATTTATGGGTCACCTGTGAATTTATCATGGTAGTGGAATTACATAATGTGCACTATAGGATTGTTCCTTGGAGATTACTTTTGTAATGGATTTATTTCCTCTGACCTATGGAGTGTAATTTACTTGATGTCACACATGTATATAGTAAATCTAATCAAGATTATGAAACTCTCTCTAATAGAGTAGTCATGGCGGAATAATCTAGATTTTATTTTCTTATTTCAAAATTTTTTTCTACCTTGGTTGATGTAGATGCATATAGTGAATTTTATTCCAAATTTTGTAGAGCCATTTTATAATTATCCATTTCAAAATTATTTTTCTAATAATTTTCTAAGGGGAATTCCTACCTGATTATTAAACCTTGGTATTAAAAATATTCTTCCTTTTTTGTTTGAGTTACCAAATTTTATGATTATAGTATTTATATTTAGTTAATTTATTCATATTATATATTATAAATTAAAAATATAATATGTTTATAGTCGATAATATATTCTAATGTTCATGTTTCTATTATAACACTTGGGTTACTAATCTGGTGGTAATATTTCATTATACATCCATTAAATAAATATTTATTCCATAATTTATCATTCAGTATATTTATATGAAGGTCCCATATATACTCATTATATAGTTCCCACGATGGTTGTAGTAACATATGGTGATAAACCAAGATGATTTTTTTACAATATTTATTTCCACTAAAAACATTATTATCTAAACTATCCTATTAATATATCAATCCCTTATTACTATTATCATATAAATGTATCATCATATGATTCATAAAAATACCATGGGGAATGTAAAATTTAGTTTGTAGATAACAATATGGTATTTTGAAAATGTTTTTCCCCAATATGGGTACATAATACTTGACATATTTGATTCAAATCATCATGATAATGAGATGATTTTTCTCAATAAAAAGGTCTTCTACTACAAGAATACAATCAACAAAACTATATCACTATCAACCTTGTTTTCATACTTCAAACACATAATGATTAAATCTTGTAGAAAATTGGGTTTGTTATGATATCTTCTTCCTCAATCGTCTTTATGTGCATCAACATATGGATCCAAAATTATAATATTATGACCATCCCTCCTTAGATATATTTTATGAAAAGGATGAATTATATGACATGTTCTTCTTCTTTTATTTATTTTTCATCATTTCATATGATATTATACTTCTATATTTCATCAACGTCTTCTGCTTAGATATATATATGATATATTTTTAGATTTTTTCTATCCTTTCAATATCCCTAAATCTGATAGGGTTCTTATTGGTGACGTGGAGAAGGTTTTTGGTTGAGCTCGATTTATGTGGGTTGCAGCCTAGTTTCAGTGTCTCTAAGGGCACGTTTGGAGATTCAATGTGGGCTTTGAGTGCAGTTTTGGAGGCGGCGACGGGATTGCAGGTCTAGAATGAGGTGGGACTATCTTTCCAGCATGTTGGTGTTGGGGAGGCTGGTTAAGGTGATGGATTTCAACCCATGAGATCTTGAATTGAGTTAATGTTTTGGATTCGATTTTCTTTGAGTCTTTCTGTAAACACCCCACCCCTACCTCATTGTCTTAAAGAGGCGGTGAGGGTTACTTGGCATTAAGAGACGTTCCCAATGTGCCAAAGGCTGATAATAAATGTCGAGGGCTCTGAGAAGGATTTGGGGAACGATTTTCCCTTAAGTCAGAACCAACCAAACAATCCACTAACAACCACTATATGATGCATTTCAAAAACACACCCAACCATGCATTCCAAAAGACAACCAGGTTGTGCCACAATACAACCCAAAAAAAATATAACCATACATTTCTACACCACATCAGAGTACAAGTGGAAACCATACAACAAACACCATGAGCCAGGACACCACCACAACTCCACACCCAGCTCCAAGCTCCAAGCTCCACCAAGCCATCACAATGCACCACTAAAGGAGGTAGATGCCTTACCTTTGCCCATGTCATGTTACACTACATCTGAAAATACACCAAAGTTCCAAATAAGGGGATGAGTAGAAAAACTCAGTAGTTTTTTCCCAAATGACTTCCCTACATATGCCACTATGATAAAACTGTTTGCAAATTTATATAAAACTATTTATTTAAAATAAATAACAAGTGCAAACATTTACATAAGCCAAACACACCCTTACCAAGCCATCACACCCAAACAATGCAACCAAGGGAGAGCCGACCAAACATGCCACAAGCCATTTCACCATTCACACACTAGTACAGAAATTTCCAACTTGCAAAGCAAGGAACAACAAACAACCAAAACAACCAAATGGTTGATCTTCCGTCCAACCCGTTCACCCATTCACACCTAGTGGCACTTTCCGTCCACTTATCCTTTGATGGTGGACCTTCCTTCCACTATCCATCCTCTTTTCATTGTGGTAGTTCTTTCCATAACCACAAAACATTCCAATCAAGCCATGACTAAGCATATAACCCACCAAGGTCACAGAAACATGCAATTTTCAATTCCATTATATATCAATCCACTTCAACAAATCACCCATTAATTGAAAACCATTTTCCATGCCCAATAACATTTCAATAAAACAACCTCTTTATTGAAAACCATTTCCATCAATCATTTTTAAAAATCAACCATATAATCCCATTTTAAAATCCACAACAATAACATTTCACCATAAATCCCCCTTTTCCCCAAATATCCACCAAAACATCACCCATGATATATCTAATCAATTTATCACATCAAACCACAATTAATTCAGAGAAAAAAAATTAATTGTAACCAAAACCATTATCTCTAACCAAATGGAGTCGAGAGAGAATCCACCTTTTTTTAGGGTTCCCGAGAAATCAACCCACAAACAACCACACCTCAAATCTGGCGAACACACCACCGAAACTTCTCTAGATCCCTTTATCTAGCATTCACAAGCCTTAAAATCAACATCCAAGGAAACCCAAACCCTAGATCTACATAATATGGGTGTATATCTAGAAAACCGAGAGATAGATAGATGTAGATCTAGTGTAAAGCACAAAGAAACCAAGAGGAGAGACTTACCCAGGAGACACCACCTTCAAAACACCTTGAAACCTCTTCAATTTTCTTCCAAAACGTGTGGGAGATCACCCTCAACCCCTAAGAACCAGAAATACCAAGTGAGGCTCAAGTGGGAGGAAGTTTGGAGAGGAAGGAGGAAAGCCTTAGGGATCCTGGATTTAAAAACCCTACTTTTAAGTGGTCGCACCGTTAACCCGCACAGTTTGACAAACCGTGCACTAACCGTGCGCACACTACTGCCTCAATAGGAGGGGTCTACATGGTTACCTCGCACTGTTTGGAAAACTATGCGCAGGCCGTGCGAAGCCTACTATCTCCCCCTTCACAGTTTCTTAGAGAATATGAATGGTTTCCACTAACCATGCTCAAACCATGCTCCCTAAGAAAATCCTCCAAACTCATTCAAAACCATTCCAAACTCTCTTATCCTATTCCAAAATCATCTCATGCACATTAAACACGAAAAAATTCATAAAACAAAATCCACATACCTGAAACTGGGGTACTACATTCTCCCTACCATTGGTCTTTCCATCCTCAGAAATTAGTGAACCCATCCTTTGACGAAAGACCTCGGGCCATTACTTGACCATCTCTTTCTCCCGCTCCCAAGTCTCCTCTTTAATATGGTCATATATCCACAAAACATGAACAAAACCGATGATGTTTTCATGGAATACTTTCTCTTTCCTATCCACAACCCGGACTGGCACATGCACCAATGAAGCATCTGGTTCTAGCTCAACATGATCACATCGAATCACATGGTCACGATTCGGCTGATACTTTTTGTACTGCGAGACATGAAACACATTGTGCACCACACTGAAACTAGGTGGAAAATCCAAATGATAAGCCACCTCACCAGCCTGCTCAAGAATCTCAAAAGGTCCAATATACCTTAGAGATAACATTCCATTCTTCCCAAACTAACAATGTCCCAACCTAGGAGAGATCCTCAAGAAAATATGATCACTCACCTCGAATGACAGTGGTCGTTGACGATGATCCTCATATGATTTCTGATAACTCTGAGTTGTCTCCGTTATCTTCCTAATCAACTTGATCTTCTCCATAGTCTCATGGACAAGGCTTGGTCTGACAATCAAGGACTCACCCATTTCTACCCAACATCGTGGAGAATGACACAGCCGCCCATACAATGCTTCAAACAGAGCCATATATATGGATGCCTGATAACTATTATTGTTTGAAAACTTATCCAACAACATTTTCTCCTCTCACGAGCCACCAAAATCCATGACACAAGCCCGCAAAAAATCCTCTAAATTTTGTATCATCCTCTCGGATTGACCATCTGTTTGGGGGTGATATGCCATTCTCATAGTCAACTGTGTCCCATGGGATTCCTATAAGGATTTACAGAAACGAGACCTAAACCTCAGATCTATATCTGATACAATCGAAACTAGAACACCATGCCTCTTTACCACCTCCTGTATATAGATTTTGGATAGATCCTACACCGTTTGAGATTCACGAATCAGGATAAAATGGTCCGACTTTGTTAGCCAATCCACAATCACCCAAATGGAATCGTTCTTTCGGACTGTTCTTGGGTGACCTGTGACAAAATCCATCACTATTTTCTCCCACTTCCAAATAGGGATAGGTAAAGACTTCAACATTCTCAAAGGCCTTTGATGCTCTTCCCTGACCTGGTGAAAAGTCAAGCATCTCGAAACAAACTCAGCCACACTTCTTTTCATACCAGCCCATCATAACTGTGCTTTCAATGCTTTATACATTTTCTGAATTCCAGGATAAACAGCCCACTTGGAATAATGATACGCCCGAAGAAGATCCTCTTGTAAAGAAATTGGTACAACCATTGGATTCTAAAAACACAAAACTAAATCTCCATTCAGTTTCCAACCCTCAATGGTCTCCCCACCATTGAGTCTCAACCTCATGGTCACACACTCAAAATCAGATATTTGTGCCTCTATAACTAGGCCAACCATGTTAGGAATCAAAAAAACGGAAAGAAGACTGCTCTATCTTCTTGGTCTTCAAATTCCGACCGCATGTCAGCTATAACCAACATCAACTGCCACTGGTTTGACGCCTATTTTAAGACCTGAGCATATGATTTTCTACTTAATGCATCTACCCCTGAATTTCCCTTACCCAGTGAGTACATCAAGTAAAAATCAAACATCTAGAGATATTCCATCCATATCCTTTGCCTCAAATTCAAATCCATTTGGGAGAAAATTTTCTACAAGCTCTTATGATCTATATATACCATGAATATCTCACTGAAGAGATAATGACACCACACTTTCAAAGCATGGACCACTACTGCCAATTCCAAATCATGAGTTGGGTAGTTCTTCTCATGAACCCTCAACTGCCGTGAGCCATACGTAACCACATGATTCCCTTGCAAGAGAGTGCACCCCAACCCTAATCCCAATGCATCACAATAAACCACATACACTCTTACTGGTTCTGGTAAAACCAAGACTGGTGCTGATGTAAGGCAACCCTTTAGCTCTTTGAAACACTCCGGATACTTTCAATTCCACTGGAATGGATCGTTATTTCTTGTCATAGATGTCATCAGTGAATCCAAATGTGAAAAATCTATAAAATAATGTGGATAATACCTAGTTAGACTAAGGAAACTTTGTACCTCAAACACATTCGTTGGAGGTTTCCCTGAGATAACAGCCTCTATCTTTTCCAGATCCAATGAAACTCCTCTTTCTGAAATCACATGTCCAATAAAATGAATTTCTTGTATCCAAAAGTCACAATTTGAAAATTTGGCATACAACTTATGATCTTTAAAGATCCCCACACTATCACCAAGTGCTTCTCATGCTACACCCTTGTCTTTGAATACACCAGAATATCGTCTACAAAATCCACCACAATTTAATTCATATAACTCTGAAATATCTGATTCATCAATTCCATGAACACTATTGGTGCATTCGTTAGAACAAAGGGCATAACCACATATTCATAATTTTTATATCTATTTATGAAAGCTGTTTTAGGAATATCATTCTTCCTCACCCACAATTGATGATATCTCGGCCTCAGGTCGATCTTGGTGAACCTCTAGGCTCCCCTCAACTGATCGAAAAAATCATCAATTCGTGGAAGTGGATATTTGTTCTTAATTGTAACTTGGTTATGTATACGATAGTCAACACAAAGCCTTAATTTTCCATCTGTCTTTTTCACAAACAACACTGGCGCTGCCCACGGAGATGTGCTTGGTCGGATAAACACTTTCCTTTCTAACTCTTCAAACTGGACATTCAATTCCTGCAATTCAGTAGGTGTCGTCTGGTAAGATTTAAGTGAGATATTATTGGTCCCCATGAGGAGATCAATTGTAAACTCTACTTCTATTATGGGAGGTTATCTAGATAATTTTTCAGGAAAAACATCCATGAATTGATCCACCACTGCTGGAAGAACACTCTGCTCAACACCGTCTATTAATTCCAATGACAACACCGCCAATTGATATGATAACGTGCCCACTGCTAGTTCCAAAAAACCGGTTGCACCCTTCCTTTATTTCCTCTCTCCTATAAAGAGATTTCTAACGCCATCATGTGTCGTAAAAGCCAATGTATGCGCATTACATTCGATGTGGGCTTTAAACTACACCAGCCAATCCATTCCCAGGATTACATCATACCCATCCATCTCAAGCACTGAGAAATTCCACATTAGCTCAACCTCACCCACAAAAATACTACATGCTCTACACAAGAAGGCTCGACACTCTCTTCGACCCAGAGGAGTTTTAAGTTTCAAAACCAAAGGCATAATTTCTACCCTTAAACCCAGCAAATCGACCACACGTACTGCAATAAAAGTGTGTGAAGCACCCGTACCAAACAACACTTGCATCAAGGTAGAATTTAAAATAATAGTACCTCGCACCGTGGATGGTCCCGACTGATCATCCACCACAACCTGGTCGGCTCCAAAAATTGTATTTCTTTCCACACTCTGTTGTTTATTTCTTTGCTGAGGCGTCATGTTATTCTGAGAATCACCATGACCCAATTTACTCTACTGACGAGGGGTGCGCTTCTGTCCCCGTCCCATCGATGAATACGACATCTGAGATCACTGAGGAGTGTCACGCACACCCAACCTTGGAGCATTCTGACAATAACACTGCAGATGCCCCATCTACTTACAATTATGACATACTTGAGGTTGTTTCGTACAATCCCGCTTGATGTGATTCATAGAACCACATTGAAAACATCCCGGCCTGCTCTGGGGCTTCATAGGAAAATTTACCAATCCTTCCGTCAGATTATATTCCATATTCCTGCCTTGGGAATAAGTGTCTCTCCTTCACTGGAAACCGGAGTTAGAGTTCCCAGTATTCTTCATGGGTACCACCATGATTCCTCTGCCCAGAGCTCCAAAAAAATCTCGCTCATCCACTGAGGCTCAATTCACCATCTCTATTTAATCATATATACACAGCACTGCTATCTTGGAATGAATGTCCTGCCTCAAACCAGCTTCAAAGATACGAGCTTTCAATGATGAACTACACACCACCTCGCTTGAAAATCTCACTATGTTCATAAATTTTGTTGCATACACTGTCACAGACATAAGATGTTGCTTTAAACTGAAGAAATCAGTTGTGCGTTGAATTCTGAACGTATGTGGGTAGAATTGTTTATTAAAAAATTTCTCAAAGCCTTCTAATGTCATGCCCTGGTCCGTTCTAGCTTGAACCGCCAACCCCTACCACTGAAGGGAAAGTTCTTCCAACATATACATGGCCAACTTCACATTCAACTCTACCAATGTTCCTATGAACTCGAAGATCTAGTTCATTCTATTCAACCATGCTTCTGCCCTCTCTAGCTCAGAATCACCCCTGAAGATGGGTGAATTTTTCTTTTGAAAATGAACTGCATGATCCACATGCCTTGGTTCATCTACTTTGTTTTTACTTTCCATATCTTGGAAAGCTTGCACTGTACTCTGCACTAACTACTGGTTCACCTGAGGCTCAGGTGCAACCATGTTCTCATTGGCCACTTCCGGTTGGCCTCTACGACGCCTACCCAGTGCCATTTCTATAAATAGAAAACAAAAAACCATGAGTCTCACTTCTGTAGACATCAAGAATTCCCATTTCAATATTCATTACACAACACTATCAAAACGAGGCCTTACACCTTTTACACATTTTCCATGTTTCACCATTTTTGAAAACCAAACCATTTTCAACATACCACCAGTTTCCATTTTTCAAATCCTTCTGTTTTGAAACCCAATTCAGATTTTTCAAAATCCCGATATTCATTTCACATCATAAATCATTATACTCTAATGAAATATACATCCTAAAGGGAATTAATTTCTACCATGCATTTCATTCTCGTCTCATAGGCTACACCCATGACAATGAGATATCCAATTCCAATAAGTGTCTCCAAAACACTTATGTACCCAACACCCTCATAACTTGAAGTTCAGCATAAAAGGTTTAGCTACGTCCTTTTATACTATACATTCCATGTTACGACAATCCTATGCCTTGCTACCATCCTGAATCTGGGAATATACCACAACGAATGTCAACACCCAAACAATAATCAACTCCAAAGGACCGAACCAGATGATACCACTTGTAACACCCTACCCCTACCTCATTGGATTGAGGAGGCGGTGAGGGTTACTTGGCCTTAAGTTACATTCCCAAGGCTCCAAAAGCTGGAAATAAATGTCAAGGGCTCTGATAACAATTTGGGGAATGATTTTTCCTTAAGATATAACCAACCAAAAAATCCACTAACCACCACTATTTGATGCATGTCAACAAAACACACAACCATGCATTCCAAAAGACAACCAAGTTGTGCCACAATACAACCCAAAAACAATACAACCAGACATTTCTACACCACATCAGAGTACAAGCGGAAACCAAACAACAAACACCACGATCAATGAATCCACCACATCTCCACACCCAGCACCAATCTCCAAGCTCCACCAAGACATCACAATGCAATACTAATGGAGGGAGATGCCATATCGTTGCCCACGTCACGGAACACTACATATGCAAAGACACCAAAGTTCCAAAGAAGGGGGTGAGTACTAAAACATAGTAGTTTTTCTCCAAATGACTTCGCTAAATGTTCCACTAGGATAAAACTATTTACACATTTAATTAAAATAGTGTATATAAAATAAATCACAAGTGCAACCATTTCCATAAGACAAACATGAACTCACCATGCCATCACACCCAAACCAAGCAACCAAGGGTAAGTCGGCCAAACATGCCACAGGCAATTCATCATTCACACACTATAAATAAATATTCCAACTTGCAATGTAATGCACAACAAACATCCAAAATAACCAAACAGGGGAGCTTCATTCCAACCCGTTCACCCATTCACACCTAGTGGCACTTCCCGTCCACTTATCCTTTGATGGTGGCCCTTCCGTCCACTATCCATCCTCTTTTTATAGTGGTACTTCTCGCCACTTCCACACAACATTACAATCAATCCATAACCAAGAATATAACCCACCAAGGTCAAAACAACATGCAATCAACCAATTCTATTGCATATCAATCCACTTCAATAAATCACTCATTTATTGAAAACCAATTTCCATGCCCAACAACATTTCAATAAAACATCCTCTTTATTAAAAAACATTTCCATTAATCATTTTGACAAATCAACCATATAATCCCATTTCAAAATATCCATTTTAAAATTGACAACAATAGCATTTCACCATAAAACCCCCTTTTTCCCAAAAATCCCCCAAAACATCACCCAAGGGATATCCGGTCAATTTCACACATCAACCCACAATTAATTCTAAGAAAAAAATTAATTGTAATAAAAAACTATTAGATCTAACCATGTGGAGTTGATAAAGAAGACACAAACCTTTAGGGTTCTTGAGAAATCAACCCACAAGCAACCGCACCTCAAATCCAGCAAACACGCCACCGAAACCCCTATAGGTCCCTTTCCCCATCATTCAAAAGCCGTAAAATCAACATCAAAAGCAACCACAGCTATATATATACAAAAAATGGGTGTAGATATAGAAAACCAAGAGATAGGGAGATACAGATCTAGAGGAAAACACAAAGAAACCAAGAGGAGAGACTTACCTAGGAGAAACCACCTTCAAAACACCTTGAATGCTATTTGATTTGCTTCCAAAACGTGTGGGAGATCACCCTCAACCCTTGAGAACCCGAAATCCCAAGTGAGGATCGAGTGGGAGGAAGTTTGGAGATGAATTTGGTATGCCCGGGGGAGACCGGATTTAAAAACACTACTTTTAAGTGGTTGCATAGTTAACCCGCACAGTTTGACAAACCATGAGCTAACCGTGCACACGCCACTGCCCCAAGAGTAGGGGTCCTCACAGTAGCCTTGCACGATTTGGAAAACCGTGCGTAGGCCGTGTGAAGCCTACTGTCTACCCCTACATGGTTTCTTGGAGAATCCACATGGTTTCCACTAACCGTTCTCAAACTGTACTCCCTTAGAAAAGCATCCAAATTCATTTAAAACCATTCCAAACTCTTATAACCTCTTCCCAACTCATCCCATGCACTTTAAACACATAAAAATTAATAAAAAAAGGACAAAAACCTCATACCAGGGGTACTACACTTGCGTTGTGCTTGGTGATTTTTCTATTTTGATTGTGCTTTCCTTAAACTTGTTCTGTTCATGATTTCATTATGGTTAAAGAGTTTTTTGTGAATATGTGTATACTATTCTAGTTCGTCTGCATTTTTGGTAGATTGTAATGTGGTTCTTGATTCTCTGGGAATGGATGAAGCCATTGTCTCTAACCCGAAGAGTTTATATATGGGAAAGAAAAACTTAATTGCAATGGAACTTGAAAATGATGTATTATTTAATGCCTCATGGACATCAATTAGAGAAGCTATGAATAAAAAAGGGAGTCTGCAATTTGAGGATACATTTATGTTCATGACTGATTGTTGAATTTTAGATATGTTAGTAACCAGCACACTACATGGATCTACGTTAGACAAGGATCAGAGCAGGAAGTTTTCTCTAGAGCATGCCATATGGATTTGGATGTTCGAGAGGGTATGACTCTGCCATCAGTACCAGGCTTATGAAACATTTCATGGGGCAGTTAGTCAAGTGGTCATGCGATTGTGAAAGCTTATATTCATGATATAGTCACACTAATAAATTTTTTTATTCTTTACATATTTTTTCTAGTATTATGTGAATTATATTTTTTTATATTTGAACTATGTAATTTCCATAAATATGGGTAATGTTGTTTATTGTCTATTTTATACAGTTAAAAAGTACCCAGATGATTTATTTACCCTTAAATTATATTAAAATTAAAAAAAATTAAATTTCATAACATAACATAAATTCTCCATCTCAAAATATTTCATCCTAATCCACAAACAGTCAATATTTTTCTTTGTATAAAATTATATATCAGTAAGATATTATGGTGTGGAAATTGCTTACAATTTTTATATGTATATAAAATTCATTAAAATAAATTTACATAAAATATAATAGTCAAATTACATAAAATAATAATATTTTTCTAATAATTTATATCCAAATTCTATATATACCTTTTATAATGATTTGAAATTAAATTTTTTTAATAATTTTATGAGAAAATAATCATTTATTAATTCTCAAAGTTTCCAAATTGATAATCAAAACATTATATTTTTAATTTATTACATATTATAGTTTGTTTATATGAACATATTATATATTTATGGAAGATTTTATCTTATTAATGTTAGAATATATGATTAATATTATCTATAAACAAAAAATAGGATACATCATATTAGATATGCTGCACAACATTGTTGGTTCTATGCACTTTATCAAACACTTCATCCTAATGGTCTAACATGTATTAAAGATGGTTGAATACTTTATTATTTTAACATTTTATAATTATAATATATATTATCCAAGATGATCTAAATTACCCATGTATCTCTATCTCATTATCAAAATTTCAATATATATTCTAGTAAAATATGTTACATGTAATATCACATTATTTTATGAAATATTTTTTTTTGAAAATTAATTATAATTTTTATATTTATTTTGTTCTATGAAACACCAATTATATATTTTTCTACAAAAAGTACATCTTTATATTTAATTATATACCACAATGAGTAATTCTTATGGAACATTCAATAATGGGTTAACAAGCATTTCATACAACATTGAGTTTTAACAAAACCATGTTATATTATTAATATTGTTATTTAAACTCAATCATTATAACCTAACAATTTTACATGGGATATTAAGATTAATAAATAATTTTAAAATATTAATTATAAATATTTTTGTTTAAAGGATACATATTGATAAAAATGCTATTTTTAATGCATACAAGTGTTTTGAAAAATCAATTTTGTAAAAAAATGCTATTTATATATTGTTTAAAACATACTTTAAATTAATTTTTCAGAAATTTAAAAAAAATTATTAAATAATGAACATTTTTTATGTCCATATTTTAATATTGTTTTATGGTATGTTTGTGGATTTTTCTGAAATGATTCACGATTCGATGATTTATGAAAATACTAAATATTTACTGAAATATTCCATTTTGTTTAATTTATTTGTTTTTTATATTATATATAAATATTGGTTTTACATAAATTATTTTTAATATAAATCATTAAATCCTATTTAATTCATTCTATTCGATTTCATGGTGAATTTTGATATAATAACATTTGAACATTTCAAACATTTTCTCTTTAAAAACATGTTTTCTGATCATGTCTGCATGATAAATTTTAAATTAAAATATTCCACTTATTAGAATTGAATTTATAAAATTTAGAACATATTTTTTATATGATAAATTTATATTATCTAATAGTTTCAACTTAATTTGTTTAAGAAATTGAATATTAAAAATAGTAAACATTATTTACCTCAATTAATGTTGAAATGGGTTTACCGTGGGTTTAAACCAAAATGGTAGGGGTTAATATAACCTATAAACTTTTGAAAAATCTGTTTTATATCGTTTTTTTTAAGAAATCATGTCTAATTTTCTAATTTGATTAATTTTATACATTTTTTCTTGTACAAAATGTGGGTACAGTCCTTATTTTTAAAATATTAAAAGTTTACAAATCACCTCACTTATAAAATTATACTCAATCTCATTTATTAATAAAGCCTCAAAACCATTATATAATAGTCAATAACACCCAAAAATGAACCCAAATTCCCAATTATATTAATATCAGACTTATTTTAGATACAAATCCTCATTGTTGATAATTTTGGTTCAATCTTAAAGAGGATACCTTTACAAGTGGTTTCATTCAATATCGTTGTTTTTTTGTATCTTCCTCCACTAGAGTAATTAATTATTAAAAAAATTATTTATAATAACCTCATTAAATAAAATATAATGGTATTTTGAGATTTTAATTTAATAAACTATAACCATCTTCACTTCCCTAAAATGGTTTATAGAATCATCTTTTGAGTATACACCTGACAATCGCCTCACAATACGATGTTAATTCTTTTTCCATCACAACCTATCATAGATAGAAATAATGGTATATTTATTACATATATATATATGATATTTATTATATTAATATAAATATTTAATTATTATATCACAAATAAATTAATACTCTCTATTTTTTGGAAATTTGATAACGTTGCTCGGGTGTACGGTGAACTACTGCATTGTGAAGTGATGTGATTTTGGCATGCTTTACATGGTTCAAAATTATGTATTTTTTTAATAAAAATATTTCCTATAAATGAGAAAATTTATTTTTTAATAATAAAATATTATAAAATTTATTTATATTATTCTAATATGAAATGGAAAAAATAGTCTTGCATACGTACGACATACCATCTCTATGAATATTGTGTTTCATTTAAAATTACAAAATTTTATGGATTAATATATATATATATATACTGAATATATATGATATTAATGTCGTGGTTAATCATTGGGATAATTTAAAATGTTTATCAATGTATATGAACTAAATATAAAAAATAAAAAACACCATGGAAAACAATGCAATTATTTCAGAAAAAGCAACTTTAACAAGGTATTTTTAATAAATGTATTAAAAATATCATAAGAAAAATATATATCTTATGATATATATATATGTTATTATATATATATTTTTATGTTATTATATATAAATATATATATATATTCTGTAATAAGTGTATAATAAACATATATTCATTTTGGAGGAGGATTCAATGTCTATGACATATATGAAGATCGACGGAAATGGATTTTTATTCTCCCTTTTATTTTAGGGAGACATATAAAAATCACCCACTCATTTATATGGTGTGGTGTACATATTTCCCTATAGAAATTTTATATTAATTATACCATTTTTCTGGGCATTGAATTCTATATTTTATGTTAATCATAATTTGGGATGGTGATTCAGAATATTTGCAAAGCATTAAGTTATTTTTTTTATATTTCCTTTCAAGGAGACTTATGTTATCTTATTCATATATCTTATTTTATGAGTTGTACATAAATACCAATTGTATTATAATATTAAAAATTTATTTATCCAAATGGAATTTTATGTTTCATTTTATTATATTCCTTCATGGGTCTTATGATTCAATGTTAAGAAAGTGGTATTTATTTTATGTTACAATATCATCGTTTAACGGAATTCTTTACGACTATTTTTCTGATGAAAAAATCATATGTTCCATATATAAAAATAATAATTATTTTTATTTAACATTTTTTATTTATTATATATATTGTATCATTTAACACTATTTGGTACATAATTTAATTGAGGAAATGTTTTGACGAATAATTTTTTACTTTATCTCTTTTGTTGGAAAACTATTTTCAACCAAAAGAGGGTGGTCAAAAATAAAACAAAATTGCTTCTCAAATTTTCCAAATGATTTATTAAATATATATTTTTTCAATCATAACTTTTAAAATTATTTTCAATGGAATACTTTGGAATTTTTTTTTAAAAAAGTGTGTTAGACCATTATCGAAATTTGGAACGAATCATTTTGTAATATGTATGACATGAATGAATCATATCATAGTAATGACCATTATTATTTTATAATATTTAATTATAAAAATTCAATGTTATTTTCAAATAAATGTATACTAGAAATTTATTTTTTACTTACTTTTTCTCAAAGTAGATATGATATTTCCATCATATAATGTTCTAAGTGATTTTTAAATAATCCATTACATTTTTTATAGGTTTTATCAAAGAAATTCATTTTTAAAAAAGAATTTAAATTTTTAAAATAATTTTGAAATAACATTTACTTTACTCTGGGAATGATTGAAATTATCATCTAAAATATTTTTCCATTTATGATGAATTCCATTGATGATATATATTCTTTACTATGGATATGAACCAATGATACCATTATTAATTTTTCTATGAATTGTTTATTAGGAAAGGATTATAAATTCCTTTTAAATTATATGAATTATACTATGAAAATATTATTATGAAACCTGTTCCCTTTTAATGTGTTATTATATGACAAAATGATGAAATTATTTTGAAATTATTCTCTTTTCCCTAGGTTTTCTCATTATGAAATTTTTATGGAACCCATTTAATTTTATGTTTTATGATATTTTGAATGTTGCTGGTTTTATTGCACTCATAAGTGGGGTTTTAATTATCAGAAGTGTGTGACATATATCTCCAACCAATACATTGGGTGATGATAATTTTTTTAGTACCTCAAAGGGTTAATGGGGGGTGTTATCCCAATCCCAAAAATGAGGGTACATGGGTGGTTTTCCAAATCCTAACATGTAAAGATGTTCTTGGTGGGATTACTTGAGCAAAGATATTCTAGAATTATGTGTATTCCACAAATCATTGTCTTATTCCAGAATTCTTCTCTATCAGATAATGTTTTTTGATTCCCTTATAATTCAGGTCTTATAAAAATCCAATCATTTTTCCTAGAATTATGATTAGGATATTTGATATAGAGGGTATGGTTTAAAATAATATTATCATGTCATCATTGTAAAGACCCGGAAATTTCAAGTAAATTTTTTTTTCTTAATTTTTATTGGGATTTTACAAGAACGCAGTTTCTGACGGCGCCTGATTCCGAGGCCCGGTGTGTCAGGAATCATTTTCCAAAGGTTAGCTCGGGTACGTTCAGTGAACGAATGAGAGGGTTTTCCTAACTTTTCAACTGGTGCTCGGAATCAAAATTCAAGGACACCGATGGAATCGCAGTGCCGTTTTTTGCTTAGAAACACCTTTTCAAGAGTTGTGTTTCCTCGTGTGTGGTTTTTAAATTTTTGGGTTAAGTAAAGGAATAAAATAAAAGTGGTGCAACCAATTTTATTTTATTTAAAGTAGTTTAACCTAAGTTAAGTGGTTGGAGTGGGACCCACTATATCCTACTCCACTAGGTATGATATTTGTGGGGTGGGGCCCACATGAGCCCCACCTTTTAATTTCTTCAACCCCCTATTTTAATTAGGTAACGCACCCACACCCCCCTTTAATGAAAGTCAACCCTTGTGTTTATGTAGATTAATAAACGCCACAATAATTGAGCTGTTTAAACTTCTCAATTAATTCAATTAAATTGAATGATTCAATTTTTGAATTTCAAAACGTTTGGATTGTGTGTTAATAAAATTAGACAAGTCTTATTTTATTAAAGGGGTTCGTTGTGCGAGAGGGCTTGGGAGAATTACTCGAAGCCTTGAACCTTTTTCTTCCTCAACAAAGAACGTGAAGAACGTGAAGAACGCCGACCTCCAATGAAGGTCGACAAGAACGCCGGATCCTCGGATATCGACGACGCGACAACAACGAATCGTTTCTCCATGATGCGACGATCCTCCTTCCACGACGCCTTCTTCCACGACGTGCAATTCCGCGATGAACCTTCAACTTTTTCTTTGAGGTAGGGGGATTATTTTCTTTTTGTTCCTGATTACTTCCATCGTTGTTTATCGTGTTTATTTGAGACTCCTGATATCGCAATAACGGGAGGAGGTCGGACCGCGCGAATATGGTCGACCCTCCTCCCCCCTTGGTTGTTTGATTTTTTTGCGGCACGTGTAAGGTGGCGCGGTGCCGTTGCACCGCGCGGAAGCTATGAGATTGGGAAAAGGGGTGCGGTGTCGTCACGCCGCACCGTTGAAGTCAAATAAAGGTGTGGCGCTGTCGCGCCACACCGGAGAACCAAAAAGGCACCACGGCCGGAGCGGGGCCGTAGCGAAGCGGGGAACGTCAGCCAGTTTCTGGCCGCTAGTGTCGGAGCAGGGGGACAGGACCGCCCCAGTCCCATGGCGACAGCAGCCGGTCGACCGGTGTGGGCTGGCCGGTCAGGGGGAAGACCGGGGGTTCGTAACCCCTGGCTGGCCAGCAAAAACGGCCCCCCACATGGGGGCTGTGGTTACACAGGGGGGGCAGCGCGCCCCCCGCACTCCACCCTCTCGGCCGTTACGGCCGAGCCGCCTGGCCCACCGGCTAGGCCGGGCCGCGCCCAGGCCAGGCCAGACCCAGACCGGAGTCGGGTCGACCCGGTTCGGGCCGACCCCGGGGGTATCGGGTGGGGACGGACCGGGCCCGAACCCCCTATTCACGGACCTCTTATGGTCTTTTGTAGATATCTTGGGCTGGGGACCTCCAATCGATGCACCTTCAGTTGAGATGCGATCCTTGGATTGAGACGGTCGTTTCGGTTTATTACACTCAAGGTTTCAGAGAACTTTGGGTTTGGCCGGGTTGGTTCAATCACGAAACCAACCGGGCCCTCGGAGCGGAAACGCTTATATCTCGAGCTCCGGACGTCCGATTGACAGGCCGTCGACTTTGTTGGATTCCACTTGATGAGACGGAACTTTTGGAAAAATTTGACTGAGATTTGGTTGCAGTTGGATAGTGGCCAAGTTGGATTGTACCCGAAATCCAACTGGGCCCCTGGAACGGAAAAGCTGATAACTTTCAGACCGGACATCCATTTGACAAACTGTCAGCGACATTGGTGATCATGTTGAGAAACAGCCCATATGAGCATACCCTATGAGAGTTCGGGGTACAGTTGAGATACAGCTGGGTTGGTTCGCACACGAAACCAACCAGGCCCCTGGGACAAAAAAGCTAGTAACTCACAGACCGGGCGTCTGATTGACGTGTCGTCTATTGCATTGACACCCCTATGACGAGGCGGTCCTTTGAGATACTTCTTCATGGAACTTTGGGATACTTGGAGTATCGACCAATAGCTCGTGGATCGGACCCTCCCAGAGACGAGCTAGCAGAGTGCAGAGACCTAGTAGCTAGCTGAGACTTGACGACTGCTGATCTATAGACTTGGTGTGTTTCAGAGAGCCTAGTGGGGAGCTCTTGGTTGTAGCAGTAGACCCATGGTAGAGGAGCGCTTGGTCGTAGCGGCAGACCCGCGGTACTCAACAGAAGGAGTACCTATGGAGGCTATGAGGGGGAGCGCTTGGTTCTAGCAGTAGACCCATGGCAGAGGAGCGCTTGGTTGTAGTGGAAAACTCGTGGTACTCAACAGAAGGAGTACCTCTAGAGACTATGAGGGGGAGCGCTTGGTTGTAGCGGCAGACCCATGGTGGGAAGCGCTTGGATGAAGCAGTAGGCCCATAGTACTCGATAGGTGGAGTACTACAGGAGTCCAAGGTTAGTGAGGCATGCTTGGTTGTAGCGTCAGGCCCACTGTACTCGACACAGCCAGATTACCTCAGCAGTCTTAGGTTAGTGAGCAGTACCTCGGAGTTGTGATAAGATCATTGTACGTTCTAGAGACGGAGCTCTTCAGCAGTTACGGTTTCGAAAATGAAAATCCAGGATTGAGCTGAGTCTATGACCTTTGTGTTTACCACATGATTGAGATGGGTCACTTGATAACTTAGTTATATGTATGGGCATATACCTAAGTAGTGGTTATCTGTTGATTTTATAACATTTGTGTTTCCTCATGATTGAGATGGGTTACTTGATAACTTAGGTATAAGTATGGGCTTATACCTAAGTAAGGGTTATCTGTTGAGATCCTTCTTTGTGGTTATCCTTGTTGGATTTAATGAGACCTTGAGGGTCCCGGGGTCCATTATGAGTATCATTATACTCACCCCTGCACGGGCTATGCCCACACCTCGTTGTGTTGGTTGCAGATGACGGGCACCGCAGATAGAGGCCGAGTGTTCGAGGACTGGACAGTACCCGGAGGTGGACCTCACGACGAGACAGTATCCGGTGGTGGACTTCACGACGAGACGACACTCGGAGGAGGTTGACAGGCGAGAGCATTGTGGAGGCTATCTGTACCTACACTTCAGGTAGGATCCATGGTGGATGATCCAGGAGTTGAGCTATCTGTACCTACCCTTCAGGTAGGATCCTTGGTGGACGATCCAAAAGCTGCTTGTCACCTTCCAACTGTTTTATCTTTTTCCTTGTACTTTACAGTTGGGCTTTTATTTCTGGCCCCTTTTACTTTAATCACATCTTGTTTCAGTTTTACTTAGTGTTTTACTTCCGCTTGTACTTTGTGGTATTTTGTTTACTTTTATAAAGGAAATGTCTTCCCAGTTATCGGGATTTACACCTTTGGTGCTAGTCGCCAGCCCCTGTCCTATGGAAGGCGGGCTTGGGTTAGTCACGGCACGGGCCCCGAGGACGGGTTGTGACAATCATCCCCTTGATATTATGTTATTCATACATATATCCCTTGTTTAACATTACTAATCATGTTTTCTCACACTTTCTACTATTTCTTTTCCCATGGTTGTGATGAAAATGAATTAAGTAGGATTAGTAATAGGGAATAAATCTATGGGATACATTGAAGATCATTCATGAATTATAATGATTGTATTCCATGTATCTAAAGGAACTAATCTATTATGGTCCTCAAACATTTTTTTGTGTAAGGTAATGAATATATATCAAATAAGATGTAATATCCATATATGAGAAGCCTATGTTGCATTAGTTAGTATCAAAGAATTATATTAGTTAATCTTGGAAAACTAGAATGAGAAAAAAATTGTTATAACCCTTTGGATGTTTATATATATTTTTTATGGATGTATCTAAGGAAAATGCTAAGGGTATGTCATTGTTTTAAAAAAAATGACCAGGAATTTTGGTAAAAGATAGTTCCATTGGTAATAATTACTCAAGGGTATATCTTAGAGAGAAGTGAGGATTGTTTTAGTGTGGAAAACAAGGCAATATAAAAAGTAATTCTATATAAAAAATGAAAATATTGGCTGACACAATGGATGGGACTATTTGTATCCCTAAGATATCATAGAAGGATAAATGTTTCAAGTATGGAACTTATAAGAATAATGAAAATTTAAGTCTGAAAGGGAAATCTCATAAAAAAAATAATTATAGTTGTTTAGGTAATGGTTATATTGTATAAGAGGAATAGTTATAGAAAGTAAAAATAATGGAACAATAATTAATGAATATAATGATAAATATTGGTCAATGGTGTATGGATAAAGTGTAATGATTGATTTATTTATGTACTAGGACTCAAATATTTTGAATTTTTCTATGGTATTTTAGATATTAGTGTCAAGATACATCAATTGATTGTTCTGTAATAGTATTTCCTTAATTTTTTTCAATAATATGTCAAATGGTACTGATGGGGTAGAAAAATTATTTAAAGGAATGTTTAATTTTTTATTATTGGAAGGTTACATTTAATAAGTTCCTAGTTTCTAAAAAATGGTGTTTATTTTTTATAAAGAGTTGATTTATAATGGTAATGTAAACTGGATAATTTTGAGGACATTATTGCTGAAAAAATATATATTGAAAAAATGTCTCTATGTTATCATTGATAAGGATTAGAACATTATTGGATAGAGATAATATGTTCAACAATCTATCGTTTCATGCAAGGAATGATGAATTATTCATGTTTTCATTAAGATTTTAGGTTAATTAATGTTATTAGAAAGATTCACAAAAATACATGAAGAATTTATTTATGTGTTTGTTATGTGATAAATAAGAGACACTTTATGATATATCAATAATTAATATTAAGTTTATTTTGAGTTATTCAGTGATCTTCATTATATTTCATTGATTTTAATCTTTTAGATGGGTCATAAAGATAACCATTAAAGAAAGGGTTAAGGTTAACTTTGGATAAGGCTTTAGATATTAATGTATTCCTTCACCATATAAATATTTATGGAAATTAAAGAACATGTGATAACAATTATGTTGTGATGATAACTAAAAATAGAAAAAATTGTTATCATTAAATTTATAGATCTTTTGATCCCTTTATTCTTCATGCATAATAAATTCATTTTCATTTTATGTATTATAAGATTAAGTGGAAATTCATCATGGAATAAAACAAGAATTGTGATTGTTCTTATAGAGTGGAATAAAATCATATAAGTTTATATTCTCAAAAAAAGTATTCAAATAATGGATAATTATCTTGAAATAAAATTTTATTCTATAAACATCAATTCTGATGATATTAATGACCTTTTTCACACCTATTTCATTTAGGTAATTTTTTTTCCAATTTTCACATGATCATTCTATTTCTATTAGTAATTAATCTTAATCACCCTATATAATTATAAACACGTTTAATCTAGGTATAAATAATCCTTTCCTGTAGATGTTATCCTTTATAGAAACCTATTAATGAGTTATATTATGTAAAAAATTTGTTTCTATATTTCCATTTTTAGGGTATTTTTTATCATCTGTTTTTTATGATGTGGGATTCTATGAGGGAATTTTCAAATGTTATACCTTTTATGAATGAGAGGAATTTCAAGGTGGAATTTTTTTAAGGGTGGTAGAATGTATAATCCTAAAATTTTAAAAATTCATTTATTTCACATTAATTTAAATTTCACGATATAGTATTTTATGTGAAACTCAAATTTATAACTTATTTACACGTAACATTTTGTTATCATGATTAATATGCAATACAAAGTAATTATGGGGTAACACAAAATACTGGTTATCATGCATTATAAATAACATTGAGTTTTGAAAAAACCAGGATATATTATTGATATAGTTAATTTAACATGAATGATATAACATTGTAATAAAAATAGAGAAATTAAGTGTAATAAATATATTTCTCATATTAATTATAATGGTTTTATATAAAGAAAACATATTGATGAAAATATTCATATTTTTTGTAGCCAATTTAGTATTCAAAAATTCTATTTATTTTTAAAATATATTTTTAATGAATACTTATAAAATAAATTTCTCAAAAATTTTGAAAAATAATTTTTCAAAATAAAAAAAATTATAAATCATAATTTCATAAAGAACTAATGTTTTTTTTGTATTTTTCTAAAAAGATTCATTTTTGGATGAATAGTTTTGAATACTAAATTTTAATTGAAAACTACCTTTTCAATTAACATATTTATAAATTTAAATTATATTATATATTTTTAAAAAGTAAAATTATTTCAATTTTAAATATATAAATCTAATTTGGACTTTAGAATTGATTTCATATTTAATTAATATAAAAAATATTTCATTAATTCAAACATCTCTCTTTAAAACAATGCATTCTCATCCCATCTCTAGGATTAATTTAAAATTAATATTTTAAAATTATGTGATTGTAATTTGGATAAATTTATTAGATATATTTAATCATCATAAATTATAGTATATATTATGTTCAAATTAATGTTTTTACAAAAATAATTATTAAAAATAGTATAACTTGTTTAAAAAAGTTAAGGTAAAAGGGGGATTACCGAGGGGGGTGAATTAAAAATAAAAGTGTTAAAGTAACCAATAGTATTGTATAAAATATATTCCCTAGGAATATATAGACATTATCATGTCCCATATTTTAGTTTTATTTTTTATTACACTCATGATGTGTGAAAAAACAAGGGTACACAATTTATTTTATGAAATTTGAAATTATTCCACTCACCTCAATTATAAAAGGCCTCCCCTATCATCAAATATTAATACATTAAAACCCTTTTTATTGTAAAGGACCTAAAAAATCACTTCCCAAATTCCCTCATCCCATTTTATAATCCTTATTTTAGACATAATTAATATCGTTGAATGCTTTTGCGGAAATCCATAGTAGGATTCCCGAATAAAAGGAAACATTAATCGGTGAGAGTTTTTTTCCCCAAAACACCTTCAATTATTATTATAAAATTATCATATATCAAAATTATATTGAATATATTGGGATTATTTTATATTTAGTTAATGAAATAAAATCATATCCATTTCCATCAAATGGGACATGTAATCATCATTCAAGTGCATATCAGAATAACACCTCGTAAACTGATGTTTTTCATTTATCCATTACCACCCCTAAAAAATGACATAATTATGGATTAATTTTCATTGTGATATTATTATATAATTAATATTCACTGATTATTATGTCATATATACTTTCACACTATATATTTTGTGGGAATATTATAATATCACTTGTGTGTACGATAGAATACCACCTCGTAAAGCGATGAGATTAGTCCACGCTTTACATATAATATATTTAGAATGGGATTAATGAAAATATATAAAATAAATGAAATAAAAACTATTATGAAATAATAATAAATAATTTATCTTGCATTATTTTTATCCAAAATAAAATGGATAAAACGTTCATGTGTCTATACGACCTACATTCTCTATGAATGATATATTTCATTTCATATCCATAAATTTTATTGATTACCATAAAAAATTAGATACTAAATATATATATGAAATTTAAAACCTGGATAAAATTATATAGATTCGAAAACCGTTATCAATTATTGTGGACCAGAAATAAAAAACCGAGTAGTAGATGAAAACAAAGTACTTATTGCATGAAATGTAACATTATCATGGAATTATAATAAAGCATGTAATAAAAGGTCATATGAAAATAATATATCGTATAATATATATAATTATTTTATATAATAGGTTCCTTGTTATATTATGTTTTCTATATAGTAGGGTTTAATGTGTACAGTGTAAGTCGATAATCAATGTATGGGATTTCTAGTATCACATTTATTTCCAGATGATATATTAAAAATTGTGTAATTGTTTTCATTATATTGTTTATATACTTATCCATTGACATGTTAAATTATTAATACCATTATTTTCATTATTTTTTATTTATAATTTTATTTTATTCTTTATTATGGCTTATAAATAAAATATTACCAAAGTGATAAGTGAATTCTCTCTCAATTTTTAATCTATGAGACGTATGTTAGGTTATGAAAATATCTCCTTTTATGAGAATTATATATAGACTCAAATACTTATAATACCATAACTTCTTTACCCTAATGATATTTAATGTTTAAATTTATATTTATAAATCAGGGTCATGTGATACAAATTTAAAAATGTGATAATGATTTTATATTAAAATCTCAACATTTATGAAGAATATTTATGATTATGTATTTTGATGATAAAATATTATGAAACATATATTAATAAAAAAATTATTTTTATTATACTAAATTAATTTATTCTATTAATAGTAGCATCTTTACAATATTTGGTAATTTAAATAATTGAGAATGATTTTTACGAAAATACTACCTCATTTCCCTTTTCGGTCAAAAATATGTTTCATGCAAAACAATATTTTTAAAAATAATTTTTAAAATAATTTTTTATAATTTCAAAATGATATATGAAAGAAATTTTTAAAAGAAATTTAATTTCAATATATATTTTAAATTTAATGTTTAATTCTTCCAAGAATAACTAATGTTTGGTATTTACTAAAACTGTGAATGGAATATGTATTTTAACATGTACGACATGAACAAAAAATATCATTAGAAAAACCATTATTTGATTTGATGAATAATTTTTAAGTAATCATGTTTTTTTTCAAATAAAATTATTTTGAAAATTATTTATGTTGGAAAATTTATTATTCAATGAGGATATGATATTTTCCCTAAGAAAATATTTGAATGGTTTTTAAAGTGTCCTTTGTAATAATTCAATTTAATTTTAATTGAAAGGGATTATTAAAATTGTTTTATGATTTCAGAATGATTGTTAAAGAAGATTTATTTTCATCAATATATGTTTTAAATAACCTTTAAAAATTATTTTCCTTCTATGATTACATTTATGGATTTTATCTATACCATACTAGGGATATGAACCATGATGCCATTATTATTTATTGTATGAGTGGTTTATTATCAAATGTTTTCTTAAATTCATTTATCTTCCATGTTTTATTGAATAAAATAATTATTATGTATGTTTAATTATTTTAATGGGGTATTCTATGACGAAATAATGAAATGATTATGAAACTTGTCTCTTTCCCATAGAAAATGATATGATCATATTTTTATAAAACCTATTTCACTTCAGGGGTCATGATATATTGATTTTCGTTGATCTTGGGAAACACGTAAATATAGTTTTCTCTATGATATGGATTGGACATATATCACCCAATTAATAATTAGTTAATTATAAATGTTCTAGTATCTCAAAGGGTACTTGAGTGGAAATCTCGTGCTTGAAAATGAGGGGATATGGGAGGCTTCCCTTAGACTTAAAAAATTGGGTACACTAGTGGTTATCCCTAGACTAAAGTAGTTACACATGTGGTTATCCCAACCCTAACATGTAATGAATTTATTTGGAGGAATACTTGAATTAATATTTTATAAGCATATGTGTATGCAAAAAATATTTGTCTTTTGCCAATGTTATGACTCCATTGTTCATTTTATTTTATTCCCTTTTTATTTATATCTTATTATCTACTAATATTTATTCCAAGACTCAAAATTATGATCTCTGTTATGTTGGGTATTGTTTCAAAATGTTATGTTCAAGTTCTCATGCACATATTTTCTAGTTATTCTTACTTATCTTCCTTCTTTATCATTAATAAACATCTGATGTTACCCTTTCATAATTTTTCTTCCCCCATTTTATGAAGAATGTTTCAATGTAGGATTAACAAAGGGGATTATCTTTGTGTAATACATTGAAGATAATTCAGGAATTAAGAGGAATTTGTTCCATGTTTCAAAAGACACTATCCTATTATAGTCATCCGGTGTGTATTTTTGTAATGTAATGAATATTAATAAAAAAATATGAAATATCCAATTATTTAATGATTTTTCACTATATTTCATATGAATTTTCTAATTAATTTTCGTCAACAATTTTTAAATTCAATAATTTATAAAACAACATTCGCATATATAGTACATCTCATGGATTGTAAAAAAAATTAAATCAATTTAGTTCAAATTATAAACTACTAAATAATTTCCATTAAAATTAGTTTTAATTTCAGTGTTTTTTAAAACATATGTATACAAAAATTTTAACAATTCCACAAAACATGACTTCCTTTTATAATATTATCCATTTTGTACTTCTATTAATATCATCTGAGGTATTTTATTAATAGATTACCCTAAGATTCACACTCACTATACCTTGGATGAACTATTTAATTCATCACTAAATTTTTATATTTTAAAATCACAGCTCCTTATATTGTTTCAATATTCATCTCTTAAACATTACTTGAAACATATTTTAGATAGTTATTTAATCATTCATCATGACATCTAAAAAATTAACAAGAGGATTATATAAACTATAACTTGATTTATGAGATTCTCTTTAAGCTACTACACTACTCAACTCTATAATAAAAAGAAGACTAGTCATACATATTATAAGAAATTATAGATTCTAAATTATACTTACTGGGATCTTCTTTAATCACACCAAAATATAATGGCATTATTATTTATGATAAATATAACTACAATCTGTTGGGATATTTATTTTAAAATATTTCAACCATATTTAAAAATATTTTTGGTTTTATAATTATTTTGTTTGCCGTTGTGGGATTTTTTCAGAACATCAATGTTTTTTATTCTAAAATTATTATCTATTATTGAATTGTATTTACAATATAATTAGAAAATTTATAATATTATTGTATATACCCCTTATAAGTAATATTATTATTAACAAAAAAATGGGTGTTTCATTATTTATTCAATAGAATATATTTATGGAATTCTTTTACATATTAATTCATATATTTCATTTAATCATATATTAAATATTGGCCAAAATTTTATTATTTAACCAATATATTCATATTTTTTTACATAATAAATAACAAAATGAATAAATTTATTCATTTATAGAATATATATGTAAAATGAGAGAATAAATAAAAATGGATATACAACATATTAGTCGATATATTCTATATGATTAATATATTTGGGTCAAAGAATTTTTTTACCAAAAAAGAACATAATTATAATTAAATATATTATTAATAAAACCCATATCTAACCTAAAATTTATCACAAAGATAAATAATGATTACATTGTTACATAATTATACATTAATAAGTGACATCCATGAATTCTCATAAATTGAATTAGAATGTAGTGACATTTGTTGAGGTTCTCACAAAAATAATGGGATGAATTATATTAGAAAACCAAATATCACTCACTATAATGAAATAAAATTCATTATAAAATATTTTAATGTACTATAATTTGGTAATGAAACTTGATATTTTACAATAAATATATAATTGAAATAAAGGGAATATATAAACCACTATATATAGTAATACATCAAGAATAGATAACATTATAAAAACTAATGATCCAATGTGGACATCATAATGATAACTCTGTAGATGTGCATATAATATAGAAAACTCATCCCCAGCTTCACAGATCATCCTACAACTATTCCACTAATGTTAATAGACATAATATATGAAACATAAATGTTTTTTTTTTGCATAGTGGAAAATATTACTCAGTATGGTCATCCCATGATATGTGTATAACCAAAAAAGAAATAACTTCAACATGAAAAAGTCCTCAATATTGTGTAATCTCATAAAATGACATTATGTCATCATAAATAATGTCTATATACAAGAATCATTTATATTAATCTTCCTATATATCATTTTATCTTTCTCACTAAATAAAAACCATACATATTTATAAAATCTACAATTTATTATAATGTGTTATAGAAACCCCTTGGCCAATATCCTTTTATTGAATAACTATAATTGAATACATCAATCAGGTATTCCATTAATAAAGTAAGAGATATCTGTACTAATCTGACAAATTGTTTTCTTAAGATTAGTGATTTTGGATCATATCCACCACAAATTTATATAAATGAAACAAAATAGATATAATGTCAAAAAATTATACCAATTTCAAATATGAATATAATTTTTGTCACTTGATATTTCACTATAGATGCACAATTCAAGTTGTTGTTGAATATAAATAACCCTATATATCAATGATATACAAGAAAAAATTATCATCTCTAACTATCTAACAAATGTTTTAGAAAAAGCACAGCTCCAAATATATAACAATATATAAGTATATCTATATATATAGGGATTCGTAAGGAAATATAAGTCTCTAGGATCATATCTTTAAATCTATATACATAAAGAAATTCATATCTTCTGGGAATTATTTATTTATATAGATATCCTAATCACAGTGTTTTGTGCGAGTTAGGAATAAATATCTTGTGTATTATATTCCTCCTCGATACTATATATTTGGTCAACAATGATTGTAAATACTCAAGGGAATTTTCTTCCATTACATCCACATGTCATAAATGCTATTATTACTACATAACAATGACTATATGTATCTCATTATATTCAGGTAATTACTAATATCCATTAGTCTCCTTGTTAATATATGGTTTATATTATACCAAATATATAGGTATATAGGCATATATGTGTGTGTGTGTGTGTGTGTGTGAGTAATCATTAAATTACATCCACACCATTAGTTGAGGAGGTCAAAGTTCACTATATTTGTACTGTAATCATAAATATTAAAAAAGGACCCATTAAAAAATAAATAGGGAAATTGATTATTTAGAAAATAATTTTATTTCTGCATTCAGAGAGGTAATTTCGGTTTAATTACTTGTGTAAATAATTCATCAATATTAATTAAATAAATATTACGTAACAAATTGGAAAATTCCTCTTTCATCCATTTTTTCCACAAATAAAAACTATTATTATATGAAAAGTTTCATTTTCATGAAATATCCTAAGACTTGTTATCGTTACCAAAAAAAATCCATTACTAATCCTTAAAACGCATCAAATTTTTTTAAAAAAAATTAAATTAAAATACAAATAATACTATGAACAATATAAAATTATAAAAGGAAATCATAAATCGCAATAATACTCTGAATGATTTAGAATTTTCAAAAATAAACATTCCGACCAAAACAAACATTTTTCTAACACATGAAATTAAATTTTATTCTAAAAATTTTTCATAAAACATGTTATAAAATACATTATTGTAAAAAATACTCATAAATATTTCGCTAAACTCATAAAAATAATAAGGTAACCTTTTTATAATGTTATTAATTTTACCCATAATAAGTATCAGAAACTTCCCCTTACATATACGATCATTATCGTACATTATGATATGATAAGATTTGGGTAAAACATTGGAATAAAAGATTAAAAATGAAGGTATATTGGGATATTATTTACATTTCACTCATATAATCCCTAATACAAATGGAATAACCTATTTGATAAATTCTAATAATCAAATTAGAGAAACCTAAAATTATAAAACAGGGCCCGTTTACCTAATAAATTAGAGATCCATATTAGGGTAATGATTCATCATGGAGTATATGAGGTTCAAAATCTTTATGAGATATATTTTACTCTCCTGTCATAATAATCTATTAAAAATAACCATAAAAAAATCAAAACACTCGAAATCATTTTTTTAATCATTATACTCAATAAATTATTCCTTGCACCCTGAATAAAAATATTTACAAATTTCTAAATATCTATTTTGTTTAATATTTTTTTAAAATATCAAAAACATAGGTAAGTAGGGTACTTATTTGAAGTAAAAATAAAATAAATAAATGAATAAAACTGTAAAATAATTGTTATGTTCATTGTTATAGTTAATGTCAAAATAGAATATTCCTTTTTCATTTATTTTCAAAACATTATATATAAAATACATAAAAATAATCCTTTTTAAAACCATAAAAAAAATACCAAATGTGATTTTCAATTTTATTTATAGTTCATTTTATTTATATAAATACATCTATAAAATTACTTTCGGAATATTTTCTTTGATGAAAAATATTTATAAAAAAAATTATTAAATTATTTTGTATAAGGTTTTTAGGGAAAAGTGTCTTATACATCGAGTCTGAATCATCACGTACATCCTTAATCTTATAAGAAGATAAAATTAGGTAAATTATTTACTTCCATAATAACCAATTTAATTCTTATTTTTTCTATTTTTATTTATTACCATTTTATATTGGATTACAAAATCAATTGAATTCATGTAAGGAATTTTGATGATATTCAACTCATAGGTCAAAAATGATATTAGAAGGTATATTTTTTCCAATGGGCCATTATGTCATCATGTCCATAAAATAATAAAGAAATAGTTATAGTTTTCATACATTAATTATACATTTAAACATATAATGAATTATATTTATGAAAAATTAATTATTTTACAATCATGGATATATTCCCCCAAACGTAGGCATAAGTAAAGTTTTCAATTTATGATGAAATTTAAGAAAGGAAGGGAAGTATAATTTTTTAATGAAATATTATTATTTAAATAATATCACGTTATATCATTAATTACACTTATAAATATCATCCATGTGAGGTGGTGATGATAAACTAACCACATCACTTCTTTGAAGTGGTAGTCCACGAATATCTATGAATGATGTAATAATATTTCAATAGATGGAAGGGAAATATAAATGATTATATCATATAACTCCATAATGATAATAATTTATATAATATCAGATTTGTATATTATATCCAATACTATATCCAATTATAATAGGTAGTAATTGACATATAACTACATATGTTTGCTGGGCAGTAGTTCACCACACACTTGAATGCTGATTTCATTTTCTATAATATAGAAGAGGATATTGATGAATTTTTTGAATTAACGTATTAAAATCTCATTATATGGAATATAATTATTTAATTCATTCATAAAAGGTAATGTTTTCTTATGTATGTAAAATAATAAATAAGATATAAAATAAAAATTAATAACTATACAACTTCATTTAGACAAATTCTTTAGGGTTATTATTAAAATACCCTTTTAGTTTTTTGATCATACCACAACCACTATGATATTGGGGGTATGTTATAGTGGTTAATTCATATATAATTTCTGAACTAATTGCCCTTTATGAGTGGATAGGAGAGGTTTGTCTCCTTTTATAAGTGTTGTAGAGGACACAGATGGATTTTTAGAATATTATAAAATTTTAATGTATTAATCATGATAAATTAATCTAAAAGTACCATTTTTGAATAATAGAAGCTATATTGTAGATATAAGTAAGAAAAATAAGATTTATAAATGTTTTAGGTAATTTTACCACTATCTCTCTAGTTTAACCCCTATTAAATATATTTTGTCCTTAATATTTGAAACAGATTTGAACTCTTAGGAGTATTCAATATGGAAAAAGAAGATGAAAATATTATCTAATATTAATTATTATTTATAAATATAAGGAATTTATTTAATCATTTTAAAATCAGAGAAGTGGTAAAATTTACTTTAAAATAATGCTCTAAATATACAATGAAAACTAGTTTTTAAAAAATTCCAGTTTGTTAAAATAATAGTTTTATATAAAATTAATGTAAGATATTGATTTGAATAAAAAAATATCATTATTATTAATAGAAATTAAATTATTATATTTAAAAAATAACCAAAAATATAATGTTTCTTCTTAAATACATAAATATTCAAAAGGATTTTTAATTTGAATTAGTTCATTACAGTATTAATTAAAAATTTAAAACTAACATAAAATTATAAAAAATCTATCCCCAAATAATTTGAAATTCATAATTCAAATACTATTATCTTTTTAAAAAACTAAAATTCAATAATTTCTAAATAAATATTTCATATAAAACAATATAATGCATGGAACACAGATTTGGTTAGATATAGATCATTATTTCTTTTGAATTTAAAATTTCCAAAAAAATTACACTGAATATAACTCGATTTAATTTATTTAATTAATATTAATAAGACATGAAATTTATTTGTTTCTATATTACATGGGTTGTTACATTATTTCCCATTTTAAAAAAAAATCCTCAAAATTTCATCCATTAAATACTATACTGGGAATATTATTTACTTCATATATTTTTCTAATTGAAATGAATAGTTTTCATTCATATTTTTTTTACAAAACTATAACCTGGTATTTCACATTATTCTATAATAAGTGGTATCTTTAGTAAAAAAATTTATAGGATGTTCATTATAGTAATGGATTTCTTCATCTGGAAAAAATAAACTAATTAATCGATGACACGATTGTACAACATATTTTCTTTAAAATGACTCAGAAATTAAGTCTTATATAATTGATAAAATCAGAGGTAAAACCATGTGATAAAAAACAATTTCAGTATAATATCATATGGTCCAGTTTACTATAGATATATATATATATATATATATATATATATATTTAAAACAAAATAATTACCATTAAATAAAATTCATGAAAATTCTAATCTCCTATAATGAATGATGTATAATTCCTATGGTTATCTTCATAAATTTTCTACTTTCTCAAATACATCATAATTTTCTATTAAAGAATCAACTAGTTCTAAAAAATTTCTTATTAAATTTTTAGTCCCAACAACATTCATTCCCTATGTTCATCACAAAAAGGTGAATTCTGACTTCATTTTATATATAATTCCAAAAAAATATACTTATTTATACTAGAATTAAAATGGTTATGGTATGAAAACTCAACTAGAGTCAAATGGTTATCTAAAAAATCTATATAATATATTGAACATTCTCTTACAATATCCTATGAATGTCAGAATCATTTGTCATGATTGTCTATCAAATTGTGGTATAAAGCCTTTACTGAAATTCTATTTAGTACATAAAGGCACATAATTCAATTTATGTTATTAAAGGTGAATATAAGATCATGATCTAAAAAAATGGAATGATAGAATTCATGCTATCTAATTATATATTTAACATATTTTTCTAAAATTTGATCAAAATAAATATTAACTTTAATAGGACAAAAATGTGAATTTTTTGTAAACTGATATACAATTACTAAAATTAAATTATGAAATCTTGATATCTTTGTTAATCCCATTATAGAATTAATTGAAGGATTCAATAATTTATGTTATAGATTTTGAAAAAGGATAAAGAAACTCGTACAAAAATAGTAAATCCAAATTAACTTTTTTATAAGATATACATTTCATAGTATAAACTGATATATCATTATTTATTTCTTATGACAATAAATGTGAATAATGGTCACTAACCACTATTTTGACAATAGGATAAATAAAAAAGGGATATATATGTGCCTCAATGAAATTATTATTCTTCAACATGGGGTCACATAAAACACAAAAAACATTTTATATATCTTTACCAAAATTCTATGCAAATAAGTTTTTTTGGAAACATAAATATCTTAATACATTAGACATTTCTATATAAAACACTATCTTGCAAATCACCATGCATAATCCTATATGATAAAATCGATTTTACTAAATCCTAGAGAAATACTTTTCTAGTATGAAAACATTCTTAGGAAAACATTCCTCCAATTAATAACAGAATTATCATATTCTAAATGAAGAATAGTAAACAACACATTATCCATCTGACTTAAAGAATTAACTAATTTTTTTCTCTCGTGAATGGTGATGACCGTTTTATTTACAATCTATTATCAATTGAATATATAAAATCTACTTCATTTTCAAAAGTTTATTGTTTATTATATACATAATTATTTTACAATCATTATATATTTCTCACTTCACTATATATAAATGTTGAGTCCAATTATTTAAAGAATCCACTAAAGCATCCATTACAAGGACATGTTTTGAAAACAAAATCTCACTAGAATTTAATTTATGTGATATATATGAAATTATATTTTTATTAAAAATTTAAAAAATTCATATTGTCATCAATAGATGATATTTATAGAAAAAATGTAACTACATTGAGATTATTGGGAAAAACTAGAACATTCAGAAATATTTGTTTCAATACAAGGAAAAAAATAAACATATACCATTTTTTTGATAAACCTTACTCTTTTTATTTGAAAACAAGGTTAGTGGGCCAAATAACGATGTATTGATTTCAACAAACTACAATAAATAGGCTTCCAATCCAATAATACAGTTATTCCCAATAACATTAATAGGTCCTTTATAATCATCAAACAATATCATTGTAGTCAGATCAACAGTTGATCTATATTTATATAAGATATATTCAATGATAAAATATATTTTAACATAAAATTATAAATTATAAATTTATAATATATCTTTATTTCATTGAATGTTAGTAATTTAATATGTAGATATTTTTCGCGATCCTCTTTTCATTTATAAAAAACCAAAATAACCTTAATAAACACAACCAAAAATTTATAAAAATATTAGTAGAAACACTATGTATGAGAACAATGAACAATGAATATATCATGATAATGTTTCCACCCAAAGTGAATGAACACATACTCATAATTTCTAAACCTAGTATGAAACACTATATTAGGGATGTTATACTTTTTCTCAATTAGCTGATGGTACATGGATATGTGATCCAACATCAAAAAATACTAATCCCCATGGAGATGATCAAACTAGTAAGAGATATTAGTTGATAAATAATTATTGTTAGTGGTAATACTATTAAATTATCTCTTATCAATATAAATTATGATAGAATTCTTAAACCAATTAAAAAATAAAATAGTAGAAACCAATGGTTTATTATATGATGAATGAAACCATTAACATGCGATTCATGCGGCTTATTTTTTATTTATTAAATCTAAACTAGATCCCTTTAGTAAGGGGTTTTTAAATTATAATAGCATGAAGGACTATGTCAATAGAAATTTTAACATCACTATTAAGAATAATACCAAACAACTCATCAAGAAAAAAATTGAAATATTTTTTTACTATAATCACATCACTAACTAGAATATTTTTGATATTTTGACAATAAGGGAAAGGTAAAATTCATTTATTTGTTTTTACAGTTTCCCAGATTCAGTAAAAATTATCAAATGAATAAATATATTATTATATAAAAACAAAATTTTATTTCATAAAAAAAATCATTTTGTATCTACAATATATCATATAAAGATAAAATGAAAGACAATATATTCACAGACAATAGAATATTCTAATACTATAAAGGCAACAATTTATTTTGGGAAAGCAATTAAATATAAAATAATAATAAGTTATTTTTAAATTTTTTATTTCATAATTCCACCACCAACTGTTTTTACCAAATGTTTTGAAATCAATTCATGTCGTGAAATATCCAATTTATATGAAATCTTATCATAAATGAAAGATTTTATAGATGAAAAATTGATCAAGACTTTAGTATACTTTGAATAATCATGCAATGTATATAATACAAAATAATTCGATGGTCCAATATCTTTCATATTAGTTAAAAAAAATTTCAAAAAACACTATTTCTTATATATTTTTTACTTCAAATAATTCAAGTTTTTTGGGGGTCATGATTACTCATAATGACCAATATTGTAACATTTATCACACTTTACCAACTACTTATTAAACTTGGTCTTTATAATATAGTGATCATTTTTCCTAAAATCTTGTGGAATATTCCAAAAAATATCGCATCATAAGAAAATCCCAAAAACATAATACAACCCCCAGGGTATTTTTAAATACTCTATTAACTATATAAAAACTTGATTCTCCTACCCTAAGTTTTCATTTATCAATTCATCCCATTTTCCTCCCACCTATACAACTTTTTCTTCAACAATTCATACAGCACTTTATTGTCAGCAAACTAAATTTCTATAGTCTCACCACATGAAATAATTTTCATATAACACTAAAAATCATGGTAGGACAAACTTATTCCATATAATGGATTTAATATTAAAAAATAAATTAATTTTACTCATAAAATATTATATAAAATATGATTTTTACCTTTCCATTCATGTAAATTTTTCTTCATATTCCCCAAATAATCAACATCCTTATACCATTATTCCATGATTTTATTTTCCATCCTAATTTTAATAAATATAGAAAAATACATCTCATAGAAACATTTATTTAATTCATCTCATTATTTGGAATCAATCTATTCTATTCCTATAATATTATTAAATATTGGCCACCATTGATTTTATGCACAACCAAATAGTGAATAAAAATATTTACTTTTTATGGTATGAGAGGGAAATGATATAGAATATATTTCCTATATCATTAATTAATTCCTTACCTACCACTATGTTAGAATATCAACAAAATGCTGATTTGTTATATCTCATAAAATTATCCACTATTGACATGTAACTCTGTGATATATCTGGTTTCATTCTAGCAAGGATTACACCACTATTTTCTCCCAAAATAAAAATATCCATGAAAAAAAATTATATATTTCCCTATTTATCAATTACATGTTACTTATTTGAATGATAGTGTCCACATGGTTCCTTCCCACATCATCTTCCACGTTTCATCAATAGAGGCCATTCTAAACATATATTGTTTAAATTAAGAAACATGGAAATATTAAATTTCAATATCATGATATACATAAATTAGAATCTCTTATGGGTATTTATATACATTATCCGAAAATCAAAAATTATTTAAACCTTTCATATAATTCCAACTAGAATGACTCAACCATAAAAAATCACTAAAATACATTCAATAGATAAGAATTTATTTTATTTCATTCCTTGAGATCATGAAGGTTTATAGTTTTAGATAATTACGGCATCACCAATATATAAAAAATATCACTCACAATGTATAAATTTACACTTCGTATCCCTATCTCAAAAAGTAAAATCTTAAAGGATATTACTTGTTTTATTATCCTTAAATAGCATTCCAATTATTAATAATGACCTCATACTTATTCCTACACACCCTAAAATCCCATTGTAAAACAACATAAATCATTGGATGAGCACAAAAAATGAAATAATGGACACATGAAACGTCTGGAAAAAACTTATTAGTCTATTAATAGTCATAAAAAATTTTCTTCTCCAAAATAAACATTGAGCTCAAAATAAACAAATTCATTCCTAAGGAATCACCTTTTCATCAAATATAATTTCATAAAACATATGATAAGAAATATTAAAGGAAAAATAATAAACATGATGGTTTAATTTAAATTATTAATTATCTATAATTGTTTCTCAAAATTTTATATATTTCACACTTGTGAAGTATATTAAAAACCCCTTCTGTATTAATCTCATTATATTACCATGAGAAATAAAAAAACATCCCTAAAAAACATATAGGAATCGTAGATTAGTCTTTTCAGTAAAATGGGAAAATAATTTTATAAAACCCCTATAACAATAGTTATAAACAGAATAACCTTAACGGTAAATTCCATTAATCTATTGGGATATGTATATAAGGGGTTAACTATGTCCCTTACCCAATAGATTGGAGGGATATATCATTATTACCCTTCATCATTAGCTATATTAGGGTCATAAATCATAAGAATCTCTATCATGCTAACCTGTCATTAAAAAAAATTCCAAATAACCCTAAAATAATCATAACACATTAAGTATTTCATTTCTGTCATAATACTTATAAACATATTCCCTAAAACCTAGAGAAAATGATTTCAATATATCAAAATATCCCAACCATTTAATATAATTTTTCTAAAACTCCCATAACAAATGGAAATAGGCTCTTTATTTTAATAAAATATTTAATCACATTAGTAAATTATAAAATTAATTAATGTTTAAAATTATGGGAGGAATCATTTGTTCTATATTTGTTATAATATGAAGTTCATTTTTCATTTTCCCGAAAACATTTCATATAAAATAGTTATAATTATTTCATTTGAAATAATTTCAATGAAAATGAAATGTGCTAAAATTTATTTTATAATTCATTTATTTTTATATAAAAATATCAATAATATAATTTCAGAAATTTAAAAAATGAAAAAAAAATATTGAAAAAATAATTCATCAATACATTTAAATGATGGATTTTGAGCTTAATTGGACCTTTCTGAGAGACCAAATCATCACAGAAATTATTCATATTCCTTAATAATAAAATTATGTATATTATTTAATTTATATGTAAACTTTTAAATTTTTTATTAATTTTTTATAGTTAATTATAATGTTATATTACATTAGTTAATAAATTGAATCCATGTTTGACATTTTTTATAAAATTGATCTCAATGGTAAAAAATGACTTCAGTTGGAAGAATACTATCAAATAGGTAATTATAATATCATATCCTAAACAATAATAATGGAATATTAATTTTTTATATATTATTTAAAATATAAAAATTTTACATGAAACATGGTTATGAAAAATTATTTACGTTGTAATAATAAAGATTGTAGGCCATAAGTACAAATGAGTAAGGTCTAATTTTTCGAAGAGCATGAGGGAAAGAATTTAATTGTCATTTATTATTTACAAAATTATTATTATATAATAATTATAATATTTTATATTTTAACACAATTATATTTATTATCCATGTGATTCTATTTTGAAAATCATATCACATGGCTTGGGATAGGTGGACATTCTCACATACGAACGAATGACATTAGAATTATAAAATAGACAGATAGGTAAGAAAATAGATGATATATATTATTTAAGAATTATAATATGGTAATAAATATCATATTTATATATTAAAACCTTAATTTTAACCATCCATGTGAAGTGATGATGGAAAATTATTTACATTGGTTAATGAGGTGGTAGTCCGCCATACAAACCAAATATTGTTTGACATCCCATTAGATGGAAGGGGAGATATATAGAGGATTTTTAATTAACATTGTGAAATATCAGTATATTTAACATAATTTTTTTATTAGTTCATGGTTTTACAATATTTTACGGTGGTAGAAAAATATATTAAAGTGAAACTCTTGGTAAATAACAATACCAGTTTTTGAGACATCCTTACTAGGTTTTCAAATAAAACATTCAATCACCAGTTTTTTGATAAATACTTGGTCCTATAAAATGTCTATAGGGATGATAATAAGGTATTTTTTATAGGATTTGAAGAACCAAAATTCTCTTGGTCATTTTATAGGAGAGGATATTCCATGTTCTTTTATATGTTTCTAATAGGACACACTTCTAGTTTTAATAAATATTAAAATATCATAAACTCTTACTCATGTAAAATGGATCAGAAATGGAAAATTTATAATTATGTGATGATATTGGGTCGATATATGGATATAAAAGGTTTTAGGCAATTTTTTATGTCAATTTAACCCTCATATCTATAGTTTAACAACTAGTAAACCTATTTTAACTCTAACTGAGGAAACATATTTTTGTTGTTGATACTGTTCATTATGAATAGAAATTATGTCAAAAACATTAACTAAAATATATATTTATTATTAATAATAATTAATCAAATTTATCAAATTCAATTCAAATTATTATATTAATTCTATTTATAATTAAACCCATGATATGCAATAAAACATATCCCACAAAATACCTTTAAAATTATTGAAATATTTCAAAAGAAATTTCATATATATAATTTTTAATATATTAAAATTAATTGAATTATATTTAATTAAAGCAAAATTATTATATTTTAAATCTAATACAAAATTGAATGTCTTTGTGTAAAAAATTCCAAAGAAAAGAAAGTTTTAAATTAAAATTTGTATGTGTCATTATTAATTTAAAAATAAAAATTTTCATAATGTTTTACAAAATACACCCTAAGATTATATTTCCAAGATGAATTAAAATATAATTTTCTATTTTTATAATTTAAAATTATTTAATTTGGAAGTCGTGATTTTAAATAAAAATATATAATTCATGGAACACATATTAGGTTTGAAATGAATCATTTTCCTTTGGAATAAAAAATAATGTTATATTCATATAAAAAATTTACTCTATTAAATTTAATTAATTAATACGCAAAATATAATGATATTATTTATCATAAAATTACCTTGACTATAAAATTGAGTGAGTTAAATGTATGTCAAAATATTACCCTTCACTATTGATATCTATCCTTTGTTGTGTACTATAAAATATCAGAGAGTATATGCACATGAAAAAAATTATCACACTCAAATAAATAATCCACATCTACTAAACAAAAAATAAATATTATTCCTTGAATTTTTTATATAAGAACCTTATAACATTATTGATTTCAAATTCATCATTATGAGTAAAACTCACATAGTTTAATCTTATCCAAGGTGTATCCATTAAAATTCACAATAAACCTATCATATTATATAAATATTTATCTAATGAATTCAAATATTATTTCATTAATGATCTGATAATTATTTCATACTATGTTTTAATTAATTTTATATCACTCAATATGACCATAAAACCCCTTTATGATGGTTTAACATCTTTGGGGAAATAATTTTTTATCATAGAATTTTTTATTCTTCCATACCATTTATTTTCATAGAAATTGGTTTTATCATTATATGATTTTGAAATTTAGCATCTTTAACCAGAAATTTTTTTTTCAATAAAATAAATATCAAAACATATATGAACATATATGGTGAAGTAAACTAGATTGATTTTTTACATGAATATAAAATTATGTAATCATTATTTTTTTGTTTAGAATTATTTTTTTAATAAAGAAAACAATGATTTTTAATATTATTAAATCTTATAAAATATGCCATTACATTCTTAATCATGACTAAATTTCAAAAAATATATATATATACCATTTTACATATTCAAAAATATATATCATAAAGTGTATTTATTTATAGTAATTTTTTTATATGCTTTACTATTCTCAAATAAAAATTAGAGAGACCATTAAAAAAATCATTTTTTTATTAAATTATTTATATTAATATAATCTAGACATTACTAATGTTGCATTTATTTCTACTATTTGTATAGTAATTAAATATTCACCTTATTTAGAAATGGATTCTTATTTAATTCCAATGACCATCCATTATATATGTTTATTATTTAATAATAAAAATACCATATAATGTAACACTATTATCTCACGTCTTATTTCACATTATATTTGTTTTATTCTCATTTTTATTTTTTATTCACAATGAATGAGGAAAAAATGTATTCTCATCACTTTATTTTACTATAAATCAATTATTATTATCTATAGATAAAAAATCCCCAGTTATTTAATCAAAATTTACTTGATTCCACTTCCAAGAATCACTAAATAGACAAAATCATATTCATAATATTCATAAATTAACATGAAAAGAATAATATAATTTTTTATCCACAATATAAACCTTTTATAAACACCTAAACTCCTCGAAATGTTTTAAATAACCATTATATCCCTCATGAAACCTCCCTTAGGTCCACCTACCGACCTCCATACATCTAAGATGCACCACATCAGAAATTTGTCATTTTTCATCTGAAAAATGATTGAATAGATTTTTTTGACCCATATCATGATGATCAAATACATCTCTACTATGGAAAATGAGGAACACTGGGTTTTTTCATATCTAATTTATTATTAAGAATAAATTATTCCCAGTTACATACCTCTATATAGAAATATGTCCATGTACAATCCATATGATATATAGGTTGGGTGGTTGAGTAAAGCCCACACCTTATCACATGGATCCATTTTGGGTCCCCAGTAAGGGATTAGAGTTGAACTCATGGAATTCAAATCATGGATCAAATTATTCTAATTTTTCAACTATAAACTATCATATCACCACCAAATCCACTGAAATATATAGTCCAGAGTGTCTTTCCCAATGGATATAGTTTGAAATAAACACCAAGAATTAGTATAAATCTCATCTATATTCAAGGACCCTAAATATGATCTATATTTTACTAAATTAATTCATCTAATATATGAAATCTGTGAAATAAGGTAAAGAGACCAAATATCTTAGCTATTTTTTAAATCTAACCATAACACTAATCGATATGATTACAAAAAAATTATGTCTATATCTTTTTTTGATTGACTATGATATAATTAAATTAAGAATTCATCCTATTGAAAAAATAATGTATATACAGTTGAATAGAAAAAATAATAATTTCACAAGATATTTGTGACTTCCATGCATCAATGTTTAGTGGATCCACAGGCATTCAATTCAACACATAAAATAGAATAGTAAAATAAAAGTAAATTCCCTCAATAAAAAATATTTAATCCTATGATAAGGCATATATTTTAAACTTCTAAATTTCTCACTATAATATCTCTTAATGCATCAATGAAATTTTTATAATCCTTGAACAAGTAGAACCGAAATGAATTAAGGAATAAAAAATTTGTATTTAAATGAATGAATATAATAATAATCTATAAAATATTAATGATGAAAATGATAAAAAAATATTGATAATGGAATATCATAATCAATTAAGAATATCATTGACACATTGATACATAATTCTTTAAAGAGGGTCCTCTCTCAAGATTGAATGAATTTTTATAAGATAACTATTGTTTATCAAAAAAGTTTCTTTTTCTTCTCCCTTATCTATAATCTTATATAAATATAATATATCCTAACATACCTACAAGTTAAATCCATACAAATCCTTTAATATGTCTGTGGATAGAGACCACTTCTATGATCATTATCAAAACATTCAAAAATTAAAAAAATATATTATGAAAAATTTAACACAATACACAAAACTTGATGAAGATATTTATTTTTTATATATAATTTCATTAATTGGGGATTTCCTATTTCCTAAAAATATAATTTTTTTATTTTCATTAAAAAATAGTGGAATTTAACTTATAAAAGATAAAAAACATCTTTAATTGAAATTTAGTATTAACAAATACAATGAAACAATAATAATAATTAAATTTATAGTTCATGATATGTAATTCTTGTTGTAAAACCCAATGTATTACATTACCCCTAAAATTTAACTTTTCAACAACAATTTAAGAAATAAATCCTAGATTATATGAGAAGTAAATTCAGTCCACCCAAAATCCTAACTAAAAAATGAAATCAACCATAATATTTATATTCAATAAGTGGAAATAAATGAGAAACATGATAGTAAAATTAAAATACATGAATTGTTACTCAATGTCATGACATCAAATTAAAATTATGCCAATCCTAATTGGGATATAAATTAGAAAAAAATTAGGAAAATTTTACTTGTTTAACTAAACATGAGATGAAAATATAATTTCAAAAAACCACACTCATAATAGAATATCACCATCACAACGCTTGATTTTGTCTATCCTCTCACTCATCTATCTAATGGGATCCTCTTATAGTACTTTTATATTGTCAAATCCCTTGGTATAAATGTTCATTTAACTCATGAAAACATTTTTTAAATATGTTAGATTCATTCTCACAATGTTGTATGTGTTTAATTAATTACCATATATCATTAGAGGGAAATTCATTCTACAATTCATTGTGAGAAATTATTAGGATACCAAAAAACTATATTTTTACCCAATTAATATTTCATAAAATAATTCTCTATGATCACTACATAACTCACATAGATCAATACATGATAATGATATAGTTTACATAATAGCACTAAATCCACCAAAAATCTCTCTAGGAAATCTCAGAAATACAACATAATAATTCAACATCTCAATTTTGGAGACCTAGAAAAATATTGATACTAAAACTGGTGTTCAAAATAGGTTAATAACATATGTTTTCAACCATAATTAATTATATTAAAATATTCATTCATTCAAAAACCACAAAAACTAGTTGTTTAGTTATTTTAATTTTACAAAGTTTATATATATATATATATAAGGTAAAATGACTAAAAATTAATAATTAATGTTATATAGAATTATACCATAAAAACCCAAAATATTAACATATATAATGGAAATGTTAATTTCTATATAGAAATGATTAAAATAAATACTTATTGATATTAATGTTGAATTTTTTAGTGATATAATTTAATAACATTCAAGATCTCATCATGGGTATATTATCACTAATGTAATAAAAATTGTTGATTTTAATTTCATATACCAGATTCATCTCACATGAAATTATCTTTATCATTATATAATTAACATCCAAAATTAAAACCACCTGATTAATCAAAAATATTTTAATCACATGATATTCCTATAGATGTAAACCAATTAGACATGATAATCATATGAAATATTTATAAGACTCTCTTTAAGGTAGTCCAACACCCAACACATCCATATTTTAATATGGAAAACACCTCAATAACAATGATATCACCAAAACATCTTCCAGTATGACTCTGTAATGGATTAATTACAAATAACTTTGTAAAATATATGTTTAAATAATAATAAAGAATTTGTATGATCTACCTACCAACACTCAACAATGGATGTAACATTTTAATAGCACCCTCATTTAATTCAATTTTTTTCATATTTTATAAAAATTATTATAGTTTATAAGAATCTATAATATCATTTCCAAAAAAATATTTTTCTACCTCAACATATATGTCCATAGGAATTTTTTTACATTCCTCATAATAAATACATTTGAAGAAAATATAGAAATAATTATCTCCCCATGGAACATATTTTTGTAATTAATTATTTAATTTTAATTCCATTATTTTTATCATTGTTTTTTGGACTCATAAATTTAAAATTTTTCAAAATTGTAATGGTTTGGTTTTCCCCATGGATTTCCCCCACATTTAGTCAAACCATGTGGTGACCAAGTTGATAGGATGAATTTTTTTACAAACCCATATTTAATGGTTGGAATAAGGTTCTTATGACCATAAAACCAAACCATTTGAATTACTATGTATTCTTTACAAATGGTTCGCCATTATCAATGGGTTGTTAAAAATTGAATTTTACATATTGGACTAAACTTCTGAATTTAAATTTGTAAACCTCATTTTTTTAAAAACAAAAAATAAATCCCCTTCATAGAATCCCCTATCATGTGATATTAATCCATACTAGTGGAATAAACTAACACAATGAAAAAATCATTAATAACGCTCTATTGATTTTTACACTATATGTGATTTTGAACATGTCTTATATAGTTTAGTGCTCTATCTGATTTATCTCATTCTTCTCTTTATTTATTTTTATTTCATTATTCTTACTGCTTACCATGACAAATTCAACTGAATCCATGTGGTTACAACTAGAATGAATTTTTTTTCATATTCCTGATTAAGGGATATCTGATCACTTATTTTGGTTTTCATTGTCCTATATGAAAATTCTCATACCAATACTCAATTATTTTAGTTTTGTTATCCCTCGAATATAAAGTAAATTATGTAATCATTTAATGATTGGACTTTTATTTCTTATTGTTTTATTCTAATAAAAATATTAAATAATAGAATGGGATTATATGTAGGAACATAGGGTTTCACTTGGTTTTCAATGAATGATAATGTTTTTTCTATTAAATAAGTTTAGTGTTTAGTTGTATTTTAACTATCATGAACAAAATCTGGCCACCATCAAAACTAGAACCCAAACCCACCCATGAAAAGGCCCTAATGGTGTTTCCTATCCCTACAAGATGGAACAAGTTCACAGGTATCATTAATTTTGGTTTGGGAATGATTTTCACGAACAAGGATACATAAAACAACAAAAACATTTGATAAACTGAATATTATAAATTCATATAAATCAAGGTTTATACAAAATACATAAATGAATACACAAGTTCCAATATAATACAAGAGGTCCAAAGACAGAAATAAATATCTGAAAAACTTCCCCAAAGACTCCACCCAATAAGTGGTTATCACCAACATGCAATCTACATTATGCCACACCGTGTATGGGAACTAACACCTCAAACCACCATCACCCATTGCCATTCCATTACCTGTGTCAAACATGACCAAGCCTACATACACCCAAGGGGTCTGTGTAGGGAGTGATCCTAATCCCAATAGGATACCACCAAGAGATTCCACAGGGTAATCAATACAAGATAAAAATCATGCCATTTTTTGATATCCAAGGAGTAGTTGAAATAATTTCAAAAGGATGAAATTTTTAATTGTAGACATTTTTCAAAAACAATTCTCTATGAAAGAGAACATAACAATAAAACATGAAAATGCTATATTTTCCTATAAAACCCACCATATAATAAAGGAAACTAAAAAATTTTCAATGAACACCAATCTTGGGAACACCCCTAGGAACTAGGTAGACACAAGCCCCATGTTCAGCGTACCTCAGTGTAAAGTGACCATAGAAAACAATATTTCGGTGCCTGAGCCACAAGTAGGGAACATACCCATAACCTAGTGGTAAAAAATCATCATCAATATATTTTTGTTAGTGTTGTCATCATCTGTGTTTCTTAGTGATATAGAGAAAAACCCATCCAGATCAACAGTGTACTAGTTCACATCCTCCCTCCTAGGTACCTGGGCTTCCCCCATCGTGCTCAAACCATTATCTCATGAAACAAAAAGCTTTTATCACATAAAAACATCATTTATAGTCAAAATAAACTCAAAATAGTATCTAACATTATTTTTTACCACTTACACCACTCAATAAAACCTTTTTAATTTCAATAAAATAGATTCCCAAAACATAACAATGTTTTGCACTCAAAATCCCATAAAACCCCGACATTGAACACCACGAAAAAACCCATATTCATCAAGGTAGAACTTATAGATCCCAAATAATTTTTATAAACCCATTACCTGATTTAAAAAAAATCCCATTGACATAACATAAAATAATCTTTAAAAACACCCAATTCAAAAGAAAATTGGCACCCAATTTACAACAAATCCCATTTAATTTCCCACATTGAACACCAAGGAAACCCCATATTCAACATAAAAGAATTTTCAGAACCCATAACATTTCTATAAAACCATTACATGTGATAGAAAACAAACCCAATTGGCATAACCTGAAATATACATGAAAAACACCCAATTTAGCACAAAATTGTTACAAAAAATTCATTTGTTTAACAAATATCACCAAAAACAAATTTCAAAGATTTAATAATGAATAAGATGTGTGCTAAAATAGAAATTTAGAAAAGCTAACTCATCTAGAATTTATTACCCATTGAATCAGCTACCAAAATATTGAAAACCCTTTAATCATTGTGCAGAAATCCAACCTCTCCACCGTCGTACCATGAGGAACATTGATCAAGCATGAACCCATAATAAAATACCAAAAACCCAAGGATAAAACCCTAGGATCGATGAAATAGATTCTAGACAAGAGGAACTCAAAACAATGTGTAATAAAACCTAAATAATAGCGAGAAATCAAAGATAGAGGCACTTACATGAAGAGAGCTTGAAGTTTACGCATCATAATCCCATCCATAAATTAGATACAAGGAAGGTTTGGGGAGCTTGGGAGGATTCCACTGCGAGAATGGTCGAATGGGATATGAAATGGGATAGTTTGGGTAAATTCTGAAAGGGAAATATTAAAATTTCAAAATGTTTTTAATTTCCTGGACAAGGCGGCACGGTTTACTTGCACTGTTTAAAAAATCGTGTGACCCCTTATTTCCACTCAAAAAGTGTGAAAACTACTTTAAATTTGTGGGGGGTCCAAGTGGTGATCCTAGGGGGAAAGATATACCAAGTATAGGGTAAAATAATTCCCAAAATGAAAACACCTTTCCACCCCATGTCTCATCCAACTCAAGGGCATAAACCACCCCAAAAACATACCTCACAAGGTGTACCACTAGGAGTGTCACAAATCTAACTACAAATCACCGTAACCTCATACAATATAATTGAATATAGAGGAGGATAAGCACCAAAAAAGACCCCCAAAACTAAGGTCATTAATCAAAAACACAAGAGGCCCCAAACTTTTTAACCCAGAACACCTAGAAACTGAGAGAATGGTAAGATCCAAAAAGTATTTAAAACAATGCGTGGAATTAAAATTAAGGGGTGCGAAAATTCTGCCCACCATAAACATTTTTACCCCCAGAAAGCCACAACAACACCTAATTTAAAGACAAATCCCAAATTAAAGACCAAGAAAAACTCCATTGAAATGTTTTCACCAGCCTGAAAAGGCCAAACACCTCCATTTGATCAAATAAGGGAAGATAATACTCTCACCGACCAAAATGTACCCCACATACCTGAAATGATCAAACATATTCAACTAAATCCCAAAAAAGAACACCTCATACACTACAGACGATGCTCAAACCATCAACCTAGAATGAACAACAAACCTGAATAACACTACCACAACATTACATATAAAATACCATTGGGAGTGCTCCAATCCCACATTTACCCAAGTAAGAAATTTTTTGACAGATAGCATCGAACAAGACTACCTCTATCCAAGAAAACACCATGGAGAAAACCAAGTCACTGATATGGGGTGACCCAAATAGACATCCCACCACAAGGGACAACTTAAATTCTAAGACAGAATCAGGACACCAATTGGGGGAGGCCCACATTGAATCCAAATAATAAAGGGTAAAATAACATTAGAAATTTTATAAGAGAACATAAATGATACCCATGATGTGTCTCCCCACTATAAGAACCAACCATATTAACTTACTAGCATGGGATGACATGAAAAGACCCAAAAATTTAAAGAGTTGGCATGACCGCACAGTTAGTCAGCATGGTTTTGGAAACCATTCACTATCCAAGAAAATCATTCTATCCTAGGGGAAGTTTCACATGGTTACATGGGAGAAGGTGCATTCCCATGTAGAGACCGTGCATTAGCTTTTGTCTCTTATCGCATGGTTTCCTTAGTTGGTGCACATTTACTACTAACCGCACAGAAACAGTGTGCATTAATCTGCCTATCCCAAATATCATCCTTTCCTATAAGAATATTCAATTAAAACCCAATGTAATAACATTGACTTAGTCAATAAAAAAGAAATGAATTCCTCCAACCTATACCACCGGATGGGAACAACAGAATAAAGATGTCAACATGAGAGGATTAAACAATTAATCATCTTTCATATTGAGTGCAATTCACTATAATTTTTATATGATGTTTTTTTCATATAGAATTATTTTGAGACCGTGAAATCAGATGGCGCATGATTCCAAGGCCCGGAGTTCCAAGAATGATCTGTCAAAGTTTTGTTAAACTTTGTTTTGTTCCCCTAAGAAGTTCTCTAAAAAAAGTTGAATAACTCTTAAACGGTTGCCTAAATTATAAATATGAGGGAACCATTGTGTTTAATATGGTTGGTTTACTTTATAAGAAACTTATATTTATTCATAGCATGCCTCTTGTGTGAAAAACTAAAAATGGAATAACCGTAAATAAAATAATTAAATTATTTTATTTTATTTTTCAAATGATTATAGCTCACGAATGGTTACTCGGATTAAATTATGAGACCACCGCTGAACTCGTGAGGGTATGCTTTCTTTAGGAAGATACTAACATTGGCCGGCGTGGGCCACCAGTGAAATTTTGTTTTAGTCTGTAAATAAAATAATTAATTGATAATTATTTTTTTGTAAAATCTATAACTTCTAAATGGTATCTCAGATTGAAAATCTATGACTACCGTTGAGTTTTTTGGGGCGTGTTCTAGTTAGGTGAATCCTAACCTCGACCGGCACGGGTCAAGGGTGAACGTAATTAATTTATTGAACATTTTTATGGTACATTTAGTAAACACGTGAGTAGTGTTTTCTATATTTTAAACCGATGCTCGGATTAAAAAATTGAGGGAACCATTGAATTCATTTTGCCGAGATTTGCTTAAGGAAGACTTTACTTTGACCATAGTAGTTTTGGAGAAAAAGTTATGTTTTGTGACTTTTTTAAAAAAATAAAATAATAAATAAGTTTATTATTTTATTTCCATTCATATCCTCCAATGGAAAAGCAGAGTGTGTTACCCGTGATGTGTCAATCCAATAAATGTATTAGCCTATCAATCTAATGTAACAATGTCATTGGGGAATTAGGAAGGTTCCTAATTAATGATCCCCCATTAATTCCCCACGCCGTTACTTGCCCTCCCCCTATCCTATTTATATGGATCATGGTGAGTGGTATCAACACAGCTTCACCCAGAAGTGGAGTGCAGGTAAAGTGCTGAGAATTTGAACCCTTAGTGGATGGAGCTGATCTCAGTGAGAGGTGACAGGTGAAGCCGAACCATGAACCGAAGATCAACATACAAGTAGTTCCATTGGAAGCTCACTATGGAGGATGGGAAACACCGAACCACTCCCACAAATGCATGCTTACCATCATTCTTAAGGTAGTGGTTTTATTTTTTTAAGCATTTTAAATGATTTCCTCTTCCCCATTATTGAATAATACAAAAACGCGGACCAACCAACTAACTGGTTGATCCGTGATTCATTTGTTTTTGGGTGAGGTTGTTGTGGGGTATCATTGTAGGGTTTTGATTTTTGTTTAATTCAATTTATTATTAAACCCTTAATCCTCGTCATGTTTATGAGCTAACATGGAGGGCATGGGCTTAAAAAACCCAACCCAGAATCTTCGCTACTTTACTAACCTTGTGCCCTCTATGGAATACCACTGGTACGGCGGGACACTGACCGACTAAGAAGGAGGTTGCAAGCGGAGGTGGCACAAGAACACGCACCAAAAGAGGAGTTCATGGCCCAATGTTGTGGCAGTCATTGGAGGGACTGACACCTACTGGCCATGGAGGATGTGCGGAACGCCTTCGTGTGACTCCAGTGAGCAAGGGGTGGTAGCTCGTCAGCCACGACGATCAGAAATGGGTGTCGGATCATCGGTTATTCATGAATGGGAAGGGCGGTGCGACGTCGTGTGTCGCCAGTTAGTAGGAGGTCATGACCAAAGCCACGGTGAAGGAGGTATAACCTGTACCTCCAGCGAGTTCCATGGTGATTTTCAAGTTCCCATATGGGGCTACCGCTTCAAAAACCGAACGGACTCCAGGCCGTTCGGGAGTTCGGGATATGGGGGGTGAAATGCTCCCCCTTTCCATCTCGGGCAGATAGTGGCCTGGCCACTCTCTCTCATGTCACTCCCTACACGGATGGGCCACCCCCTCATTGGCATTTCCCTCGCGCCCTACGCAGTCCAGGCCGCCCCCTTGTAGGTTGTTCCCTACACAGTCGATTCACCCTTTGCAGGGCGCCACCTTGTGGGTTAGGCCACCGATGTGGGACACCCCTTGCGGGCCACCTTTGTAGGTTGGGCCACATTTTTGGGTCTCCCACTTGTAGGTTGGGCCGAACCATGTCCCAGCGGGCCGAGCCTACCACGTCCCAACCTACACTAGGTCTGGCTGGGTCTGTCTGGCCGGGTCGTACCGGAACCAGGCCCAACGATGCCCAAAAACACTTAAAAGACCATATCTTTATAACAGGACACTTGTTTGATGAACCGTATATGGAGTTGGGACCCTTCGATAGAGATGGTCCTTTTGGTATACTCTTATTGAGTTTTGGAGATAGTTGGAGTATAGCCGAGTGGGATTGAACTGGAATTCAACTGGGCCCCCAGAACTAAAATTCCTAATACTCATAGACCAGACGTCTAATTGACCCACCTTTTGTCACGTTGGAACCCTTAAGACATGGCGGTCCTTTCTGTTACAACTTTTTGGAGCTTAACGGAGGTCGAGGTATGACTGATATCTTGAGGGTAGATTCTATAGAACTCAAGCACACCGGGTGTGAGGAATCCAGTGGCTGGCAGTGAGGAGGAGGTTCGAGACAGAGCAAATGGTGGTCCGTTCTCAGTGATACTATGCGGGTCAAAGCATACTGATCCCATATGGGAAGATCCTATGTGGGTCAGTGCTCAGCGATCCTATGTGGGTCAACACATACTGATCCTCTTTGGGTCAGATCCTGTGTGGGTCTGTGCTCAACAATCCTCTGTGGGTCAACGCATATAATCTTGTGTGGGTCAGATCCTTTGTGGGTCATTGTAGGGGTTTGTTACCAATCAAATCTGGGTGGGTCGGATCCTATGTAGATCATTTCAGGGGTTAGTACCTATCGATCATGTGTGGATCAGACTCTGTATGGTCAGAAGCAGTGTCCCATGATAGAATAGTATGATCTAGCTTCGCGACTAATCATCTGTACTTCTATACTTCACTAAAAACCTAGTTTGACCTGAGAATTTGTTTGAACAATGACTTTTACCTTCATGGTAATATCTTCTTGGTGATTCCAATGTGGTACTTTTACCTTCACGGTGTAACCTTCATAGTGTTACTTGGGCGGTACTTTTACCTTCGTGGTGTTACCTTTGTGGTGTTACCATTGTGGTATTCTTCTCTCATGTTTGAGATGTGTATATTTTGATAACATAGGTAAATGTATGGGCATATACCTATGTAGAGTTGATGTCTTGCTTTGTGGTATTCCTTCATGGAACTTTAGGAGGCCTACAGGGTCTCGGGGTCCCTACTGAGTATCGTTATACGTAACCCTGCATGGGCTTTGCCCGCACCATGTTGTGTCTTGTGCAGACGACGTACAACATTGATTGAGGATGAGGGAGCCATGAATGGATGGTTCTCGATGGTGGACCATTGTGTGTCACGTGACACAGGGACTAATGATCATAAAATATACCTACCATTCATGTAGGATCTGTGGTGGACGACCCAGGAGCTTCTTTAAACTTTTCTGTTGTATTTTTACTTTTGAGTTATACTCGTACTTTTAGTTGTTCTTGAATTACATCACCTTTACATTTAACACTCTTTTTACTACTGCAGTTTACTTGGTGGTTTCTTCTTGTTGCATTCTACTCTGTGTGTTTTTATAGGTTTAAAGTCAATGTCTTCCCATTTTAGGGATACGCCTTCCGAGTGCATGTTGCCATCCCCTGACCTATGGAAGGTGATATTGGGGTATTCACAACATGGGCCCCTAGGGATGGGTCTTGATAAAGAGGTATCAGATGAGTTTGGTTCTACTGAAAACTAGGACAATGATATTATTTGTCTGGAATTAGTGTTAAGTGTTATGACTGTGGTTTTTAGTTTTGGAAATCTAGTGTTGGGGCAGCAACTGACGTATCCATACACGAGGACCCTGAATTCTGATTTCTGACTTAGCACATGAAAACACTGATTGTGTGTGTTTTTTAATAGTTTTTTTTTATGATTTCATTGAGTTAGATCACCAAGAAAAACTTACTGATTGGGGCACACCTATTCCTTATCAGGATATCGCCACATAGACTGCCAGCCAGGATTCCCTGGAGATTACCCGATGATGGCCCACTGATCTACGTGGCCTTGATGTAGGGCCTTCTTACATTGTCAGCACCTTCTTCTGGTGTACCAGCAGCACCAATATCTGTTGGGAAGCAATTACCACAAACCCCCCCCCCCCCCCCCCCCCCACCCCCATGCAGAGGGTGCACACCGAATGAGCGTGTTTCATGAGTTCCAGCGGCAGAGAGCTCCGAGGTTTCGAGGAGAGACAGATCTCTAAGTAAATGAGGACTTGCTGGAGGAAATGGCTAGAGTTTTTCACCCTGTTGGGACACCAACAGATCATATGGTGATCTTAATTACTAGTCTTTATTAGTGCATGGCCATGAGGATGGTCCTCATTATGATGAGACTTCAGTATATGAACTCTGGCCAGAGATGGTACCTTTGGGAAGTGTGCCAGCTATATCAATACCCATTGATCAACAGTTAAAATCGGTGGTACTATTAAATAAAACATATAGGCATAGTGCCTTACAAATGTTTCAACATCAGATACCCCTAAGGTTCTGAGGAGATCCCAACTCATAGGTGGCTAAGGACTGGATTGAGGAGGTGGTCGAGTTTCCATCTAGCCAGGGAACCATTCAATCAAATGGTGGTCCTAGTAGATAGCCTTCTACGTGGCTCAGCAGGACGATGATTGGGTTTAGATTACCCTGATCTTGTAAAGAGGTGACACTTCTGTGGTCTAGCTTGAGAACATTCGTCAGAGATGGGGGTATCATTCCATAAAGAGCTATGTGGTGAGTCTTCCATAGAGCTTCTATAGCATTGGCAGGACAACATGTTAGTATCTGAGTATTCATCATGGCGTACCGACCGTCCTTGGTACTCGATGAATATAGTAAAATCTATGGTTTTGGGATCGAACCTCCATGCCAGGTGTGTCTAGGGACATCCAATCCAACACTATTACATTATGCAATCCTACTTATGTTAGGTTTCTAGAGAGAACCTATGTGGTTTTATTTTGTTTAGTAGAGCGGACGGAGCTAGTGAATGCTAATAATGGGAAAGTTGGTAACTGATGCCAGTCTCAGAGACCTGGGCATTTAAAATGTTTCGGGAAGAGGAAATGATAGGGATAGATGGATCTTCAGGGTAGCAGATGTGTAAGTGGAGCTAGGAGAGCAGTATGAGGTGGTATACATTTCGACATGTTACAACCACCACCATAATGTGGTCCCCACCTAGCTCAGGGTGCATGAGGACAGGGGAAGGTAGTATCTATATGCGGTTAAGGAGTGTGAATCAAGGGCTCCAAAAAAAAATTGAGGTGCGATTTGTTTCTACGACTAGCTGCTTTATTAATACACATAGGTACTAATCGTTCCTTTTTACCATGAATCTTGATCAAAACCTCGAGTTTATTGTTAAACCAAATATTTGACCCTTATTCCTTGAGACACCATTGGTAAGATACTCGATAATAACACGTACACCAATGGTGTGATCTGACCCTTGAGGTGAGAGTTTTGGTTGGAACCTCTTGGTGGTAGTGTTGAGGCCTTACAATGTTAGTTTTGGTATGGAATGCACATCCACAGTTCATACTCAAATTGACTATATTAGTAAAAAAAGGTTTTGGTTTATCTACAATGATGGAATGGGGTTTTCCTTGGTCAGAGAAAAAGGAAACCCAGGCAGCCCAGGATAAACTCATCCATAAGAGGGTATAGCCAATCACTCTTGATTCAGCTAGCCTTTCCATTGTGTAAGCAAGAGTTTTGGGATTTTAGTTCCCAAAAGGTTTGGTAGAGAGTGAGGACATATTTTAAAAAGATGTTTCTAGGATTACCTCCCTGATGGTAGAGTGGCTTCTTCTTTGGTTGGGTATTACTGGAGTTTTGAACAAAACTTCTCCAGGGCAGCGGGCCCCTTGTCAGCTTTAACAAAGAAGGGGGTGCTATTCTTATGGATGGAGAAGTGTCAGCATATCTTTTAGAAGTTGAGACAGTGATGATTTCTAGAGTTCCCCCAGTACTATGACTTTGATATAGTCAACACTGATAGGAAAGGGAACGTGGTAGCTGACACACTCAGTAGGAGCTCTAGTCTACAACTACTGAGTGAGGTGTCAGAGATGCTTTTCACGTTACAGATATCCTTTGTTGATAAATATGGATAATATTACCTCCAGTATATGACTGTCACTCCCCCAATTCTTCAGAAAATTAGGGGTCACAATTATAGACATTGATTGTGAGGCCCGACGTGCTCCGATATCCCCAGGATGGTCTCCTAAATGATATTCTGAAGGTCTGGAGCATGCAGTTCTCTTCAGAGGATGCACCATGGTACTGGTGATTCTTCATGAGGAGGTTCTGAGAGAGATCCATAAATCTCCTTTAACAGTACAACTTGGAGTGGTGATGATGTACCAGGACCTCCGGCATCGGTTCTGGTGGACAGAGATGAAGGAAGTTGTTGCAGAGATTGTATCACGATGCCTCACTTGTCAGGAAGTGAAGACTTCACAGAGCTGACAGAAGTCTTATTCCAACAAGAGATAGAGACCCTTGAGGTATGAAGAGGGAGACGATGCCCTCAAATGGGTATCACCCCAATGAAGATTACGATGGTTTGGCTGGGGCATCAAAACTTTCTCCATTGCTCATCAGACCTTTCTAGATTCTTAGCAGAGTGGGAGAGGTGGCGTACCGTCTATATTTTCCCCCACAGATGCACCAAGTGCATAATGTTTTTCAATGAGTCATAGTTGAGAATATTATTGGATGATCCATTGCACGTTATCGACTAGGGTAAGTTGAACATTGATGAGGGAGTGACGTTTACGGAGTTCCGGCGGAGATGGAGGATTGACAGGAGTGAGTCCTATGTGGACTGTCGATCCCTCTAGTGTGAGTTCGGTGGCTACACAAGTACCACAATAAAGATAAAATGGGAGTGGGAGGCTCAAATTCTTTCTTAGTACCCTCATTTGTTTTATTTTACATTGTTTTGGCATTCGGGGATGTAAACCCCTTTCGTGGAAAGAAAGTAATGTCCCAGAAGTTCCGTATGAATTTTTTTAATGGAATTATTTTAAGACCACGAAATCTGACGGAGTGTGATTTCGCGGACCGGAGTGCCCAGAATGATCCGTCAAAGTTTTATTAAGCTTTATTTTTCACACATAAGAAGTTTTCCTGAAATTGTGGAATCACCATTAAATGGTTGTCTAGATCAAAAATCCAAGGGCACTGTTACGTTCAGGATGGCGGGTTTACCCTAGTCGCGAAATAATTTTATTCAGCATAGGTCTCCTGTAATAAAAAATCGAAAATGGCATAATCATAAATAAAAAAAATAAATAGAGTCATTTTATTTTTCAAATGCTTATAACTCACGATTGGTGACTCAGACTGAAAATCTGAGAGCACCGCTGAACTCGTGAGGGTATGATTTCTTTATTAAGATACTAACATTGTCCGACGCAAGAAACCCATGAATGTTAGTTTTTGTCCATAAATGAAATAATAAAGTGAAAATTATTTTATTTTAAAATCCAAAAATTCTAAATAGTAAATTCGATTGAAAATTCGAGAGTACCATTGAGTTCATTGGGGTGTGTTATCCTTAAGTGGAGCTCAACCTCAACTGGCACGGTTCGTGGGTGAACGTAATTAGTTTACTGAACTTTTTTAATGGTATATTGAATTAACGCATGAGAGGAATCTTCTAACTTTTGAACTGGTGATCGTATTAAATATTTTAGGGAACCATTGAATCCTCCACACCGAGATTCACCTAAGGGATACTTTACTTTGACTTCAGAAGGTCTGGATAAATAGTTATGTTTTGCAGATTTAAAAAAACATTATAATTTTATGTTCATTGATATCATCCAATGAACAAGAGGAGTGTGGGACTCGAGATATGTTAAAGACAATAAATGGCTTGACCTGTTTTTCTTAAGTAATGATGTCTTTGGAGAATTAAGAAGCTTTGTAATTAATGAGCTCCCATTAATTCCACATGTCATTACTTACCCTCCCCTCACTTATTTATATGGAGATTGGGGAGCGGTATCGACATAGCTTCACCAAGAAGAAAAATACTGGTAAAGTGCCAAGATGCTAAACCCTTAGAGGATGGAGCCAATCCCAATGGGAGGTGACCAGTGACACAAAACCACTTATTAAAGATCATCGTACGAGCGGCGCCATTGGAAGATTGTTGCGGAGGATGGAAAACACCAACCCTTTTCCACAAACGCTCACTCACCATCATTTATAAGGTAGGGGGTTTTTTAACACATTTTAAATGATTTCCTCTTCCTATTTCTTGAATAATAAAAAGAACACATACCAACTGACAAACAGGATGATCCACGATTCATTAATTTTTGTGGGAGGTTATTGCGGAGTATCATTGAAGGGTTCTGATTGTTCTTTAATTCAATTTATTATTAAACCCTTAATAACCCCTCATGGTTTCGAGCTAGCGTGGAGGGTGAACAGCTAAAAAACTATCCTTGAACATCTGCTACATTTCTAACCTTGCACCCTCCATGGAAAACTGCCAGCGCGGTGGGACACCGACCGACTACGAAGGAGGTGGCGCGCCGATGAACACCGCAAGAGGAGGCCGCGGCACAAAGACGTGGTTATCATCAGAGCAGAAATCCATGGAGAAGTTGTGTCACTACATCGCATGCCTCCAGAGAGAATTGGGTCATGAACGATCAGAGAAGGCAGATAGCTCATCGGCGGACTGCGGAAGGGAAGGGCGGCGCATCGGCGTGCGCCGCCGGTGAGTAGGGGGTCATGGCCGAAGCCATGATAGAGGAGGTAGAACTTGCTCCACCAGTAGGTTCCACTATGATCAGGAAGCACCCATGTGGTGCCGAAACTTTGCAAACCGAATAGCCTCCAAGCCATTCAGGAGTTCGAGATAGGGGGAATGTTCCCCCCTTGCCAACTGGGCGGAAAGCGGCCAGCCTGCTATCTCACGGGCCACACGCTATGTGGCCAGACCGTACCCTCATAGCCTCACCCAATGCTATCAGGCCACCCCCTTATGGGCCATGCCCTATGTAGGTTGGGCCTCTCTCTTGCGGTTCGCACCCTATACCGTTGGGCCACTCTTTTGCTGCCCGCCCCCTTGTGGGGCGGTCTGCCATTTGTGGGTCGGGATACCGTTGCGGGCCAGGCCGGACCTTGGCCCAGCAGGCCGAGCCCGCCACGGACTTACCCAAACCCGGTCGAGCTAGGTCGGTCCAACCGGGATGGGCCAGACCTGGGCCCAACCAGGCCCAAAAACACATAAAGGGCCATATATTGAGAACCAGATGTTCATTTGATGAACTTTCTGTGGCGTTGGTATTCTTTGAATGATATATTCCTTCTAGTATAATTCTACAGAGTTTTGGAGATTGTTGGAGAACAACTGGGTTAGATCCTACTCGAATCCAATCGGGCCCCTAGAACTAAAATGCTAATAAATCACATACCATGCGTCTGATTGATGCACTGTATGTTCCATTGGATCCCTTACGACATGGTGGTCCATTGGGTTACTCCTTTGTATAGCACAGCGGTGGTTGAGGTGTGATCAATATCTCGAGGGTAGATTCTACGGATCTCGAGCACACCGGGTGCGAGCAATCCAGTGGCTGATAGTGCGGTTAAGGTTAGAGACATATCATATAGAGGTCAGCACTCAACAATCATATCTGGGTCAGAACTAACCGATCAAGTGTGGGTTAGATCTTGTGTAGTTCAGTGCTCAGCGATCCTATGTGGGTCAATGCAAACTGATCCTATGTTGGTCAGATCCTGTGTGGGTTAACGCTCAATGATCTGGTGTGGGTCAGTGCATATCGATCTTATGTGGGTTAGATCCTATATAGTCATTATGAGGGTTAGTTACATATCGACTATGGGCGGGTCAGATCCTATGTGGATCATTTAGGGGGTTAGAACCTATCGATCCTGTGTTGGTCAGACTCCGTATGGTCAGAAGTAGTGCCTCTTGATAGAATAACATGATCTAGCATCATGACAAATCATATGTACCTCTATAAATCACTGAAAACTGGGTTTGATCTGAGACTCTTTTTGAACTACAAATTTTACCTATGTGGTACTGTCTTCGTGGTGATACTTGGGTGGTACTTTTACCATCACGGTGTAGCCTTTGTAATGTTACCAGTGTGGTACTTTAACCTTCGTTGTGTTACCTATGCGGTGTTACCATTATGGTATTCATCCTTCATGTATGTGAAATGTATATCCTAATAATATATGTATATGTAAGAGCATATACCTAACTTGAGTTGATGTCTTGCTTTGTGATTTTTCTAGTGTGGAACTTGAGGAGACCTATGGGGTCACGGAGTCCCTACAGAGTATCGTTATTCTCACCCCTCCACATGCTTCACCTACACCTTCTCGTGTCTTGTGTAGATGACATACAACATTGATCAAGGCTAAGGGAGCCAATACTGGATGGTACTCGGAGGAATTCCATTTAGTGTAAAGTGACGTAGGGACTACTTATCGTGAGTTGTACATAACCTTCAAGTTGGATCCGTGGTGGAAGATCCTGGAGATCCTTTTCAAATCTAAGTTGTATTTGTATTTTTGAGTTGTACTCGTACATTCATTTGGGCTTGTATTCTGGCCCATTTACATTCAGCACTCTATTTACTACAAAAAATTACTTAGTTGTTTCTTTTTATTTGCGTTCTACTCTTTGTGTTTGTACAGGTTTAAAGGAAATGCCTTCTCATTTTAGGGGTATGCCTTTCTGGTGCTAGTCTCCAGCCCCTTGCCTATGAAAGGCGAGTTTGGGGTAGTCACAAAACGGTCCCTAGGGGATGGGTCATGACACTGAGTAAATGAATTTTTACATCATTTTAAACAAACTTGGGATTTCCCCTAACTGTGTGCCAACTTCACTCTTAGACCAATGGATGGAGTAAAATGATTGAAAAATCTCCTGCCTTGCAGTCAGGATTTAGAAACCCCCAAACATAAATTTTTCTTCTAGGGCCATAAATAATCACACTTTGATCTCAAATGGTCTCAATGATACATGACACCCTTCAAACACACATTACCCCAACCCATCATTTTACCAAAACAAGGGCTTAGAAGATACACACACATCACACCATGTTTCTTCGGGTAAGAAACAATAGTAGGAAAGGACACATATAAACACCTTTCTCTAAAATAGAGGATTTAATGTTTTGCATGAAGGGAGACACAAATTAGACAAAACAGAGACTCTAATAATATTTCATAACTTTGACACTTATAGTCAAATAAACACATGACATCACAAGGCATCACCGAACATTACCATTGCAGCTAAAATAAATCACTAGGAGAGGGACCTTATGATGAGTCCCAAACAGAACATGATTCCATCAAGCAGCCATAACAACCACTCTTGGCTAGATCTCTCACATTGGTTTCCTAGCATGAACTCATGCTTCGATTAGATTGAAAAAAACTCTAAGGCCCATTAGGAAATCATTCTACACTGAAAATTGTAATCTACATTCACCTTCGACGACTCTGAAAACATAAAAAACTAAGTTCTATTAAATCCCCCCATAGCCACTCTCCCACTACAAGGGAATCCACATAACTGAAAAAGAAGAGGGGTAAACTCAATATCTAATGCTCAAGAAGAATTCCGTTATGTTGATCAACTGGAGGATCATACAATGTTGAATCACCATGGTCCAAACATGAATTATTCATTAGTTCTTTTTGGGGGAGTACCCTATCCAACAAAGAAACCCATTTTTACAACAAATGTGGTCTTTTGGTCATAACATACCACAAACCTAAACAGAACACATAAGGGGAGCCACTACTTTGGCCTCCCAAAAATGTTCTCATAAGAGACCACTGACTGAATCTTCATTCCAAATTATCTACAAAACACCCACCCCAAACATTGTTTAAACATGAGGGGTTCTTAAACTTGAAACATCCCACAATAACAATTCTAAAAATTCACAAGCCACACCTCCCAACATCAAAATATCAAAACATGACACTTTCCTTCAGAATCATTCATAAAAAAATAGTGTCGGTGGATCGTTCATTTACCAATGGTATCTCATGATCCTCACACATGCATGTTTACATGCCACACTGGGCACCCACCATATATCCATCCTGACACTTGCTGAGTCATGCTATTAATCATCTATATTCCTACATATAGCAATGAATTTTGTTTCCTTTAAGAACACCAAATACCAAAACAATCAAAAAACTTTTTTTAACCACACCTTCCCATTCTCAAAACATCTAACCATATAATAGAAACCCAATTTATATATTCATAACCAATTTCAAAATGTACCCATAGTTCAATAAAAATGAACTTTTATTCTTGAAAACTCATTTCAAAACATTTTATTCCATTTCAAAACACTTCTAATTTCATGAAAAACAACATTTCATAAATCTCAATTTAAATAAAAACTTAACTCATATCATTTGAAAACAAGTTTATAAGATTTCATAAAACATTCCAATGATCAATTTTTACCAAATAAAGATTCATCTTTAACCCCTCGGACATAAATTTTGGAACACTTAATTCAATTCAAAACACTTTTCCACGGTTTAGAAAATTCTACTCGAAACACATTTTCAAATCCCCATTTTACATAATTCTGTCTTTCAAAAGAGGTGTAAACACATAATTTACTCTTTTTAAATCAATACAAAATTTCATTTCTATACTTTTAGAAATAAAATTTTTTTCCCATCACCAGAAAATAACTTCACATAAACCCACACTTCTTAAAATAAAGTCATTTTTTATTTAAAAATCATGTTTCATAGATTCCAAAACAAACGGACACAAGATAATGTAAGAGAAAACTAGTTTTGGTGGGTGACTTGAACATAATGTTGGTGGCTATACACAAATCACTTCACTATCATAGAGAGGGGTATAAGGATATATCCTTGGCTCAACATGGATTTCTAGGCCCTATGAGTTCACTAAGACCATTTTCCCAACTATCGTATCATTTCCCTTAATCATCATCAAACCAAGAAAACCAAAGGACTCTAATAAATCCCAAATTCCACTGGAGACATGAATCCCATAATGAGGTGCCCTGGACATGAAAACTACCCATAAATTGAACGTTAGGTCTTGAAAATTATAACTCATGTCTATCCTGATTGTTCCCCAAATATCATGACCCATAGAGTGAACCTCCGCTGATACATTTTATCATGAACCAAATATGGCCACCATCAAAACCGACACCAAACGCAGCTCGTGACGTGGAACGAAGGGTGTTACCTATCCCCATGAAATGGTACAAGTGCCTGGGTACCATTTATTTTGGTTTTGGAATGATTTACCCGAATATGGATACAAAAAACATCAAAAAAAAATGATAAATTGAATCTGATAAATTCATACCAAAAAAGGTTTATACAAAATTCAGAACTGAATACACAATTTCAAAAATAATACTAGAGGTTCAAAGACACAAATAAATAGAAGAAGAACTACCCCAAGTACTCCACTTGACAATGGTTCATCACCCACAAGTCGTCTCTAAAACACCGCACCATGGATGGGAACTAACACCCCAAACCGTCATCACACAATGCCTTTCATTTACCTATGTCAAGCAAGATCAAGACTACATAAAAAAAAGGTGTGTAAGTAGGGTGTGAGCCTAAGTCCAATATGATACCAATAATATATTCCATAGGGTATTCGATAAATGATAAAAATCATGCCATTTTTTGATAACCAAGGAGTGGTGGAAATAATTTCTAAAGGATGAAACATTTAAATGTAAAAAGTATTCAAAGGAAATTTTCCATGAAAGAGAACTTAACAATAAAACATGAAAGATACAATATTTTCCCAAAAAACCCACCTTTTAACAAAGTCAAATACAAAAGATTCAATGAGTACTAATCTCAGGAACTCTCTTAGGCACTAGGTAGTCTTTAGCCCCATGTACCACGTATCGCGGTGTAAAGTAACAACAAAAAAATCCATTCTCATGCACGAGCCACTAGTAAGAACATACCCATTTAATATTAATCCCCAATAATTATCAATATTTTTTTATAGTTGTCATCTTCCATTTTTCATAGTGAAACACGACAAAACCTTACCAGATCAGTAGAAAATTAGTACATTTCCACCCTCCTACGAACTCGGGCTTCCACGATTGTGGTCAAACCATTATATAATAATAAAAAAAGCCATTATGATATTAAAATGTCAATTCTGGTCATAATAAACTCCAAATAGTAGATACACTTATTTTTCATCACTTACACACCTCAATAAAACTTTTATGTTTTCAATAAAATAGCTTCACAAAACATAGCAATGTTTTCCACTCAAACTCCCTTAAAAATCACTCTAAAAACCATTAGCATGCCCATATTCATCAAAATAGAACATTCAAAATGAATTTTTTTTCTATAAACCCATTACCGGATTTATGAAACATCCACATTGGCCTAACATAAAATAAACTTGTAAAACCGCATATTCAACACAAAATTGGCACCCAATTTACCAAAATCCCTTATAAAATCACAATTTGAACACCATGGAATACCCATATTTATCAAAACAGAATGTAATGCACCCAAAATGTTTCTATAAACCCATTACATTGGTTATAAAACATACCCAATGGGCATAAAATGAAATATACATGCAAAGCATACAATTTAGCCCAAAATTGGTAGGTAAAATTCATTTGTTTAACATACATCACCAAAACCAGATTTGGAATCAATAATAATAAATAATAAGTGTGATAAAAGAAATATTCAGAAATTCTAACTCATATAGGATTGATAACCCATGGAATCACAAACCAAAAAAACGAAAACCCTTTAATCATTGTGCGGAAATCCAACTGCCCCACCTCCGCCCAATGAAGGACTTTGATCAATCCTAAAACCAGAAGAACAGACCAAGAAACCCAAGATCAAACCCTAGGTTCTAAGCCCTAGTTTCTAGATATGCATAAATTTAAAAAAAATTGAAGGAAACAAAAATAATTGAGAAAAATCATTGATAAAGAAACTTAATTGAAGAGTCCTTGAAGTTTCCATATCAAAATCCTATCAAAAATCAGATCCAAGGTAGTTTTGGGGAGGTTAAGAAGCTGACATGGCTGAAATGGATGAATGGGGGAAGAAATTTGCAAGTTTGGGTAAATCCTAAGAGGGAAAAATTGGAATTTCAAAATGTTGTTAATGACTTGGACAAGGCTGCTCGGTTTGCTTGCATGGTTTAGTAAACCGTGCGCCCAAAGCGTGCACCCCCTTATGTCCACTCGATAAGTATCCAAACTCCTTCAAATTCAAGTGTTACAAGGGTTAATCCTAGGAGAAATATAGGCCAAGGATATGGGGAAATAATACCCAAAATAAATTCACTTTTCAACCCCATGTCTCATCCAACTACAGGGTATAAACCACCGCCAATAACTTACCCCATAAGGGGTGCAATTGGGAGTGTCATAAATCTAACTCCAAACCACCTAATCATCATACCATCCCTTTGAAAAAATAGGAGTAAAATCACCATAAAAGACCCCCAAGACTATGTTCATCGATCAAAAACACAAGAGTCACCCAAATTTTAACCCCGGAACACCCAGAAATCGATATAAATCTAAGAAACGAAAGAGGATTTGAAACAGACCATGGAATTAAAATTTTGGGTGTGACATCATCTACTATATAGTCTTTATGTTTATCAAATATCACAAATATCCCTTATAAAAGATATATAAAATTTTCAAAAAAAATAATTTCACATGTAAATTCCCTGATGTATCTTATGATATAATTATAATTTTAAGTAGTAATTGAAATCACAAGTATTGACTATGTCTTTTAATGATTGGTTTTAAATAAAAATGTAATTTTTTTAGAGGTTTATGGACTTATTTGGTGGTTGTACACATATAAATGGTTACCCACACACATACACATTCCAACACACACATGTATTTAAATATAAATGTGTGTACAATGTCACAACAGAATATATGAATTTTTACAATTCAAGACATATATATATACACATGTTATCTTATATTACAAGAACAATTAAAGGGAACTATTTGATATTAAATGAGATACTAAGAAACAATTTATTTAAAATGTTTTTATGTTTATTTTTAATGGGAATTATATGGCTTAGTATAGACATTCATGATTAATTTTTATACATTTAATTCAAATTATATGGAATTTCCATGGGTTATTATCAGAATATAACTCTGTAAGGATTTGGATAAGTATTTTTATCCTACCCTTAGAGGATTATTTAGTTTTATATGACTTTATTTTTTCCAAAGTAACTAAAATATAGTGTATGTTACTATTGTGGTTATTAATTTTGAAATCACCTAGGAATCCTGGGATATTTTTTAAGAAGTCCTTTTTATGGTTACCTAACCACTAGAGATGATAAAGATGTATGTTTTTGGTTCCACCACTTATAGCCTATGTATTATCTATATAAACTCTCCACTAACAAATGGAATGACCCCAGTTAATAAAATTTATGTTATAGGTTCCCCAATTAAGAGTGAAATAAATTCGAATTATCATGTTTTTGGTTTTCAAATATTGTATATTTTTTCTTTTTCATGTGAAATATTATTTTAAATCTATCATATTTTACATTAGGTTTATATTACATTATTTTATTTTCAAGATCCCTCTTCTACATTAATGTTTTTTTATTATTCATGGTGATTTAGTTACAACTATTAAAAATTTTCTTCCAATATATATTGAAATTTATACTTTAAAATTAATGTACAGTATCACATCAAATTTTTATTTTTATAAAATGAGGCATTAACCATTGGAATAATTTGAAACTGATCTATTTATTTTTTAGAAAATAAATCATAATGATTTTAAAATTTTAATGGAAGTTATTTGATTGTACATAATAAAACTTTTTTTAAAAACATACCTCAATTTTTTCAAAAAATGGTATATTTATTTATCTATTATGTACATTGTGTTGTTTCTCTTGGTAATCATTCTGAGCATTAACTGTCATGATTATTATAATTTACGAACTAGTACCGAACCTATTTATTCATGGGCAATGTTTGGTATTTTTTATGGTGACTCAAATAATTAAATTATGGTATATTAGTTTTTTGAGTTTAGATTGATCAAATTGATACATTGATAAATTTTTTATTTTGTTATATCATTTACATTTGAAGGTATTGAATCATTTAAGTCTATTTTTGGAGAGAAAGACATGGGGTATTGTGTGTAAGGGAGGTATATATTATTTGATGTAATTTCAATTTCCGTACATCTATTTACCCTTCTTCCCAATTACATTTTTATTTAAAATTTTCAATTTAATTTTTACATGGTTTTCTAAATAATGTATGAGACATGCCACAGTTTCCAAATAAATTTTCAAACACATTTTATTGGATTTTCTCTAAAACATATCCCTATTTCTTATATATGATTCATTTAGTTCTTTTTCCTTACATGAGTAAATTATATATAAATTGTAGGTACATAAAGGATTTCTATAATAGATCATTCTAGGGGAGAACTAGAGTTAGCTAGTGAAATATTGATTTCATAGCCAACCTTTTAAGTTGGGAATATACAGGATAACACTCAATTAAATTTCTGGATCAATTTAATGTAAATGTACAATTGTTAATATTATACTAGGTTATGTGCTATCAACATAGAACTGTAGAGGAGATTGAGGAGCAATGATAGAGTTAGAGAAACTGTAATAATTATGGATCTCTGGCATGCGAGATGACATTTCCTAATGAGGTCGCAAGAGATTCACCCCTTACATAACTTGTTGAAAAAAGGATATTTCAACTAATAGAAATGATGTTTATTAAAGGGAATAATTCCCAAGACAATATGGTTGGTGCGAAGAGGAATTTAAGGAAGTGGAGAAATCCTTCTCCAATCCATCTTTCAATGATCTTCTTCTTCCCCCCAGGTAGACTGACTCGGAAATGAATAATTATGCACATCTCAATAAATTAGAAGGGGTAATAAATTGGGTGACATTATGTCTCTATTATATCATTGCATCTGTGATATCTAAAAAGGGGAAAAATCCATGGATGTTCCTTGATTTATTGAAAAATATAGAATATCATTGGGGTTTTAGTAAGTGGAATATGAAAATAATATGGTGAGGGTACTATCACATTGTGTTTTCCTCTGATGATTTCAATTGAATGGAATGGAGAATTGGATAAATATTCCTATGTTTTGGCTTCGAATGTATTGTGGAATGTGATAGAAAAATTTATCCATATACAATAAGTAATATATACATGAAGATTTGGATCCTTATTTTCAAACTCAATTGGTTGTATTAGCACCAATGCATCTTATAGGACATAGCCTAAGCTATGTTTAATACAATTCGAATGGATAGATAGAAAGATAATCCATGATATGGCTATTATGTGAGAGTGTCTGTTAAGGTTGGTATGACTTGCACACATATAGAAGAAGTGGTATAAAAAAGATATGGAAAAATCAATCAATCAATACAATATGAGTGGAGGCCAAATATTTTCAGAAAATGTATGTTTTTTGGTCACACTCTTTTTGAATGCTCTAGAAATATAGAGTTATAAAAATATAATCTGAAATGGGAATGAAAATTATCAGTGAAGGTGGAATATAGGTAGTGATCCCTTTTCCTCAAGGGATCTTAATACATATGACAGTCCTTCTAACGTGGGAAGGTAAAATGCAGAAAATTTGAGTGTTGTCCAAGGAGTGGGAGAGTCTTCAGATAGACCTGCCCCTCCCTCTAGAGTTTTCACCCCAAACCGGTTATGTGTGTGCACTATGAGTATCCACAGTCTATACAAGAGGATCAAACTACTATTTATGATATTAATAATGATTAAAATCCCAACCAATTGGAGGACAGTGTAGGTGTGGAGGTTGTCATTTTTTTTAATCCTAGGAACGATGGACCTGCCACCTCTCCCTACACCAATGAAGACCCTGTTGAACATGTGACCAACATGGAGACACATTAAATTGGTCTCTTGTAGGTTAATATATGAAATTACATGTGGAGGGATCTTTGGATGATTTATCAGCATAGGATAATATAGTGCAGGTGACATCTATCAGAGGGAATTCAAGAAATAGAAATCAGTCATTGGAATGCCCACCCATCATTAGTGAACATGAGACATGGGTTACCTGAAAACATTCATGCACCAGTGAATCATTTAGGAGTAGTGAGAAGGGATATTTTATGGGAACATAGACTATGAAACCCTGATAAAATCAGTGTATCCTAACTAGATGGGTTTTGTAAATTGTTATGTATCATGCCACAATAGGGATCACTAGGATTTCCTCATTGAGGTTTTACATTGTCTTGGGAATCCCCAGACTAATGGTTCTAAATATTCCAATGGATGTGATATAGAATAATCCTTTGTAAAGGTACCCTCTTCTATGTCATCCAAAAATCAATCTATTGAAACTCAATAACCTGAACCTCTTCATTCTCAAAACATATTTACACCCCTTAGTCAGAAGCTCTAGGATAATGACCCTAAGGAATTGATATCCATTGATAAAGTTAATAATCCAATAAAATAAAATGAGGACATGAAAGAAGATAAGAAATATATAGAAATAAAAAGGGGAAATTAAATTCTTACATTGTGCAGGGTGATGGACATTCAACTAGGTACATGTCCCTAGAATGACGAATATCTTCTATTGGATCTTCCATGCTCTAGGGAACCCCCTTATAGACAAAGCCCATAGTAAATTCATTTTAACTAAGAAATTACTGCTTATATGGATTGGAAACCCAAAAATAGAATTAGAGAAATTTAAGACAATTAAATTGGAATCTATGGGTTCTAATTTTGTCACTCAAGATCTACAAAATGGAAATATAGATCATTTATTGGTGTTGAGACATGATATTATTAATATTGATATATGAAGTCAGGTATTCCAGAGTATTGTATTTACTTTCAACAAAGTCGGTCAATGTATAATGGTATCTATTATGCATGATTCAACATCTTGTGTTAATATAATAGAGTAATGTGAGCCTCTTGAAGAAATTTTTATGAATGCAACTCATATTTGGTTGATTCTAGGTTATTTTAATAATGTTCTCACACCTGAGGATATGACCGGAGTATATTTCAACAGGCCAGTAGTAGCATAATTTTCATCTTGTATTTATCGTTTTAATGTAGTTGAGGGCTGAAATGGAGTAGTATTCCCTAGGAGTAGGTATATGTAAAATAGTAGTAAAGTCAGTAGAATTTACTAGTTCTTTAAAAAAATGGATGATATAATTGATTCCAGTGGTATATATTGATATTATCTCCCTTAACAGCATTATAACTATAATACCATTGTTATGGAATTGTTAACTACAGCTAAAACCACTCCACTTGTTTTCATTTCAACAACGTGTGGATCAAAATTCCAGGATGCAGGGAAGTTTTTATAGTAGCATGGTATGGAAATCAAACTATCAGACCCATGGAATTGATTCCTATAAATCTTTAACAACTAATAAGATCATTATCGAATAGAGTAAAAATGTAATTTCAAAGAAGGATGTTGACATTCAGAGTACAGTGACTCATCATTCCAATATTTACAATAATCATCATGATTTTAACATTCCTTCTACAAGGTAATGGAAAATTATTGAAAGTATGTATAATAATTTAATTGTGAAAGAGATAGTGGATAGGGGGAAACTGCATGTATGATAGATGATGGAGTAGGATAAAAATTCAATTTTTTCATAGACTCTATAGGGATAGGAGACTCATGGTTGGAATAAATGTTATCACCATCAATAGAAGTTTTTAAACCTTAAAAAATGATGTTTCAAAGTAGGTGGTTGACTACTTTTATCATCCGTACATGGATGATAGGCAACACATCACCTCAATGATGATTGGGAACATTCCCCACTACATTTTTTATCATTAGAACTACAATCTGGTAATGGAACTAGACAAAGTTGAAATGAAAATGTTTTTTTTTTCACCATAAACATGGAATGTTTTCTAGGGAAAGATATTTTTACAAATCATTTCTTCAATGTCTATTGCGATATAATTCAATATGATCTTTTAAGTGCAGTTAGGGTTTTCTCCATCACTCAAATCAACCATATGGAATGAACTCAAGATTCATTGTGTTGATCCCCATGAAAACAAATATAGTGGATATAAGGGACCTCATACCTCTATCCATTAGTAACACAATCCCAAAACACATCGGTAAAATTATGGTTTCTAGAATTTGGGAAATTATCAAGGATCTCATCACTCTAAACTTGTAAAGGTTCATTCTTGGAAGATTTATTCAACACTGTTTATTCATGACCTTAGAGAATGTCAATATGATGAAATGGAATCCAAATAAAGGGAATTTTTTCCTAAATATCAATATTTCTAAATCCATTGAAACCCTTAAATTAAATTTTTTTCTCATCATTCTTCAACGATATGGATTTTCATCCACATTTATTATATTAATCAATGTTATACTTTTATCTGAGAGGCTTCACATATTAACTAATGGGACTACATGAGGGTACTTCTAGTGTACTAGAGGATTGAAGTAGGGAGATCCACTTTCATAAATCCATTTTTCTCTTCCTAAAGATTATCTTAGTAGATGTATTAGAAAACATACTCAACATGGACTTTATTAAAATATTCATACATGGATAAATTTTCTTACACCATCACACTTTCTTTATGTGTATAATATTATATTGTTTTAGAAAGCATCAAGGAGAACCATCTACTCAATCCATGCCCTTTTTTTCATTACGAAGATGTGGAAAGTTATGCCATAAGTTGGGGAAATCCCTTCATCATATTTGAGAATGGAATATCGTTTTGGAAATAGAACATGATCACTAGGATGCTTAGGTTGGTAAAGGGATCTCTCACCTTTACTTATCAAGGTATCCCTTTGTATTAGGTAATGGTTAAAAGACAATTCCTTAGAGATATCAGTGATGAAATTATCCATAAACATGCTAAATTGGAAGGGGGATATATGTCTCATGTAGGGAGGGAGTGTCTAGTAAACTTAGTTATCACTTATAAATTTGTGTACTATTTCTATATCTACGGGTGGGTAAGATCTCTTTTTCGAACCAGAAAGGTTGAATCAAAAATTTATTTGGACTATTTCTATACATGAAAACAAACTGATTTCTATTTCTTGGAGGGAATTTATCAAACTATTAGAAATGGGGGGTTTCATCAATAACCTTAGTGCCTTCAATTATGGTTTTATTTTTAATTTCACTTGGATATTGTTACCGACTACTAACCCTTCCTATGAGTTTGTTATTAGCATATTAAAATGAGACTGCTAGATGGGTATCCACATCATCTTGGATATATTGTTTGGTCTTCAATTGAGATTTACATCAACGATATAATCTAGAAAACTAAGTGAATTTTCATTCAATTTCCCTCTCTCAATTGTTTTTATTCTTGATTTAATGATCAACTACATAAGAAAATGTTCACTATTACCGCTGATCAGATATAGATGACAATTGAAGAACATTGAAAATGTAGTAGCAGTCTTGAGTTCGTCCCACTATAGGCTGCAATTTTGAATCAGAGCTACATATTTATAGATAGGGACACCATTTGGGGGAAGCCTAATTCCAATGGTATCATCCATACTAAGGACTTATAAAATATAAAATGTGAAAGCTCTATCGTGGTAGCCACGTGACTGCTCAAATTTAAGGCCAACTTCATCAGGACCTCAATGTACACTCTCATATGGAGGATTTGGAAAAATAATTGTCTAACTCATGATATGTTAAAGAGGTAAGGGATGTATCTTTCCTCATCTTGTCACATATTCCATAGAATATAAGAAAATGAACAAAATATCTTCATTAGTTTTCCATATACAACACAATTGTGGAATTATGTATCAACCATTTACGGGATGTATTTGAAGGAGGATGCACAACATGGAAGTCACATGAAGTGCATCAGCACTATGGATGGTATCTAGCAGGTCTGTAACATTTTTCTTACTACTTCTACATTAGTTGTTTGTTCTATCTGGGCAGAAACCATCAAATTCATCTATATCAGGACAACATCTTCTCGATATGCTTCTATGGTTGGTCTTCACTAAAAGGTTTCTACAGTATCAAAGATCCAATGTGGGGTGATGCACAACATCATGGATGACCTATATGTTATTTGACTATTTGGTGTATTTGACAGATCCAAGACCCCTATTTATCAAAATGATATAAGGTGGATTCACCCTATTGTAATGAGAATCAAAGTAAATATTGACGGTTCCCATTATAGCACACAAGGGGCTTCGAGATGTGGTGGTACTTTATGAACTCAACGTGAATTTTTCAAGGAATGTTTTAATCATTAAATTTTCATTTGGACTACCTATGAAACATTTATATGGGCAATCATACTTGCGACTAAATGTTTTTCTCATCATCAATCGACAAATCAATGGATTTACTCAGATTATATAAATGTTGTTCATGAATTACCTTAGAAGAAAAAAATATCCCATGGTGGCTCATTCTATAATAGGTTTAGTGTCTTTCTCATGTTACTTATTTCACATTGATTATCACTCATGCATACATGGAGGTTAATTAGTTTGCAGACACCCATTGAAGTGGGAAATCATTAAAATTAGCTAATAGTGGACATTCAGAGCTCCTGATTACTGTGATACTTTGGTTAAGAATGATTTCAGAGGAGTTATTCATTCCCTCCCTTGTATTATCAATTGTAAAACATAATTAGGTAATCATTATTTTTCATTAAAAAAAATTAGACCAGAGTCATCCAGATCTAGGATCTTCTTAGTATCAACATATAACTATTTTTTCAATTTCATCGGATTGTTGTAAATAAATATGAATTAATATTTTGTCTTTTTGTATGTTGATATTAGAGAGCCAAAAATTCCAAGTGTCTCTTTAGTACATGGTTCCAAAATAATACCATGTCTAGTTTTGAAATTGTAAAATGGTCCACCAATTTAATCAGCCTGATAATATACATATATTACTGCACCTCTGATATTTTTATTGGAATATAATATAGATTTTTTATGTTTTGTTATTTTTATAAATATTTTTCTTTAGTTTTTTTAAATAATAGTTTAACATTTTATGGTACTGGGTTTTAATTTAATATATGGGTCATCATAAACAAATTAAATCATTCAGTAAAATTTTTTGATTTCCAATAAAAATGTTTTTTCAGTTTTTTTCTAATGATGTTTTAATTGTAAAATTTTATTTAATATCTACCATGTGTCATTTAAAAATAAATATTATATAAATAATTTTATTTTTGGTGATTGAAATTATTAAAATTTATATAAATAAAAATCTTGGTTTGTGTTTTTAAAGATAATACTCATATTTGTTTTTTTAATTTATATATTATTAATAGTGAATGTGGGATATTAATTAAAATTTGTTATTGAACTAGATAATTTTGGGTTTTTTTAAATGACTCAATAATTGTTCATTTTTCAATAAAGAGATGGGGTGATTTAACTATTTAATTCTTTTTGGTGTTATTTTAGAATCAAAATGTTATTTTTGTGGATTTAAAAGGAAAAGAATGGTTGATTTTGTGAAAGTGTGTTATTTAGGGTGGCCTATATTTTATGCTTTATTTTTATTATTATTTACTTTTTTATTTCTTGTGTAATGATGTATATATTATTTATGATTGTGAATGTTTTAATATAAATTTTTGAAAAAAAAAATTATTTCCAAGAGCAAGCGGTATATATCCTTTGTTATATTAATTATTCTGATGCATTCATCCATTGTCTTGTTGTGGTAAAATTATATATTATGGAGGTTTTTTATTTTGAATACATTTTTTTGAAATTTTTAGTATAGTTGGTGTCATTGGTGTGGTTTATGGTTGATGTGTCTCAAAGGGTTTCCCTATAATTATCTTGATGGGACATTGATTATCTGTAATATGGTAATTTCTAAATGGTTGGTTGTATTTTGAAGGTTTAATGGTATTCAATCATCTCAATATGATCATATTTTGAGGGAATTTTAATTGAAAGAATTATTTGTGTTCTATGGTAGCAATAATGTGATAAAAAACTATTATTGGTTATACCATGTCCTTTGTTTTTTATTTTTATTTTTTATTGTGTTTTATATGTTCTAGGTGTGTTACACCATATTGTTTTCATTTTTTTTTCCATTTTTCAAAGGTGATAATTATTTTCTCTCAATAAAGAATATAATGTTTGAGATAATTATAATTATTTCTTATCTCTTATGTTCTGATCTTCTTTGTCCATCTCTGATTGAGATGAATGGTAAAATAGATCTCCTGTAAATTTATTCTACTATGATATTTTTGAATTATTTTTTATCCCTTGAGAACCTTCCTTCCCTTATGGTTATTTTAATCATATTTGATTCTTATAGTAAGTGGTTGTATTGGAGAGTGGGTGTATTAGTGGAAATAATATTTTGGTTTGGGAAGCATGGAGCATTGTCAATTATATATCTGTGGTTTGTTATCTTCATTTGGTTTGGAATGTTCATTTAATATTCTAACAATTCTCAATTGTTTGGTTGGGAATATATTTTATGAGTCTTTCCCAACCACTCCAAAATAATGGATGGGTGTTTATCATTAATGTTTATTTATAAAAGTTGATGTTTCCTTAGGTCAAATGATCACAGTCCATTTGGTTCCTTACATTACTTTAATGTTTTGTCAGGGTCTTCATAAGAGTTTGAGTTTGTTGTTTATAGATTCAAAATTTCAACATTATTTTCATTTCATCCATATAGTTTATGTTTTTAGATAATTATATCAAGGGACTTAAAATGTTATGTGATAAGGTAATTAGATTATTTTTGGGTGTCCCATTTCCATATTAAGTATGAAATAATCAATCACTTGTAGTAATTCCCTTTACCATTCATCTTTTTATGTCATGTCTTTATCATGAGGGAGGTATATGATATCTTTGTCAGTCAAAAAATTCATCCAACAATTTTTATGGGAACAAAAATCATAGTGGTTAGAATTTGAACACTTTTACACAAAATTTATTTTTAAATTAATTATATAATTTGTATTTATTTTTATAAATGTATATGAAATAAATTATTTATTATTTAAATATTTATAAATAATTATTTGGTAAGAAATTTTCCTTACATAGTTAGTGAATCCTTGGGGTGATAATGTAGATGACATTGTTATTTTTACTAACCAATTTAGCACAGTTAGTTAACAATATCTCATATTGTGTGTGGTGTACATAGTGAGGGTGTAAATTTAGGAAACGTTTTGGTAGGCCATATAACATTTTCTTGTTTCTCCTAGTGACATAGAAAATTTATTTTATATTTTTAACCATCCATTATTCCATCCAAAACATAGAACCCTATTTCATGTCTATAATTGTGATCTACATTTTATATTGAATAACCCCAACATATGGCTTCTTCCTACCTCATTTATTTATATATTTCATCACTCCTTTTAGATTTTGTGTGGGTATATTAAATGATATGTACCTCTCCAAATTATGCTCATTTTATTTTTCATTTATTTCTGTGTCATTTTCTTCACTATTGTAGTGTTTCATTCATCAAAACCAAAGGGGTTTCAAGATCAACTAATTTTAGTTTTTTAACTTTTATGTTGTTAAATATAGCTCCTAGGTCCCTTTTGGATGTTATTAAATGTATTAGACCGCATGATTTGGATTTATGGTAGGTTAACTGTTAAATTTATCATTAAAATATTGATACAATGGTTACATGGGCTTATAATTCATGTTATGGGATTATAGTTATTGTTTTTATTAGTAAAATTGAAAAATGGGATGGATTTTCGGATCCACTTGGTTTTCAATATAGATGGATGGTTTGTCTGATAAAACATGTTTTTATTTATTGGTTTTCAATTATCTCTCACACCTTATGTTTGTTAAATTTCAAAAAAAATCATTATGAATGAATTGTGGGTTTCATATAAAATGTTATATTTCCTTTAAAAAGAATTTTAAATGGATGTTATGATTTACATGAAATTTTATGTAATTCATGAATTTTAATTTATTGATAACTTGTTTTTCTGATGGGTTACAAATGAAAATGTTTGTCCTGCAAAGGCATTTTGATGTTTTTTATGGCTCTAATCATATTCATTGGGCGTATTTATATAAAATTATATACCAATTAATATAAGTATATATTATTATTTTAATATTAAATATGTGTGTGTGTGTGTGTGTGTTTATGTGTCTGTGCGGGTGGGTGTGTGTGTGTGTGTGAGTGAGGTTTTATGAATATATATGAACACAAAAATTAGTGGAAACAAAGGAATTCAAATATGATAAAAGTAAATTGTTTTTGAAAATATTTTTTAATGTGTTAATAAAGTTAATTATATGTCTAGGTAGACACATTAATAATTAATTATTAATCCTTTCATTGAAACTCAATCGAAAATCTATGGATTTTTCATGGAATTTTACCCTTAAATGATATTCATGATTAATTTTTTCCTTCTCATATAAGATCGTGATTTTTTTACTTTGTGGTACATGTAATGTCACCTTGTGATGTTGTAATCTACTATTTTGGTTATTATTAATAAAAAATAAGGGGAAATATTTGTTCATATATATGATATCACATATCAAAAAAATATCCCTACAACTAATTATACCAGTAATGTATGTATTTTTAATACCCCCCACCATCTAATGATTTTGTTTTTATATAAACTCCAATAACTAAGTGAATTAATGTGTTTAGTGATTTATATGATCCAGGATTCTCTAAATAGATTTACCCTAGTGTTTTTTCCATGATATATATTCTCAAATATTATATACACGGACTCTTCTAAACTTTATTTTTTATTTTACTTCTATCCTATCATTTTTCATTCCTAGATTACATTTTAATATTATCTAGACCACACCACTAAATTATTTTTGTGATTTATTATTTATTATGAATTGGTTCTATTGAGTAAAATATTTATTTAAATTTTTATGGAAAATTATATTATTAAAAGTAAATTAGAGTTTCTTATTCAAATTTCAATTCATAATAAACTAGGTTTCATCTATGATACTCTTCTAAATTTTTCCACTTTCATTTATGGGAAATTAAAAAAAAATTATTAAATGATTTAACATTTCATTTTATTATTCCTATGAAAATAAATTTTTATAATAGAATTGAAACTAACATTAAATAAATCTTTTAAATAATTATTTTGAATGGGGTGTGTTTTTTCTTTTCATTTCTATGTACCATTCATGTTCATTCATATTAATATATCATGTTTCGGTTTAGATCTTGTTTTTACGTCGAGAAACTTTTCAGTGAGGTTGAATTGTGACCCATAGATTTGGATGGAGTTATATTATTTATTTAGTTTACTTTTTCACATGTCCCAAATAATCCTTCTAAAATTTATTTTTATTTTAATTTTCATTATTAACATTTATATAGTTATAGAGGATAGGAAACTGGATGTTGTGTAATAGGGATTTGGAGGTGAGATGATGAAATTTGAATTCCTCAATATTTTTTTTCATATTTCTTTATATATTTTTAATTTTTAATTTTTTTTATCTTGAATTTTTATACAATGTATCAAGTAGTCATGCATGAATTTATGGAGAAATTTGGTATCTCAATTTATATTTTATATTTGGGTGAAATAATTAAAAATTTCTTATGTTTGATTACTTTATTTCTCGTCACCCACAAATTCTTATTGGGAATGTGCCATAGGTGTGTTGTGGATCAGCATAGGGGAACTATTTAGGGGTATCCTGTACTTGGATTTCCATATAAATTATTATATTAAAAGAGGAAATAATAAATATCATATGATCTAAATAGTATTGTTTATTATGAATTACAAATAAATTTTTTTACACAAATCAATAAGAATCATCATGATAAATGATGAAAATTAAAATATATTTCCATATGGTTTTTACTTAATTAAAAATGAGAATAAATCTATATTTATTTTATTAATTATTAATTTCATTAGGAGTAGAATTTATATACTATTAAAATACTACTTATTTTCACAGTTTCTCTATTGAACTACTAATATTATAAAATATCCTACAAGTTAGAGTCAACCATAAGAGGGAACTATTATTAGTGTAAACATAAAGGAATAACTCCCAAGCTCACTCTGGTTTCCATAATCAATTATATATCAAGCTTGAAGGAAAAACAATTTCGTTAAACTCATAGAAAAAATAGAGATATATTTAATACATTTAAGATGTTCCCATTATTCCAATAATATATTGATACCATAATGTATTAAGATAATTAACTAAATTAACTTGGTTCATTTTATATTCATTATACAGGGATTCATTGCAACATATCAACAATTATACCAATCTAGTTAAATCATCATAATGATTAATCTATTAAACAAAATCCCAATATCAGTAATTAATAATTGATCTCCTAATGTTTACATAATTTTTTAATACCCATATAAGATGATTCGTCTAATGAAAAGAGACCCGCTAACCTCATCTATACAATGAACCATGAATTTTATTAAATTAGAAATAAAATAATATAATAGTGACCTAGGAGAATATGATTAATATTAATCACACTACCATTTTTATTTTTTAATAAAATATAATGAATATTTCATATATATATATATATATATGTAACAATATGTGAACACAACTAGTAAGGGGGACTATTTTATATTGAATGTGAAAATCAAACACAGATTTTAAAAATTATTCAATTTTATTATTTATCTGAATTATAAGTCTTGGAGTCAAAATTCAAGAAAAATGTTTAATCATTTAATTGACATTAAATGGACAATCCATTTTCTTTCTTAGAATAGAACTCTCGAATGATTTTGGTGAGTGTTATCAACATTACCTTAGATGTTTTCTTTAATATTATTTTGGTATTTCAAAAGTTACTAAATGATATTGTATGTTACTATCTACGTTATTAATTAACAAATACCCTAAGAATCCCAGGTTATTTTTTAGTAAATATGTTTTGGTTCAAGGATACATAACCATTAGATATGATATAGATGTATGTATCTAGTTCTCCCTCTGCATTCGTATAACCTATCAATTGAAACTCTACATTAACTAATGGTGTGTCCATAGTATTTAAAATATATATTCTAGGGTCCCCAATATTGTATGAAATTAGTTTTTTTACCATTTTCATGGCTTTAAAATACTGTTTATGTTTCTTCTTTTACACAAGTTATATTATTCCGAAACAATATTATTATATAAATATATATTATTACATTATTTTATTATCATGATACCTCCACTACATCAATGTTTATTATAATTATTCATGGAGATTTGATTCCCCTTAGTAAATGGTTCCTCTAATGTATATTGAAATATATATTTTACAACAAGATGTAGAGTATCTCTTCAAATTTTCATTTTCATTAAAGGTGGAATTAACCATTGATATAATTTTTATCTGATCTCTTTTATTTGAAGAATGAAATGGAATGTTTAAAATATTTTAGGGTAAATTATGTGCTTCTACATGAAAAAATATATTTAATAATGTGGTTCAATATTTTATTAAATGGTCCATTTATTTAAATATTATGTATTGGGTGTGTTTTCTCTTATAAATCCATCTAAGACATAATTTTAAAGAATATTTACATTTTAGAAACTATTTCAGATCCATTTTATTCTTGGAGATGTCTGGTTTATAGGATAGTACCTCAAAGAATTAAATGGTGGTATATTTTTAATTTGGATTTTCATTGTTTACATTGTTACATTGGAAAAATTGTAATACTCTTATCTTATTTTCATTTGATGGTGGTTTGTCATATCTGTGTATTAGTTTGGGAAATATAAGGGATGGTGTGGGTGGGAGAGGAATAGTTCATTTCTGGGATTTTTCATTTCCATAAATATATTTACCATTCTTCACATTTTAATTTGTATTTAAAATATTCTATTTTATATTGGTATGGTCATGCATCAAATGAATTAGCCATTACATAATTTCCAAATAAAATTTCAAAATCAATTAATTATATTTTTTATAATACTTCACCAATTTTTCTTATATTATTTCTTTAATTCTCTTATCTTACTTGAGGTAATAAGTACTGATCCCTGAGTATGTCATGGAATTACATAAGATAATATTCTATTGGCAGCCAAGTGATTGTTAATGAAGTCTTCATATTAGAGGAAACCATGATAATGTGTAATATACATGATAACTCCCACTACTAATTTAATGATTAATGGTAAGTAAATTTAAGACAATTAATATTCACACGGTATGTGATTAATGTATTTAAAAACATCTTTCATGTTTAGTGTCTCGGGTTTCTGTTAATAAATTTTTATGGTTCTTAGGTTTTATTCTTATGACTCATTTTACTAGAATATTGTTAAATTATTTAAGAGTCTTGGGGATAAAAATGAGAGTGAACTTGTGGTGTGTGGTCACATCACATAACCTAACAAGACTTATGTATCCTTATTACATGGTTCAAAAATAATCCCATTAGAAATTGTGTAGTTGGAGAATCCTCCATCAATCTAATCAACCTATCAATATACACATATATGTTCCCCATAGATATTATTAAGGGAAGTTTTATTTTATTTTATATGTTTTGTTACTTGGTTAATGTTTTTATTGAATTTTATTTAAATATTGTTTTAAAATTTTAATGTTTTGGCTTTAAATGAAATACATGTGTCTTCCAAAAAAAATTAATAATTGAACTAAACATTTTTATTTCCAGTAAAATTGTTTTCTAAAAACATTTTCACTCATATAATTATAAATGTATTTTAGTTGTTTGAAAATCTACCATGTGTCATTTGAAAATATTTTGTAAAGACTAAATTTAATGTGGATTTAGAGAATTATTTAAATGTATCTAAATTAAAATCATGTAATTCTTATTTAAATATAATAATCATAATTGATTAGTCAAATTCAAAAAACTCTATGTAGTGAATGTGGGATAAATATTCATATTATTTTTGAATAAGATTATTTTTTGGGTGTATATGACTCGGCCATTATTCATTAATAAATGAAGATAAGGTGTTATCTAATTATGTACTTTTTGTGGAATAAGTTTAGGAATACTTATATAATGTTATTGGTAAGAAATTGAAATGAAAAGTTGACTTTGTAAAAGTTTTATTTGTGGCTTCATTTTTTATCACAACATTTTGTTTTTATTTCTTTTTTTGTATTATGTAATGATATATGTATTATTTTTGTTATGGAAATTTTTTAAATAATTTTTTATAATATATTAATTTCCAAATAGATGGAAAGATCTTATAAATTATATTGATTCATTGTATGTATTACTATATCTTCATGGTGTGGTAAAATTCAAGATTAGGGAGGGTTTTCTATTTTAAAGACATGTTATTTAAAATCCTAGTTTAGTTGCAAGGACTGTAGTGATTCATGATTGATGTTACTCCATGAGATTCCATATAATTATCTTGATGAGATGATTATTATCTTGTATATGTTCAGTTTATAGTAATTGGTTGTGTTCTCAAGGACAGATGGGATTTATTTATTTTCATTTGATCTTATTTTGAGGGAATTTGAATTGGAAGCATTGTGTGCGCTCTAGGGTAGTAATAATGTGTGAAACTAGTAATGTTGGTTATATCATAGATATTTTTTTATTTTGATTACTTCATTGGGGATTCTATTTTTTGGGGGTGAGACCCAAAAAATTTTCATTTTCTATGATTTATCAAAGTTGATAATAATTTTCTATCTCTCAGAAATATCATTTTTAGAAAATTATTTTAATTTCTTATCTCTTTTAGTATAATCTAACTTGTCTGTCTTTGGTTGCTATAATGGTTTGATGTGTTCTCTTCTTAATTTATTTAACTATTTAATTTATGAATTTATTTGTATAGAATTTGATACTTCCTTCCCTTATGGGGATTTTGATCATATTTTATTATAATTCTATCACATAGCTCCTCTAAATGATTAGCGAATTTTTTGGGTGATAATGTGGATGATATTGTTATTTTTAATGATCCATTCAGGACAAATAGTTGAATTATATGTCAAATTGTGAGAGGTATACCCAATTAAGGTGCACCATTGGAACATGTTTTTGTAATGCCTCAGATTTTTTCATGTTTTATTTTAATATTATGTGGGAATTCTATCGAGATCCGGCTTTGGGACGGCTAGCAGTTCCGAGTCCCGGTGAGCCCGGAACAAATGTTTGAATTTAATTAAATAATTTAATTTACGCACGCATGCGTTTTTCCTAAAAAAAGTTGAATAACTATTGAACAGGTGCTCGGATCATAAATATGAGTGCACTGTTGCGTTTAGAACAGCGATTTTACCCTAGGTGAGGCCATACATCGGTCAGCGTAGGTCGGTGGTGAAATCTAGTTTTTGGGCGTAACTTTAATAAAATATTTAATAAAAATATTTTATTCAATCCTTACTGCGGTGAAATCTTTTAAATTTTTAAATAATGATTTTGCAGGGGATCATAGTTACAATTCCCATAACCTGGAATTTCCCTGGAGGCTCTAGAATGATCTGGAGAAAACCTCAAAATGCGGCGACGGTGTTCTTGACGAGCTTCGCCAGTGACGACGACACGGTGACCGCATCTTCGCCAACGAACGACACGAATCCAGGTAGGGTGTTTGATCTCTTTGTGATTTCTTTCCCATTCTTGATTCATATGATGAACGCGGAATAATCCACAAACAGATTAGCCCGCGGATCGATCGTATTTATGAGATGGGGTTTTGTGGGGATTTTGGGGATTTAATTCTTGGAGTAAATTTGGTTCCGTTCAACCTTCTAATGGTGATGAACCAAGATTGACACGAACATCGATCAAGGTTCATCCCTCTCGATTGTTGTGCTTTTCTTCCCCAGTTTCTATGCGTTCTTCATGTGCGTTCTATGCATTCTTGGAGGGAATCAATCATTTCACATTTTTTTGTTGGCGCAATGATCCGAGATTGTAGATCCAACCTCAGGAGGATGGTCCGGAGCTGTGACGACGATTTTGACAGACGATTCGGAGCGGATCGAGAGATATGAATTTTTGGGCATTTTTCTTTGGAAGATCATATGATTTTCATTGAGCCGATTGAAGGTCTGAAACACCCAGATTCAGTGTTAGGATGATTAAACAAACCATCTCCTTGAGTTTCGCAGAAAACGGACGGCAGAATCGAGATTCAGAAGATCAGCCGAGGCGCGAGGAGGAAGACGCGGATCTGGAAATTTCCCGACAACATGGCCTGTAGTATGGGCTACATGACGTGTGTTCGTCGTGGATCACCTGGCATGTACTCCGGGAGTACACAGACACGGGTTGGGTACACATCCAAGAACACAACGTGTATACCCCTCCCCGGATAGAAATAGCAATATATGCGGGACACCCCGTGTGCTGGTACACGGGCAGGCGACACGGACGGACACCGTGTACGGGCATACGGCCAGGGTACACGGGTGTTTCCCAGTTGACAGGACACGTCATGTGCTTCGACTTACATGGCGTTTATATGTTTTCCTACACAACATCGATTCCAGACATGGGCTGCTTACACAGGCAGTACCTAGAGTCAAGTGATTTTTAATGAAGTATTAGAATTACAGTAAACCATGTTAATGTGTAATATACGTGATAACTCCCACTATTAATTTTATGATTAATGGTATGTAATGTTGAGACAATTAAGATTTACATGGTATGTGATTAATGTATTTAAAAACATCTTTCATGTTTAGTGTCTCGGGTTTCTGTCTATAAATTTTTATGGGTCTTAGGTTTTTTTCTTAAGATTCATTTTACTGGAATGTAGTTAAATTATTTAAGAGTATTGGGGATAAAAATGAGATTGAACATGTGGTGTGTGCTGACATCACATAACCTAAAAAGTCTTATGTATCCTTAGTATATTGTTTAAAAATAATCCCATTGGAAATTGTGTAGTTGGAGAATCCTCTATCAATCTAATCAACCTACCAATATACACATATATGTCCCCCATAGATATTTTTTAGGGAAGTTTTATTTTATTTTATATGTTTTGTTACTAGGTTAATGTTTTGGTTGAATTTTATTTAAATATTGTTTTAAAATTTTAATGTTTTGGTTTTAAATGAAATACATGTGTCTTCAAAAAAAATTAATAATTGAACTGTACATTTTGATTTCCAGTAAAATGGTTTTCTAAAAACATTTTCACTCATATAATTATAAATGTATTTTAGTTGTTTGAAAATCTGCCATGTATCATTTGAAAATATGTTTTAAAGACTAAATTTAATGTGGATTTAGAGAATTAATTAAATGTATCTAAATGAAAATCATGTAATTTTTATTTAAATATAATAATCATAATTGATTAGTCAAATTCAAAACACTCTATGTAGTGAATGTGGTATAAATATTCATATTATTTTTGAATAAGATTATTTTTTGGGTCTATATGACTCGACCATTATTCATTAATAAATGAAGAGAAGGTTTTATCGAATTATGTACTTTTTGTGGAATAAGTTTAGGATTACTTATATAATGTTATTGGTAAGAAATTGAAATGAAAAGTTGACTTTGTAAAAGTTTTATTTGTGGGTTCAGTTTTTAGCACAACATTTTGTTTTTATTTTATTTTTTGTCTTATGTAATGATGTATGTATTATTTTTGTTAAGACAATTTTTTAAATAATTTTTTATAATATATTAATGTCAAAATAAATGGGAAGATCTTATCAATTATATTGATTCATTGTATGTATTCCTCGATCTTCATGGTGTGGTAAAATTCAGGATTAGTGAGGGTTTTCTATTTTAAAGACATGTTATTGAAAATCCTAGTTTAGGTGGAATGATTGTAGTGATTAATGATTGATGTCACTCCATGAGATTATATATGATTATCTTGATGATATGATTGTTATCTTGTATATGTTAAGTTTATAGTAATTGGTTGTGTTTTCAAGGACTGGTGGGATTTATTTACTTCCATTTGATCTTGTTTTGAGGGAATTTGAATTGGAGGCATTGTGTGTGTTCTAGGGTAGTAAGACTGTGTGAAACTAGTAATCTTGGTTATACCATAGATTTTTTTTTTGACTGTTTCATTGGGGATTCTATTTTTTGGGGGTGAGACCCAAAATTATTTCATTTTCTATCATTTATCAAAGTTGATAAAAAAAATTATATCTCTCAGAAATATCATTTTCAGAAAATTATTTTAATTTCTTATCTCTTTTATTATAATCTACATTGTCTGTCTTTGGTTGATATAATGGGTTGATGTGTTCTCTTCTTAATTTATTTAACTATTTAATTTATGAATTTATGTGTATAAAATTTGATATTGCCTTCCCTTATGGGGATTTTGATCATATTTTATTATAATTCTATCACACAGCTCCTCTAAATGATTAGTGAATTGTTTGGGTGATAATGTGGATGGTACTGTTATTTTTAACGATCCATTCAGAATAAATAGTTGAATTATATGTCAAATTGTGAGAGGTATACCCAATTAAGGTGCACCATTGGAACATGTTTTTGTAATGTCTCATATTTTTCCATGTTTTATTTTAATATTATGTGGGAATTCTTTTGAGATCAGGCTTTGGGACGGCCTGCAATTCCGAGGCCCGGTGAGCCCGAAAAAAATGTTTGAATTTAATTAAATAATTTAATTTAAACGTGCATGGGGTTTTTCTGGAAAAAAAAAAGTTGAATAACTCCTGAACGGGTGCTCAGATCAGAAATACGAGTGCACCGTAGCATTCAGAAAAGCGATTTTACCCTAGGCGAGGCCTAACATCGATCGGCGTAGGTCGGTGGTGAAATCTAGTTTTTGGACGTAACTGTAATAAAATATTTAATAAAAATATTTTATTAAATCCTTTCTGCGGCAAAATATTTTAACTTTTTAAATAAAGATTTCGCAGGGGATCAGGGTTCCAATTCCCATAACCCTGAATTTCCCTGGTGGCTCTGGAAAGCTCTGGAGAAAACCTCCCAACGCGGCGATGGTTTTCTTGACGAGCTTCACCAACGAAGACGACGCGGTGACCGGATCTTCGCCAACAAACACTGCGAATCCAAGTAGGGGGTCTGATCTCTTTGTGATTTCTTCCTCGTTCTTGATTCCTACGACGAACACGGACTAATCCACGAACAGATTATCCCACGGGTCAATCTTATTTGCAGGATGGGATTTTGTAGGGATTTTGGGGATTTAATTCTTGGAGTAAATTTGGTTTCGTTCAACCTTATAACACTATAGAAAAACGGCCGTTTAGCGGTGGTTTTTTTGCAGCAGTTTTAAAAACCGCCGCTAAACGTGTTTCGGGCCGCCATTTCGCGGCGGTTTTTAAACCGCCACGAAATGCCTTAAATTATTATTTTTTTTAAAAAAACAATTTGAGGATTAGCGGCAGTTTTTTTAAAAAATGCCGCAAAATAGCGGCGGTTTGGGTAAAACCGCCGCGAAATACCTCTGGTTTGGGTAAAATCGCCGCGAAATGAAAGGAAAAAAATAAAAAAACACAAGAAACCCCAAAATCATTAAAATGACCATAACTTTTGATCCGAGCATACGTTGGAGTGCCACAACCAGTCAAATCAAAGCTCATGAAGAGATATAGAGGCACGTATAATCAAAACCGTGAGACGGTCTAAGGTGCGGAAGATATGAGAGTTAAAAGAAAGTTGAAAAAAGTTCTCCAACTTCAAAAGGCCATAACTTTCGCTCCGGGTGTCCGTTTGGGCTCTACCACATATGAAATCGAAGCCAGCAAAGAGACCTACGCACAAGTTCAACACAGGAAAGTTTCTATAATGTTTTTTGACCCCAAAAACCCCTCCTAAGTCCTCTAAAACCCCATTTATGTCACCAGTGTCCCGTCGAACTTGTCTTCAAACAGACCTAACTTTCGATCCGTGTGTCAGTTTGGACTCCTCCACCTTCCAGATCATAGCTCATTCCATGAGATTCAGTTTGACTGGTCGCGGCACCCACATGCACTCCTAGATCATATGTTATGGCCTTTTTAGTGGGTATCAGGTTTGTTATGTTTTTTGATGCATTGTTTCTAGCACACGTTCCCCCATCAGCTTTTTTTAAATGGTTGTAACTTCTGATCCGCCTGTCCATTCGGACTCTTTCACCTTTCAAGTCGAAGATCATTTTAGG